>CAVLJG010000001.1:83438863-84038863 GCA_963669975.1 Acanthoscelides obtectus | reverse complement strand
GAATGACAATGTCTGAGGAAGCGATCTGCTTACATTCGCGAAGCCTCGGTAGCATTTTGAACACACCATAAATCATATCGACAAATTTGATATTGTGCTGTACGAGTGTGCCATTTTGGTGTTTTTCCAAGCGATTGGTAAATAAATGTTTTGTTTACCTACGCTACCGGCGCCTTCGTACTGAAGTGCGTCGTGCCTGTTGGCTCTTTATTTGATCAAAGTACAGTAGGGGATTAGGTTTCGTTTGGCTTTTATTGATTTTGCGGTGCCTCATATCTCGATTATCTTAAAAGTCTTTGGTGTATAACGACTAAGAATAAACGCTTGTTTTTTCAATATCTAAACACCCTGTATATCGAAAACAAATACGGGTGTATGTCCTGCGTAAGGATAAAAAAGGATACTAGAGAGCTCTAATAACTTGATGAAGTAGAAAGATTAACTGAAGATACTTTTCCAAAGCTTCTTCAAGTTCGTCATAGCAGCCGCGGTGCCCTGGTATTCAGGCTTCTGCCTGCGCGGCTGCTTCAGTACATACAAAAAAGTTTGCGAAACAAACATTTGCAAAAATCAAAGACTGATTTTCAGTAATTCAAGAAACATTTGTCTCGTTGGTTGGATAGGCCAACAAAGTAATTTGAAAAAAGTGGAGTCTCCAAGCATAGAGAGCTGTCAAAATGCTCGCAATTTCATTGTTTTGATCACTGCAGTCATCGTCGCGATACAGTTTTTTCCATGATAGTGTTTTTAACTTAAACCTTGTTAAGCGATTCACACTTTTTATGCTCTGCTATACCACATATCTGCATAGGGTTTTAACACTTTTTACGGTGCTGGTTTGTTGGCTGTTTCAACTAGGGATACATCTACTATGCTGAAGCTGAAAAATCTACACAAAGGCATGTACTGAGCAAGCGACCTTAGAATGTGGGAAGTTGCTTTGCATATAGAGAAGGTGCGGCAAAAGAACTGTAAAAAGAATCTCGATGGTTCTGTAAATCTCTTTCATTATGGTGTTTGTAGTTATGGTCACGGTATGTTTGGTTATGCTTTTATCTGTATATTAAATCCAGCCCAATGATACTCTATCTTTGTGAGATTTGTCGTTTGAAGCTAATAAAAAATATTTTCCCTCCATGTTGTACTTCCAAGTAAAAGCCGAAACACGCTTATTACTCTCAAATATTGTTTCTCCGTTTGCACTGCATTCGGTACAAGTTCAGGGCTGCCGAAATTAGGAAGTGGATGTTTGTTTTATTCAGTTAATTCAAACAGAAATTTTGCACCAGAACTATTCAGGATGTAACTTCGTTACTTTTCTCACATATATTAACTCTCTGGGAGTTCTCGGTCTGTGTGAAATTCTGAATGATGAACATGCTGCCAGACGTCATGCTCTATTATTCATTACTCTTTACTAGGCAAAATTTAGTATTTTGTTTCTCATATGCTGTGTTGCCATAACTTAGCACTTGAATGAAGTTATGTTAGGAGTGTAGTTTCAGCGCTGCTACTGATTTTAAACTGGCTGACTGATAAAATCATCTTCTGGTGAGTTGGTATACGTTGTCAGAAATAAGAAATGGCGTCAAGTAGGTTGACTTTGCACTTCCCATGCAACGCTGTTATCATTTCATCAAGGATTATGTTCAGCACAAATTAGACCGCCTGAGAAAAAAGTTAGCTATGAACATATATGAAAGACAAATTAAATGGATCAAATCACTCAAACACGTTCATAAAATTAGTCCATGTACATGTTTCTCTGCCCTATGGATAGTACTGTTCATCTGGCAACGTCGCCGCTCCTTATACCTCATCGCATGACGCGTGAGACTCGGCGACGCGGCAGTTACTGCACAACACTCATCTAGACGTGATGTTAGTGAACACAGAGAGCAGAAACGGGGATGCGTATAGAAAATATTTTTCCATCATTCTGCTTTAAGGGCTGATGTACCGGGAATGTATATCTGCTGTATGTAATAAGTGCGTAGAATTACTGAAGCTGAAAGCGTATATTTATTAACAAACTCAAATTTTTAAACCCCACAAATTCTGAAAATGATCAGGAGTGTCTGATATGTTAAAAAACAAAGTATGTATTCGTATTTTTGCCCCAGCTCAGTCACCACTGGATCGATTTTCGAAAACTATAAAGCCTTTTACTTTCTGGAATCTGGTGTGAAAGTTTCATCAAGATTCGAGCGGCAATTTTCCATGCTGTAGACTGGAAAAGAATTAGCGGAGAGACAGGCAGACCGACAGACCGATTGAAAAGTCAGATGGTTCTTCGTGATGTACATGTCATATATAACCCAAAAAAACGTGAATATCTCACTTTCGAAATTCTTCGCAATCGCGATACTTCCTTTTCAGTGGCGAGGAAAGTAAAAACTGCCGTACATGCTAATTCTTAGTGTACGAAGCTCGACTGGTCTAGAATGAGACTAAGAAGCCTAACGAGTTCGTCTAGCAGATCTGGACCGTGACAGCAGAAGAAGTGCCATCCATCAAGTTTTTTGTTGTACTGTATCAAATATTACCGGTGCATATAAGGCAGCAGCATTTCAGACATTTGTAAACAAGGTACGGAAAAATCAATCCTTTACATAAATACTTTATTTTATTTGCGAGGTATTATTTCTTTGTTGATTACATGCGGGACTACACCTGGGAGAAATTGCAATAAGAACTGAAATGTCACTAAAGTTCCTTGCACAGGAATACACCATTTAAAAAAAGTCGTAGCATATAATTCAGAGAATACATTGAGAATTCACTCCAGAAAGTCAGTCTGGTATTTACCGTATGTTGAGTAAGTTAGCTTAATTGTTTGCAATCCTATTAGGTTAAGTGATTAAGTGACCCAGTCTACAGATCACATGTTTTTTCAGAGCTTCCCAAATTACTAATTCAGCTGTGACAAACACAACCGCCCAACCAGCTACACACAGGCTTTTTTCTTGTGTACGGTCGGTGGCTAGCGCCATATGCTAATAGCCGAAAAAACGGGCAATTTTATCAGTGGCACATTTGAGGGGTAATTGAAGAAAAGGGAGGGAGTGCTTTATTATTGAAAACTTACTGGTTTTCTTGAACTTATTTATTTGTTTAGTAGTCTGCTAATCTTAACTTGCCGTCGTTGGTTTCGAAGATATGACTCTCATACTTAAGGCTTCTTTGTCCATAAGTATCCAGATATGGTGCCTCCTGATGAGTTGTCTTGAACTCGATGGGTAAGACACCAATACTAGCACAAATCATTTTATGGTTAATGAATGGTAGGCTTTTTAGATTTTTTCTCGATTTTTTCATTTGCGTTTGAATGGAATTATAGGTAAGCTTGAGCCACATCGGTAATGATGATCTAACCATCAACATACCAGTTCACTTCTACCATTCCGACGTAGAGGTATGATGAAGGCATATGTGCCACCACCACTTGTGATCCTTGTTTACAATTGCTACTTGCTACTTTGCTGTTCCAGGACCTTCTTGATCTTTCCTTCCTACGTCTTTTGTCAATCTCTGCTTCCAAAATTTGATTAACTTTTTTGTTTTTACTAATACCCACCTTATGCTCGAACCAGTTTAGTTATCTTTGGCCCAATATGTTCCCTGACTGTTTGACTTTCAACCATTGCCGTACCGAATGCAATTACTCGCAAGCTTGAATCTTGCTTTGCAAAGTAAAATGTAAGCAACACCAAACAATATGTTGGGTTCAAAATTGTACATTCTTGTAACTGTCATAGTTAACGAACCATCATAATATCGGAAAAGGGAAAAACCAACCAAACAGACACAAGTATACCAAGATCCTTAAACGATTCTGGTACAACTGAAGATGAAAATGACTGTTAAGATTCGCTTTATCAAACACATAACATAAACGGCATCTCTGTCTTCCTACGCGATGCTGTCATCAGTCCATATAGGCACTGATAAAAAAGTTAGCTACTAACATATACCATGTAACAAAAGAATTATATGGATGAAATTAGTCAAACAGGCTCATATAAATAAAATTGAGAGATTTAGCATGTTGCTCTGTACAATCTTGGCGTTCCTTAGGATTTGTCTCCCTGAGAAAATATGCTATCCCTCGCTTTTGAAAAAATGTTTTTGACTTCACACAATCTCTTGCCGATGAATGGCTCTCTTCTTCCCCACGAGAAAAATTCCTGCGGGCGGACACGATCGAAACTATAACTATGTGTACATCTGGTGTAGATGATGATCGACGGACGGATAGTCCCCACCCAGTCGAGCAGCGGAGGTCGACTGGTACACATCTGCATGGGCAGGACCGCGAAGCGTATGATCTACACGCGAGGTTTGGAAGTATTTCTCCATCATTCTGTTTTGAGGACAAATATACGGAAAAATCTGTGATGAGTGAAATATATCTAATAGGTGCGTAGAATTACCGCATCTGGAGGCCTTATAAGTATACTAACGTGGAGAATTGGGATATAGTTTACCCCACCCCGTAAAATACCCCACACGTAATCTTCTCTCTCTAAGATGTTTTCCAAAAAGGATCCTCCTTTGGATCCTTTGAAACGCCAAAAAAACGGAGACTCAGAGACGGAAATGAGTGTCATGATTTTTCATGATTTACATGTTATATGACGTCATAAAGACACGTCAGATCATTTTCGATTTTTTGCGATTACAATACTTCCTCACTAGTGGCGTAGAAGGCGAAAATAGGTTACCTTAATTCAATATATTTTCTATGTAGTGTTATTCTATTTCACTTCAGCAATATTAAGCGTTATCAACTTTATGATTTATATCGTTCGGCCTATATCGGCATAATTGGCCGACATTGCCGATATTATCGGTTGATCCCTTATTACTACCACACCATTTATATCAATGTAACGGCTACAAAACTTATTCATCTTAAATGTTAAATATTGATCATGGCACAATTTTATCCTAAGCTACTTTGTCGATGCCAATAACGTGCTATCTTATCATCAGCGATCCTTCATGTTACTTCCAGTTGATATCTAATCAAGGAACGAATGACCAATAAAATCCTTTCACATCTCACAAATTTTATTGGCATCCCTTAATTTGTGTTTCCAGTTTTTATGTCTCTATTCGTCCTTCAGGAAATGATAGTCTCTGTGGGAATATTTTTTCTCAAGGCTCGTACTGTCTTTTGCAGCTATCAATGATGTCAATAACCTTCCATAGTTTATTTATAATTGTGGATTAGTGCAAAACCTAACCAGAATGCACAAAGAAAAATCAATTCACGTCGAACATAAATATGACTTCTCTCCAAACTATTATATGGAGATGAACCAAATTTCACAAAGCAAAAATTTGTGTATATGACATATTGGTGTATACTATACTTCCAGTATGCTTTTCAAACAGTCCCCCCTTACCTATTTTGAATGTGTTAGCAAGCTAAAATTCGGGGTGCTAAAATTTCTGCGTGGATATGGAAAAATAAGAGTTGAACGTTGTAGATGTAAATAATTTATTGGAAATATTATGTAAATGATATGTAAGTCATTGGATGCGGAAAGCATACGGTAAAAAGAAGTCAAATATTTTCAATAAAATAACGCGTTCAAATGAAACACTAATCACAAAAGAAACTAAAAATTGCATTTTAAAAATTCCTTAACGAAGTAGAAGCATTGATCAGGAGGATGCACAGGTCATTGTCACAATTTAATTTTGATGAATTTTTGGCAGCTACACGAGTATCTCATCTGTCATTTCAAGGTTGCAAATGGATGTCATAGTGGAACATATTTCCAAAAATAATGAGGGGACATGGCAAATTTGTATTTCCATGATTGGTTGTAGAGTTACAAACGGGCCAATGTAAAAAACGCTCAAGCTTTACAGCTTTCTAGTTCTCTGTTTGGGGGGCTAATGATTTCATAACCTAGTTTTATGAAGTACTCTTGAGGATCTTCAAAGCAAAGGCTCACACGCAGATTCCATTTACAAGTAATTTACAAGATGACGCTCAGCCGCCATTTTAGAATGGTCAGTTTACAATATTTATCCGCCAGACTCTTTACCCCGAATTTCAGCTTAACAACTTACAAAAATGAATGTGGGAAGCTTTTTGAACTGCACTGTATACTACGCTATACACATAGCATTGATGTGGACTTGCATGTTCCGATTATAGTCTAAGGCTCACCAGTACATCAAGGCAAGCCCACAGTGAATATTCACTTCGTCGTACGCTTTGCGTATAACACCACAGTGTTGCAGCAGTCGTCACAAATTTACAAATCCGTTATTAATTGGTCATTTGATCAAATGCGTTCTTTATTTTTTTATCCTTCTGTTTATTATATGGTTGATAAATATTAGGAATCGTCATTATATTTCTTTGGCTTCTGCAAACACATACAGCGTATTTTAGGAGTAAATGAAGAATTGAATTGAATTTGACTTCAATTCGACGTTTAGGCAGCTCCTTTGGAGTTGCTTACGCAGACAAATCAAATGATCTGGTCTCGGCCAATATCAATGCAAACTAAATAAGTTTACTTATATATTTTTTTGAGGTCTACTGTGAGGCATGGACAAGCAAAAGCTGGTGTAAAATCCGAGATTGTGGCATAGAAATGCCCTCCCCAAAGACTTTCCGACTTCCCTCCTTCTCTGACAAGTTTCCAGGCATCTAGGGGATTTCAACTAGCTACAATTAAAGCTTGCAACTATTTAAGCGGGCCTCTATTTTATATCCGTGATAGAATGGTCAAGATTATGCACACTTACATTTTGCTAAATGTAACAATTTTATGATCTCCTCTGATTCGGTGCTTTCCAGATGTACTCCCTATGTAATGTGTTTTGGACGTTTTATATTGATGTGAATTACTGTCGACCAAAGGATGGGTACATCCTGAAAAGGCCAGAACTATAAAAAAAAGGAAACTAAAAAGCTTGCAATTATTTAGGGCCTTGGAAAAAGTTTTCGATGATATCAAGCTGCTCGTTGAGCTGAGCATCAGCAATATTGTATGGAACTCTTGTTAAATCGCTTATCTCCCTTCACGAAAATTGTTATTTCCTATTTTAGTGCAGATACTGATTCAATATGACATTGGATTGGTTTTAATGCAAGCACAAGATGCCGTCTACATGTTTGTATGTATCTGTATAATGCAGAGAAATTGACGTATGGCAAAGAAGTAGGAATCAAAATATAGCGATGTTAGGTTAGGAAGACTATATATTCCTTTAATAAAACCAAACATGTTCATTCGCCAAACATCAACAAATAAACTTACATTTATATTAAAAAAGAGAGTTTGGCGAAGGGCATAATCACTTACAAAGTCCTCTACGGAGTTTAGATAGGAGAATTTTTGTTTAATCTAAATTTCTGAAGGTTTGATACACGAACTAAATTTAATTAACCAAATTATATACGACATATTTTACTAATATAGTTCGAATATGTTGAAACGTACATGTATTAAATCCCAGTGAAGTAGCCAGAAATCAAAAAGTAGTGTTCTTGAAACAAACTGTTTTAAAATAGGAACCCTGTTCACATAAACGCTGCAAGATCTACTAATGCCCGAATCCGAATGTCCCACTATATTTGCCCCATGTATTTTTTCTCGCTGAATGCGAATCTGAAGTCAGAATTGAGGGTCGATGGACAAATTTTAAAGAAAACACATAAAATTTATTAATAGTATCACAGGTCCGCAAAGAAATAAAAAGAAACGTCTGGAGGTCTCACTATATTTTTCTCATGTATTATTTCCGCTAAACACTGATCTGAAGTCCTGTAAAATTGAATTCAGGATGGAGAAATGGTGATCTAGGATTGATGATGTTCTACTCTCAGAATAAATTACTTTAATCGCAATTTCCATCAAAGCGACTGCCAAGGATTCTGAGTTATAACAAAAATAAACCAGGAAGTTGAGAGAAATGTAACAACAAAGGACCAATATTTGTGTTACAGCATTAAATCGATGAAAAGTTAGTATGAGACAATATGATCGAATGGAGCGATATATACGATACCATTACTTAAATACCCGAATACCCCCAAAACGTGGAAACCACCTATTTCTTCGAAAAAAGGGTCCAAGAAAAGTTTTAGGGTATCAAAAAGACAAACATGATCTAAACAATTACCGCAGAGGTCATTTGGAGGTCAGCTTTGTAAATTCAAATGGCAACAGCCATTTTTGACAACATAATTATTATGTCGAGCTCCGGATCCTAAAGTTTATTCTCACATATGAGTTCAAGCGGTAATAAGAGTTTCAATCAGCATGAGCTACTGTAACGTCTAAAGAGTACATGAGCACTCCGAAAACATGGCAAGTATGCATTTTTGGAAAGAAAAGTTCAAAGAGAGTTTAAGGGTATCAAAAAGTAATTTTTTATGACCTCAGATGTGACCTAGACCTCATACGTCATTTGAAGGTCAACTTTGTAAATTCAAATAGCAACCACCATTTTTAACAGCAGATTCGTGTTGATTTGGATCTACATCAGAATGCTCTTTCATACATGACGTATACAAGTATACAAGTCATGAAACCTACTGAAATGTCTGAAAACTACACGAAAACGTGACAACCACGCACTTTTCATCATACTGTGTGGTTATAATGTAGTACATGTCATAACAACATTCCTTTGCAATATCTGAACTTTATTTCAAAACTGCATGGTTATCGAGAGTTCGAAACGTTCGTCTCATTTTAAGATCTACACATTACTAATTACCACCTGACCTCATGCATGAAAATGAATTCTGGTGCGAAAATGTATTCGAATTTACAGAGCTGACCTCCAAATTGGCCTCAGAGGTCATTGTCTGGGTCATTTTTGATGTCACCGATAATCATTGTTAACTTCATACGGTAGGCCATGCTCATGAAATTTTATGACCGCTTGACCTCATGGATGAAAATAAAATCTGACGCAAAATCTCGAGCTCGCCCCAAATCTGTTTTCAAAAATGGTGGTTGTTTTTGAATTTACCAAGTTGACCTCAAAATGACCTCTGAAATCGTTGTCTAGGTCATATCTGAGATAATCGACGAATTGTTTATTTGATACCTTGGAACTATTCTTTAAACCTTTCTTCCAAAGAATGCGTGGTTGAAAAGTTTTCGAGGTGTTGGGCCATTTAATAGATATAATGTTGGTAGTAAAAAAAATTATATACCTACGTACCTCGTTTGGGAAGGCCATTTTTGACCTCCACATTATACTTCTCAGCACTCTGACTCACTTCTCAATCTAGGTATTTAATATGCCATTTGACCATATAAAAATGCAAATATGACATTTTTATATTATACTTCGAACGCAACGATCTGTCGGTTTATTTTTTAGTTTTACATTTATGTCGAACAAGATTAGATCCGTACTCCAATCAATACCTCCTCAACCCACAAATTCCAACCATAAGCACCCATATAAATTCAGCTGTAAAATGTGAAAGAGAGAAAGAGTAGCTTCCATTTTCCCTCCACCTTCCAAACCGAACCGAACGAAAGAATTCAAATAAAACTTTTAATAGTTTCTATATCCCGTTCCGATCCCAAAGGTGTTGTTAGGAAGGCAAGAAGGCGGCCATCAGGGATATAGGCCGGATGGCTAGCCAGGGAGTCGATATCGGGAGAGCAGATCAATTACAGGGCCGTACTCACCCGACTAATGCCCTAGCGGGTTCGGCGTGAGCCATCAAATCGTCTAGAAGACGCCGATGCCCGGCAGAAACTTAATGAGAACTGGGAATGCTGCCGCTACCGCTGCTGCTGCGGATAAAATATTGTTTTACGGATCAACCTCGAGATAGAGCCACGTTCAATCGAGCTACAGCTGAACGAGGAAAGATACAGTTACGAGAATTTTGCTTTACTTGTCAAATCTTGGAATAGAGTCTTATAAAGTAGCACAGTTGCGAAAGTGACAATGTTGCATTTTTACTTTCCGCGACAATTGGTAAGATAGCATTGCAACCGCGAAAAGCTTCGAATACGATGTTATTTCGGACATCATAAAGAATCATGTTACTTCTTTTCGTCGACCTGTCTGTCTGTTAGTCTGCTAGTCCTTGACCCCTCTATAATTTGGCCCGGGTGTTACGTACCTTTAATTATCATTATGTCGTTTTTTTTGACATTATATTATTTGTTGCAACACTATGTAAGTTCTTCTACAAGATATTAACTTAGCACTAGCTGATGGACACTTGTTGTGAACTCGATTTGTCGTTGTACGTGTTGCCTAAACGTCATGAGGCTTCAGTAATCAATGTTTGGCTTTGATGTGATATAAAATCTGCTTCAGAGATGGTATTACTGGAGGTAACGGCAATGCATAGATGCATAGTGAGGATTTGTGTGCTAATACGAGTAATATGCGTTGATGATAATTCCATTGGATTCTTGTCTCAAATGCACTAACTTGAGATTCAAAGCTATAAATTAGTTGCGCTTCCACTTTTTCTCATTCATTCTGGAAATTACATATGAAGACTTGCTGAATTTGAAGAATGAGACAGATAAGAAATAATTTTATTCTCTGTACACTATCGAATTACAAGTCATATACATGCTAACAGTAATTACACACAACGTGGCCGTGGTGGTGATTTCCCGTAATTCTCCTCAAAGTTTTTGAAAACACAAAAAACATAACCTGCCTTGAGAAAGGACAACATATAAATAACCCGTCGGGCACAGCTGATGTGTAGATATACTTCATTGGCAGCATATTCAATAATGACTTTCTCACACAGCAAATATCACTGATTTTGTACACATGCAAACCAATACACACAATCATTCAGATGCGATCTTGGTATTCAAACAACTTTCTTCTCAGGGACGAAAACTATAGACCACTCGATTTCACAAAACATATGCAAAAAACAATGCGTGTAGTTGAGCTATTCCTCCATAGATGGACACTCACAAGCTCCTAGTGAGCAAACGTGGAATGACTGTGTGCACCTTAAAAACCTAGTCTGCAAGATGACATTATATAGGTTTTTTTGACGTTTTATAGGTTTTTTACATAATACCCGTGCAGAAAGTGCCGTGGGGATTTTGATGCACCTTTGATTCAAAGCTACTACACTGCCAAAGACGAGAGTGACGATAGAGTGGTGGCAGAGCTATGGCAAAAAGTCGGTTGACTCTGCACTTCCCATGCAACGTCTCTTTTGATGTTCAAGATACTCCTGCTCATTCTTAGAAAAATTTGTGAGGCGATTGAATGTCGGGGGTTGGAGACTCTAGGGGTGGGAGTTGTAAATGTTGTATCTTCTGTAGGTATCAGTAAAAGACGTTCTATTTTGGATGATATTCGCCATCTCCTAAGAACAATTAAGATCCGCTTGGTGGCAGCACAGATATTAATGCTATATCCGTCTTTGAAACGACGAGAGCATAAGATTTTCCGCCGCTATCGCTTATTTCCTCGAATCGACTGGCCGCACGCAATTCAGCCAGCTGCAGATTTTATCGCCTAGGGTTACAGTAACCCACTTATGTCAAAGACATAAATATTTAAATAAAATAATGTTTGAAAGTATGCACGTATTTTTCGGAATATTAGTATAACTAGTCAAAAGATGTCATCTTTCAAAAGGTGTATTACGGTGTTGCACAATGCAAATATAAAAAGATGATAGCGGATGCGCTGTATACAAAAAAAAAGTCGAATCAAATTCTCATTCAATTATTTTGCAAATTATTGGTGCATTAAGAACCTTAGCCTATGAGTGGAAATACATTAGATATCAGTTTGGAGTAAAATTTATAAAAAAAATATCACAAATACCAATAGGTACAGTGAATATGCAGGTATTGTGATATAGCTACTACATAATAGCTGATGTCAGAATTGCGGGTCAATCTACTTAACGCTATATTGTAGGTAGTGGGTGTATCTGTTTAGATTCAATTGATGGGCCTTTATGGGTTCTAAAAGGTGAAAAAGTGCTACTGAGAAGCAACTTTGTAACCAGCTTCCATGTGGTGAGACGAATTTTACATACGAAGCATCACTGTTTGGGCTTTATCATTTAATTTATTTCCCAGAGAATTATTATATTTATATTGTTAGGTAGCGATAGTCGTATGGATCCAAGAATAGACCTAAACCGCACTGGTCAGTTGCTCAATAGCATGAAACAACAATGTCTGCGGTTGTTCATGTATACAGAGGCGGAAAGCAAACATGTCAATTCTGCGACATCTCTGTCGAGCAGTGATAATCCAGAGCACGTAAGTGTCTCTCTGTCGTCTTCGTCATATGGAATGAGCATGAAAATCGGCTTGGCGAATCACTGGTTGGTGGCAATCTTTACATTTTTTACCTACTTACGCAAAATGTTTTGACTTTGTTAAAAGACTTATTTGCTTTCCGTTCGTCCGTCTCGACGACTGGTTGCACAGTTACCTAGCAACATAGTAACATATGTCAATTCAAACAGCAGGTGCTTAAATACCTTTACCGCCTTGGGGCATAAAGGACTATGTTGGCTAGCTAAAAAGTGGTCTTTAGCGGTCAGAAAATTCATTCATGAAGTATACTTTCCTACCCGATTATAGATAAAAAAATGTATGTATCTCATAATCAATTCTTTTTAGTCTAACACTTAACATAAGTATAGTATACAGGATTATTCAAAGTCAGCTTTGATATAACTAGAAGAGATATTTCAGTAATCAATGGAACATTTTCCTGATAGAAAGTTTGCTTCGCAAATACGTAAAGATGTGATATTTCATAGCTTATATGAAGTTACCAGAACAATGATAATTATCAATATATTAATTAAAATATTATCTATTCAACCTTAACAAATACGGTGTTGTTCCTGCTTTGAAAATATGGCTACTCTCTTTTTTGTACAAGGGTGACTTTGAAGTTGAGTCATTAATTTTCAGATAATGATTGTAGAAGGAATATAAACCAAAATATGTGTGTAAAGATAAAAAAAAAATTAAAAAAAAATTTTTACCTTGTTTTATAAAGTATCCTCCCGACAAGTATTTCAGTGCGGACCTGTATTTGATCGTGAGGTCCCCTGTGAGGTCTTAAGTCACCTGATTCACGAGCCCGTTGTACTACATTAACAAAGGCACGAGGGGTTGATTGCACTCGATTGGGAAACCGATCCGCATAAACATGTGCCATGTTTTATTTCGTTTGAGCCACGCAACAGATACAACTATTCACTGACACTGACTGTATACAAATGAATGAAATAATTCGTTCCAAATTCTTTCGCTTTTTTGTTTCCGATGCGATGAACCGATACGACGGATTATATCCGTTGTCGCCAAACACGAGCACATTGAGACAGGGCGGTACTCAAACTTCCAAAGGGCTATAACTTTGTTACTTTAATTTTACCAGAAAAATGGTAAAGGAAAAAAACATTTCTTTTGATCAGATCTACTCACTGTTAAAATAAATGACTCAACTTCGAAGTCACCCTGTATATGTGCATTTAGTAAACACACGACAGCAAATCAGCAACCATATCGGTAGGCAAATGATGCAGCTAGCTTTATAAATTAAATTTCCTGAAAAAAATTACTAATGGGATGTATAACTATGAGCCTCTATGAGTCGCCACTGACATTACTAAAATATGTTGTTTCAGTAATTTTATAGGTTTTAGAAAGCTTTTCGTTCCTTCCTATTGCAGCTCTTGACGTCTTTTAGTTCTAGCAGAAAATAATCACGCAACATGGCGAGATAACGATATGAGTTCACTGACACTGTTCGTCCATTTTCACGAAAAAAATACGGCAGAATTATGCAAATTCGGGATACGGCACACCAAACAGTTACCCTCTCAGAGTGCAGTTCTCGTGGGTTTTCTGATGCCCAGTATCCCAAGGTTTGTTTACCACCCCCGACAAATAAAAGTGGGCTTCGTCACTCATGAACAAAACAATGTTGCTGTGCAGCAATTCCAGCATCCTGTCTGCGAATCTTTGTCGTCTTACAAAGTAATTTTGTTGCAGCTTCTGAACAACCATAATTTTATATGGATGGAAATGGAGGTCCAAGTGTAAGATTCTGCGAACTGAACGGTCTGACATCCTCAGAGCGCGAGCGTGACGTATCGCTGAACGCCGAGGGCTGGTTTCCACCGGTTGTTGCACTCTTTCAATGATTTCCGGGGTTCGATATCTTCTCCGCGCAGTCCCAGGTCTCAACGATCCGGTTATTTGAAATTTATTCACCCACCTCAAAACGGTATCGCGTCTTGGAACGCGACCATGCCGACAAACGTTAAAATGGTTTCGAAATCGTCGCCGTGTGAGGACAACAGAACGACCATTTTCAATAATAGTGTTATAAATAAACAAGCGATGTGCCACAGACCACGGCTCCATTGCTACTAAAATGGCATCGCGGAACGAGTAGATATCAACCATCGTGAAAACATTCGACATTGCTTCATGTAACAGTCGTTTCAAAAACACCATACTTCAATGCCGGACCCTGTATAATTGGTGACATGGATTAATTGGCTTAAAAATGGACTTTAAGATATTTCTTTTCTTGACATCTTGAAAGAGACGTGTACAGATAGATTTCTCCTATAAACGCCTGTAGTATTGATTATTGGCGAACATATTCAAGAATGATTAGACAACGGGTTGCCAAAAACTTTTGTTAAAAAATACTTACATGTCTTTATTGTTATTAATTAATACATAGTTTGTGATTGCCTCAATATCAGATCATAAAACATAATTTAAAATTCATGCTCATAACTTAGAACCCATTGAAATATTGAAAATAAATAGTACTTGCTTCATAATGTTTTCTACAAGCGGCGACCAAAATCAGTGCCTATCGAACATCTAACGTGCAGAATACCAGATCTTTGAGAGTTGTGCAACGGTATCACAATATCGATAAGTCTTGTGTCCTCCGTAAATCTGCAGGGACACCTCTTTTTAAATTTATATCTGACTATAAACGAACTTTGGATTTTAACCCAATATTTTATAATTGGTTCCAGGTACGCGTGTAGTAATTATCATGGTTCGCTGTGATTAAATTAGTTTTTTGCATTGATATAAGCGAATATAGCTAAACGAAGTAAGTCACCTGTAAAATTAATGAAATATGTGACTCAAATAAAACTGACATTACTGCTAACGCAACGTCGGATACGCATTAATTCTAGTTAGTGAGGACAGGATAAAGAGAAACAAGAAAATAATTATTGGAGATCTTATACGGCCAAGCTATTGATGGAGGCAGTATTTTGACACAATTGACATGCGCATGACTAGAAACAGTAGCTGCTTATAAATACAGGAGAATAAAAACTGTCACCATGGAGCCTATAGACCAGGAGAAACTACGGCAATTCTGTTCGTGCTGTAAAAACGACCCCAAAACTTGGAGCCTGAGTAGTAGTGGTGCTTTGACACGTTTGTCATGTTGGGGACCACAATTTTGAAATATTTTCACTTGGAAAATGTTTTGGGGATATAATGTTCTGAAGGAAATTACACGTTTCGCGTACAGAAAGTTTCCCCTTGGTCTTTAAACCATTCCTACCCTTTTCCATTAATTAACTGTGATTTGGGGGAGTTTTTTTTAAGCTGCAATTCTGAGTGATTTTTGCGGCTGCTCTGGGGGAATTCTGTACGACCTCCGGCAACGCTGCGCTTGGACAGATCCGCCATATAAATACTTTCATAATAGTCAGCCTGGCAAAGACCACACTGCTGAAATCTATTCCACTATTATCAGTAATAAAAATCAAGTTTTATAAAAAACCGATACCTGCAGGTCAAGTGGCTGGATCTCGTACTGTATATAACCTCAGATACCCTGCGCAGATGCAGTAGCTGGTACTTCTGATCACTGCGACCTTAGTCAGACGTCAAGTTTTGGGATCGTTTTTATCTCATTTCGCTTGATCTCCTGGTACATAAGCTCCATGACTGACACAGCTACGTGCTTATTAAGCGTTCTTGACAACTTTGACATTCCTCATACGTGTAATCCTCACTTTTTAAGTTGATGGTACAGTTCTTTTATTGTTTTGGTTATTTGATTTTGATTCTCATCTTCCCATGTAATTTTCATTTTCAAACTTCTGTCGGCGGTTTGTACTATTTGTACCAGTTAGCTGTAAATAAATTACTAAAATTGATGAGGCGGATAGCTGTCAGTAAAAACATATGACGCTTAATGTCTTATCTAACCTTTAAATCAAAAATATCACATTAGCGGGAGACATAAGCGCCAAGATACTGCTAGGGCCTATTAGTGTCTATTCTTATGGAGTGGTTCAATATTTCCATAACATCTCATAAGCAGAGGTATATCTTGAAATGGTATGTATGAGTCCCATATACTTTGTCAAATTTGGTAAAAGCGGAATTGCTACTGCAGTACAAATGTTGTTGTTGGTTTATTAATGGTTACCTTCAATTTCGTTTAGGCTTAGCCTAGTCTGCTAGATATCATCTGAGTAGACTGTCTTGAAAATTTTCTAAAACCTTGAGATTGCTGAACATAAGTTATGTATGTGAAACAGGTTATGTTGAGCTTTCACAGTTCTCGACAGAGTTAGTCAATAGCGAGCGCTAATCAGTAACTGTGCTAATAATAGCAGGGAAGCCCAATATGAGATTTTGGGATTTAATCGTGCGCATCAGATTAACACAAGAAGGGATACGTTGCATCATGCTAAGTACCTCCACTATATATAAGCCTTTTGTACAGGGGTAGGTCTTAGGCAGCAGATCAGAATAGCGAAAGAACAATGGTTAATACTTCTGGGTAAATTAGAAAAGTGTGTATTTCAGTAATATGACGATTTGAGTGTGAGGTAGAAAGGTCACAAATTTGCAAACAAATACTTTATAATGAATGAATATAACGACATGCGCTTTTCACTGGCTCGTAAGACTTTTCATGTACTTTCATTGCATTTGATGTTTTACGAAAAAACGGCATTTCTAATTTTGAGGTTAGAGTTACGACCTCTAGCGGACACATTAGGAAGATGAAAATAGTTTCCAGCAATTTCTCATA
Source organism: Acanthoscelides obtectus (assembly GCA_963669975.1). Lineage (NCBI taxonomy): Eukaryota > Metazoa > Arthropoda > Insecta > Coleoptera > Chrysomelidae > Acanthoscelides > Acanthoscelides obtectus. The sequence continues at coordinate 84,021,790 of CAVLJG010000001.1, read as the reverse complement.
GACACTTTTATAATATTTTTTTAACTGATGGCTCTTGGTTGTCCAGATACAGCCGACGTCCTTTATTAATGGCTCATCCGGTACAAATGTTCAGATTATCATAGCCCCAATATCAGTAACACGTGGGCATATACAATATCAACGTTTGACCAGCTCGAGTATTTCTTTGTAGCTTTTTTCTACAATTTTTCAACCTGTAGGTCAATAACCCTTCGACGCTGTAACTAATAACCGTTTAGCCTCCTGGGCCATATTTCTGAGTGAATCTAACGCTAGCTTGTAACATGTAGGTGCAACTGAAGGAAACTAATCATGGACTATTAACACTGACCGTATGCGTGTAGATTATTTAATTGTCTCTTGAAATATAGCAACATCAATTATCATTTCTGTTACAGATAGAAGATGCAATGCTGATGTTCGACAAACAAACGAATAGGCACAGAGGTGAGTCAATTTCATATTTACTGAGCAACTAACTCTTTATTGTGTACATCTAAGCTTTTATGTAACAAGACCGATATGCAGAAGTTGATTTTGATACAAATATTAGAATATCAGTGTCTGAATATTCTATAGCATTAAAGACTGTGTGTTTTACCCTATTTTTACCAAATAACCGTCAAAAGGACGAATCAGTTATCTGTCTTAGGTTTATTTTGCCTGTACTGAACACGGAATTCTAATGACAGTGATGGTACCAACACTTCATTCCGCCATTCTGAAAATATAGTAATTCTGATAACAGATTCGTAACTGACGTTCCGAAAAGCTTCAATATATAAATTTTCAAGCAACTTAATCAAGTTTTAGAATTTTGTTGGCGAATGGCTGCAGCAGAAATCGAAAAACTGCTTTTTTTCAGCTGAAGCATTTTGCTTTCCAGTAGTATTGATTTTCAGCCATTACTATACAGGTCGCAATAAATGAAAACTATTGCCTTAAGGCTGGTCCATTACTGGCGCTCTAAATTAGTTAACTGTTTTCCATGAATACCATTAAGGCCCCAACTGGATACTGAGTTGTCAAAACTGCGTTTGTATTTAAGGAAAACGTAAGGTATCTTTGATACGAAATACTGTGTTTATTTTTTGTGTTATATGTATACAAGTGAATGGCAGGTTATTCTGATACACCCTGTATAAATGACTACACAAGCGAACAATAGTCCTCAAAGAATATGTAGATGCACACGCGCGGACTGCTTTCCTATACTCAGTAAGTACCATCGAAAGGAGTCAACGGAAAAGAACCGTCGAAAACAATGATATGCTAATTTTTCTGGAAATAAATTAGACACTTCTATACGCTGATCTCCATCGCACTCCGCATTTGACTTTAAAATGAAATGAAATAGTTTCTAACTTCTAGGCATTTAAAATGTAAATGGGATTGGAACACAGGTCGCACCATCTCTGCTGGTTGAAACGTCCTGTCCCTTTTTCCCTAAATCGGAGTCGACGCAGGTTTAAACACATTTATACAGGATGGTTATAAAACGGAGTTGGAATTTCAAGGTCAGAAATGACATTGAAAAATAGCATGAAAGGTCGCAAGCTTTGGGATTTCAGAGAACATTTAAGTCCCAGAAATATTTCCACCGCTTGTTAATAATTTTAGATGAATCGTCTCTCTATAGCTGGAGGTTCCGATAAAAACAAATGCTGAAGTGCTTCCCTACATATATATATATATATTCCTGGAAAACGTCAGTGGATATGAACTTCGGTTAAATAACTTCTGAATGACACTGTGTAATTCAAAGAAATTTGATAACATATTATTTATACACGGTGGGCCATACAAGTGTTGGTAATTTTAATATTGAATTAAAAAATAACTATGCAATATAAAAGAAAAATAAAAGTATTTTTAAGAAGTAGAAAGATAGGAATTTTTTATTCTTGAAAATGATGTTGTTCAAATGACTTCCTTCGGCTGTTTGGCACTCTTGAAACCGAAGCTGCAGATTTTGGAAAACTCGTTGAAAAGGTGTTTTGTTACTTTCCTGAACAATATTCCTCTTCAGATGCTCTAAATTAGTTGGATTATTCTCGTAGAACACCGATTTGAGGTAGCCCCATAGGAAATAATCGCATGGAGAAAGATCGGGGCTACGTGGTGGCCATTCAATATCCCCCTTTTCGAAATGAGTTTTCCAGGAAAGACATTTTTGATCAGCTCTATAGTTACCCTAGCTGTATGACCACATTCTGGAGGTGTTGCCTTGGAATTCTTGCAAAGCTGGCACCAAAAAGTCTGTTGTCATATTGCAATAATTGTTAGCTTTAACTGTCATCGCTTGCCCTCTTTCGTCTTCAAAAAAGTACGGTCCAATAATACCTGTTGACGTGATTCCAGCCCGCACGCAAACAGCTTATCCCCCCAACCCACGCCCCGCGTTTCCGAGAAATTGAAGATTTAAATCGCCAACACTCTTATAGCCCACCCTGTAGTAGCCGGTGCCAATAGAAAATAACAAACTCATTTTTGGCTTGGACAACAATGATCCATAAACGATACATTTCAGCCTTAATTCAGTACACTTCCATCATCATTATAATGTTGGATCCAATTGTAATTCGGATACCAGAATATTAATCAGCCAACCCCAAAGTCACAGAATATAAAAGTTTCACATGTTTTTGTCAAATTTCAGACTTTTGAAGACATTTGTTGGGATCAACTAAAGTATGAATCGATCTGAACAGTACTGAAACAATTAAAAAATTGAAATTATTTTTCAAAACAAATTATATATATTTATGTTGTTCAGCAACTATACAGGCTGTATACCGAGATGCAGAGTGATGAAGTTTTGTTTACGAAATATATCTACCGAGCAATAGTACTTAAGCAATAAACACACACAGTTTTCCAGAGAACACTAAACCACAGACAGAGACTGGGGGACCCTGGACCACTAGGGAGAAATATTTTCTACGCCACCGGCCTTTTTAAAGAAAACAAGTTGACATGCTATTCAATTTTCCATATATTTTGTATCTTAAGGAATTTTGTCAGATCACTAGTTTTGGTTCTATTTAGGATTCAATATTTGAGAAAAACTCCTAAAATATTCTTCTGAAAAGGTTTAGCCTCCCCATTCTGAAAACACCGCTTGATGTTGGAAACACTATACGGCTTGCGAAGAAAGCTATTGCACCAAATAATAACAATTAAATAATATTTCTATCTTGTCCTTAATCAGTAGCGTAGAAGCTTACCATTCATTAAGCATTTCCCACGCATTCCCCCGCAACGGGTTTTGCCGGCATATTCATTTTTGTTTATAGATTAGAGTTGATAAACATTATATTTGATACAGCTTACGTGGTAATTTCCAAATGTATGACGACATAACATTGGGAACAAGAAGTAATGCTGAATAATGCCTGTGGATTCAACACAAGCCCGTGCTCTGCGCCAAAAGACTAACTCTTTTGAAAATACTTGGCTTAGTACGTACAATATTGAAAGCGTTATGATATCTTCTATATTAAGCTCACCTAATCCGAAATGCTAAAGAACCTTAGGAAAAAATGCTGATAATTTCAGATGTAAAATAATAAGAATTTCACTCAAAGTGATTGATTCCACAATTTATTACTAGTTGTGAAAACCAATGGCGTGCATAGGCAGGGTTTAATGAATGGTAAGCTTCTACGCTACTGCTTGAGGATAAAACACGCATATTAATCAGTGAATGTTGTAATGAGTTGCCTTAGCTTTCTTCACATGCCATATAGTATTTCCAATATCAAGCTTTACGGTGTTTTCAGATCAGGGGAACCTGAACCTTTTCATAAGAATATTTTATGATTTTACCTCAAATATTCAAACCTAAAATGTCCAAAACGAGTGATCTGACAAATATTCCTTAAGAAACAAAATCTATGTAAAATTGAGTGTTTTTTTATACCGCTGCAGCCGCACAGGGCAGATGCCTAAATGCCGAGACACCGTGGCTGCTATGATGATCCCAAAGAAATTTTGTTATTACGATTTTTGAACTGCCTAAGGTTGGTAGGTATTAGTGGAATTTTATATAATGCACTTCTTTTTCCGAAAAGGCCAGTAGCGTATAAAATAGTTCTTATTAGGGTATAGGTACCCCAGTTGGTACGTCTCTGGTTTAGTTTGGGCCACGAAATGCTGTGTGTTTATTGCTAATGATGTGCTCACTGAACATCTAATCCTAATTAAGTATATATATGCCCTGATAGATATATATATATATATATATATATATATATATATATATATATATATATATATATATATATTTCAATTTCGTAAATAAAACTGTATCACCCTGTAGCAGTATCTTTGGACACATATTTATAGGGACTCTTTTTATTATTTTTTGATTTACCTTCTACCCTACAAATGTTGTCACGTCTTTCCGAAACACGCTGTATAAGGCTTTCAAAAATCATGTTTAGCTATTGTTAAACAGGGCGCGAAAACAGCAATATTCCATTAAAGCTAGTTCGGCCCTGGATATCTGAATGAGTGAATTACTTTTCATGGACAACATCATAATATGATGCCTCAATAGGACGTCATGCTTCAAAAATTTTGTCAAAATATACAGTATTGCTTAGGAAAACACAGTGCCAGCAGCCTCTTTTAGGAGTGTGTAGTAAAGTCCAGTAGAACGTTTTCGGTAGACTTGTCAAATTTTTCAAGCATCCGAGAGATTGAATATCTACTCTGGCACACCCTATATAAAACACCCAACATTTTTATACTCCAAGTAAACTATATCAATTTTAGTAGTTTGAACAGTCCGCGCAGTAACTTAGTTACGATTTAGATCGGTCATTACCTATTTATTTTCATCCAACATAAAAATCCGTGACTAAATATATTCCTGGTGCCCCGGGGCGAAACAGAACGATGAAGCGCGTCCATCGGGAAAACACAATTAGATATAATGGAATTTTCTCCTGACACGCCGCGTTTGATGGAGAGATTGGAAACGTTGGAACGTCGCTTGAGGCGCCGCGCCTCTCGTGCTTTTTTCATGTTTGTCTGTTGGCAAACTCAGAGATTTCGCCCCTAGCTGTCTTCACTTCACATAAATTAGATCTTTACTCACTTGATCCTCTCTAAAGTTATAAAGGTGTTAACTGGGTAAGAAGTTTGGGTTTTATAGGGTGGTTCAAGTGAGCGAGTTGCAAAGGGAGGATGATATTGGTAATTGCTTATATTTCAACTGCCAATTATCAAAGTGGTATAGTTTATTATATGATTAATGTATTCTACCTGGAGACAGACAACCTAATGCCATATTCTCTTATCTAAAAAGTTATCGGAGAAAAATTTAACACCGTAGAGCCATCTATGAAAATTTGCCACAGCTGTTTATTTAATGAATATACTTATAAAAGCGTAGTATGTCATAGATGGCGCTGTAGCCAACTCAACGAGCATACACAAGTAACGCCATCTATGAGATACTAACCCTTTTAAAGTACATCGGGTGTTTCAAATTCGACCCTCACCACTGGGATCTCGGAAACTGTAAGAGAGAAGTCGTGTATTCAAGTAGCTGAGAAAATGTTGCTTAGAAGGTTTCGAAATCCAAAGTACTTCCGGCGAGAGTCGAAAAAAAAACGAATTTTCCCAAAATCGTTTTAATTTTTTTCTGACTTTATTTCTAGTGGGGTTTTAAAATCAAATCCCCATTAACATTTTCAGTTTTCCTCCTATACAAGATATCATAATCAGAATTTCAATATGACGTTTCGTCTATTGTCCTCTAGCATCAACTTCATTTTTTCTTATTGACGTCATATTGGATTTTTGCATGGATGAATAGAGTTTTTAATTCTGATTCCAAAAATGCATAACGTGTCATAAATTGGAATTGTCAAACCCTAGTTATATCAAAACACAGAATTAATTCCCTAGGTAGGCGTTGAAATTTTATCAGTTAGCTATTTGTTTCATATACGAGTACCAGATTTATCCTAAATAATCTTCATTTTCTCCTGGCTTCATTTGAGATGAGATACCAAAATAAATTGCACATTGTCATTGACACTTTTCCTCCTTTACAAGATGGCGTAGTTATATTTTCAATTACCAATTCTAATATGCAATTCATTTTAAAATCCCACTTTACATAAAGCCAGGAAATAAACAACGATTTTGCAATAAATCCGGTATACGAAATAAATGACTAGTATCTGATAATTTCAAGGCAAGCCTAGAAAATTCTATTCATTTAACTAATCAAAGTTGAGCAATGACCATGTATGAAATATTATATATTTTTAGAATTGGAATAAAAAATCTATTTATCTGTGGAGAAATCCAATATGGCGTCCATTAGAAAAATAAAGTTGACGCCGGAGGACAAGAGACGAAACGTAATAATTATACCATCTTTTAGAGGCAATTTATTTTGAAATCTCACTACAAATAAAGTCAGGAAAAAATTAAAACGGTTTTGGGAAAACTCGGTTTCTTTGGTCTCTCTCGGGATGTGCTTTGAACTTCTATAGTTATAGCCGTATTTTGTTAGTTACCTAAATACGCAAATTTGACCCGTTTAAGCTACTTCGTATCTCTTACGGTTTCTGAGATCTCAGTCGTGAGGGTCGAATGTGAAATACCGGGCATACAGGCAGGAAACAACTGTGACAAATTCTCTGACGATACGGTACCTCATTTTATCTCAGATAATTTTTAGATTGCGCGAATATAACATTAAGTTGGCTATCTTCAGAAAGAATACCTTAATCAATCATTATCAGTCTTCTTTCCTTGGAAGGATCTATCCGGATATTAAACAAAACATGAGACACACAAAAAAATATGTCAAAATCTATCATTTTTATTAGCGAAATATCCCATAATTTTTGCACATTCAGGCAGACCCTCCGAACAGAATAATGTTGATATAATTAATAATTAGTTGTTGCGTTATAAGCGATTCAATGTACAGTGTATAAGTAGTTTGAAGAAAAGGTAACACAGATATATCCACTCCACTAGTTCCTCTCATTCCTCTGATGGTTTCTGAAGAGCATCATCAATGTTTTAAGGTAGTCGCATAACCTTAGTAAATTTAACAAAAAGAAAAATAGGGACTCCTAGGTGGCCACAAGTTGTCGCCCTAGCTGCAAATGTTTCATGCCCGATGGAGAATCATTGGATACGTGACGGGTGACTTCATCTGCCAAGTATTCTCATTGTAGCCAACAAGTCATAGCTCTTTTACCAAAAATACAATTTTACAATAGAGCTTTTACAGTGCGTAAATTTTCAAGCAAGTATATTGCCGTACTCAGGTAAAACGCTAATCCATTTTTTTATAACTACAATTACAAAATATATATCAATCACGTTATTCAGCAAAAACAATTGTTTAACTTTGTTAACTTCTTAATAATAATAATAATAATAATAATAATAATATTCTTTATTGCCAGCAAAATTTTAAAGAAAAAACATAAGCAACGTCAAAAAAAAATGTAGTACAATACCAACGGGATATTATATGTATGTTTACAATATTAAAAACTATTAAAATGACAAATAAAAGTCCAGTATGTCACAACTTAGCTTAAAATGTTATTAAAATAAAATAATGGAGCTCAAATGTTAAAATCAAAGCTGTACAAACATCTGTCCAGCAAAAACTTTTTCACCGCTCTTTTAAACCTAATAGGCTTGCTCTCGGATTTTATATCTATAGGAAGCATATTGAAAGTTTTGACAGCCATGTATAATGGAGCCCTCTTAAAAAATGCGGACGAATGTGCAGGCACACTCAGATTTTCTCTGCCTCTGGTCACAACGGTCATACTTTTAGCATAATAATGTGCGTTACTATTAAAAAGATACATATGCTTTTTAACAAATAAAACAAGTGCCAAAAAATATAGTGATGGAACCGTCAAGAATCCCAATCTTGAAAAATGTTCCCGACATGATGTTCGAGGACGAAGTCTCAAAATGCACCTCAGGATGCGCTTTTGCGCTATAAAAACTGACATGGCACCCCGCGAAGAGCCCCAGAACATTATACTATAAGTTAACAATGACTGTACAGATGAATAATAAAATTGCAGTAAAGTGTTCAAGGAAACCTCATTTCGCAGCCGCCGCACCAACGCACAGAGGCTGTGGAGCTTACCAACCAAAACAAATGTTTGACAATCCCAATTCAGACTCGAATCCAGGTAAATGCCCAGAAACTTTATATCGGTCATCTCTGGTATTGGTCCGCTATTGCAACGAACCAACAGCGACTCATCTCTGGCAGATGATTTCCTGAATGTGAGAAGTCCAGTTTTATCAGCATTCAATCTTAATGCATAAGCACCAATCCTGCATGGTCCCCACTGCACAAGAACAGACCCCGGACAAGCCAGACATGTCCGACGCAGTCAGCACAACAGTAGTGTCGTCCTCATACTGGCAAATCAGACCTTCCATAAATCTGTCACGAAGACCATTCACATAGAGCAGGAACAACAACAGTCCCAGAATTGATCCCTGCGGCACACCCTGTTTAATCAAGGTAACTGATGAAAAATGCCTAACACCATTTTGGGTTATACAGACAAGCTGCTCCCTACTGTCAAGGTATGACTCTATAAGCTGTGCACATTTACCTCGTATTCCATGTTTAGACAGAATTTTAAGGAGTATTTGATGGTCTATGGTGTCGAAGGCCTTAGACAGATCAAAAAACAGACCGGCCACTTTTTCATTCTTATCCACATTTTCAACAATATAAGTAAGAACTTTAAATAGTGCTAGTTGTGTGGAATGATTTGGGCGAAAGCCAAATTGATTTCTTGTTAAAATGTTGTATTTCTTGATAAAGTTGATTATCCTTGAATATATGACTTTTTCGAAGACCTTTGACACAGAAGATAACAGTGAGACTAGTCGATAATTAGCTATGTCATGCACATCTCCTTTTTTGTAAATGGGAACCAGTTTGGCCCTCTTTAAATGTGACGGAAAAATTCCTGAAAACAGACATTCATTAATAATATAAGCTAACGGTTCGCATATATAGTCAGATATCTGCTTTAGAAGTACCACCGGGATTTCATCCAAACCAGCTGAAAATTTGTTTGGCAAACTCGCCAAAGTTAGTTTAATCTCTCTTTCTTCATTGATTACTTTTCTAAGCATAAAAGCAGTAAATCAATTAATCAAAGTAAGAAACTATTAGTATTTCAAGTTATACTGTTTGTATACTCTGTATGCAAGTACTGCCTTTTTACGCATTATAACCTGTTATGATGGTTACCTATTATTATATTACTTTTGCTCGGAAAGAATAATAATGAAAAACGTCTTCCTCCAACTTAACATACATAAAGAAACATGTTGTTTTTGTTTATTCATACAGCTGTATTTGTTGAATGTAATTATATAATTATTCAATTGAATTATTAGATGTTGAAAATATATAGTTTTGTGCTATTGTTGTTAATTTTAATATGCATTTTAAGTTTAAATATAATTCCGCATTTCAGTGTTTCTTCCCTTAAATAATAATATAAATAGATTATGAAAACTACGAAAAAAAGGCAGTAAATGATGTTTTTGTGAATCATATGCTACTACTTTTTGATTTACCACGATTAAAGGAATGTCACTTATTTTAGGTTCAAGCAAAAATTATGACCCGAAATCACATTTAAATGACTTTCTATAAATTCATGTAACTTTGCTGGCTTTGCAACATCATTCACTTTTGTTGTGTTGTAATAATTTGGTTCGACCCATTTCTGAATTTGGAGCTAAATTTTCTCCAATTTTGATACTTTACTACCTTGTAGCTGAATACGGCAGTATAGCTAATAACTCTCCCGACCTCGATTGTTAAGTTGCTTTAGATCCAAAATCGATGACTTCTTCATCTTTTCTCCATGAAACGATCACTCGAAGACTGAATTGATCCTGCAAGTCATACTTTCACGACACCATCGTCTCACACATTGTTTGGAATATTTCATACTCTGTTTAGCGTTGTGGTGTGATTAAGATTGGGATGTTTATACTTTTATTCGAAGAAAATAATAATGAGTTTCGCAACCACAAGATGTTTAAAATTAAGCGTTTTTCCTATATTTTCTTTGACTTCGTCCAATTAGCTTGCACGTATTTTAAAGAACCTACAGTACAGCCTCTTCTCATCTCATCACACAACTGATAATTTCCGCTAAAAAAATGTATTCGGACGTTGGGAAACCGCCCTTAATATACAAGTAATATTTCTTCATGTAAGAAAGCCGAGAACATCTATAACGTATCATGACACTGATGTTTCTCTAGAGCGTTCACGTATATCAACCTAACGAAAACAAATCAAAGAACGTAACCCCTCTTCATGTCTCAATCGTAAATCAACTCAGCTCCGGCCATCGCATTCCAGTAATTGCCACGAAAAACAAGCCTTCTAAACACGTAAAAACTCATCAATTCAAATCAAAAATCGCTAATGAGTTCCAAATACCCGATAGATATAAATCTGTATAGGAATTAATACAAGTTCCGTTTCTCTGTCTGCTGGATATCCTATTATGACTGTTTTCGTATTTTCGTGATGGGCGAATTTTTATCTAAATTTAATGGGGGACGTGAGGGAGAGTGGGGCACCGAGGGTGGGGATTGTTAATGAAAAGCAGCTTCTATAAAGCGTTTGATAAATGATCGCATCTTTCGGCAGCCCCTAAAGTGATTAATTAGTAAACTGAAATAGTTGTTAGTGAGTTACTTTCGAGCTTGTTGACTGGATATGTGAGCGAGAGTGTGGTGATGACGGAAAGTTTATAATTATTTTCTTGGTGGTGAGTTAGTATCGCGATCATGCGGTTTCAGTCAATCTGGCTTCTCTCTATTACCTTGCTTCAGAATCAGTTAAGTAATTTAATTAGTCAAGCTACCAATTTTGTTCAATGATACGAACTTCATTAGGATAACGGTCATACCGAGAAGCCAACCACTGAAGCTTTATTTGGGACATATCACCTCCCTCAGATTTTCTTGGACTTCATCGGATTTCTTTGTAGTCTTTTCCGGATAAAATCATATGGTATGCTAAAATAAATGGCGTCAAGTAGGTTGACTCCCAACTTATGCCGCAACGCCGTCATCAGTTCTTGAAGGATCAAGCTTAACGCAGTTTAGATCCTCCGAAAAAAGTCAATTACGAATATGAATATGTACAGCCCAGAAATTAAACATTTCCCTGTCCTACCGGTAGTTACTGTCCATCTGACAACGTTGTCTATTCCAACATCTGCGCGACACCACCCACCGCGACACCGCTATAGCGAGTTATCCTTTATTCCGTAGATATCAGGAGTACCCGCATTTGTCTATGCTTCTGTTTTGAACGCAAGTCTATGGAAATCTGTTATGTGTGAAGTATGGCTAATAGGTGCATATAATTAACTGGGTTGGGAGCGTATATATACTCATTTTAATTTACCCTCCCATGACCTTCTACAACCCCCAGCCCCCGAATATTATCCCCTACAGTTTTTTTCTAAAGAGTATCTGAAACGTCGAAAAACTAAGTTTGTACGATTTTTATTTTTTTATGTTTTTGCCTCTGCTCCGACGCCACTGGACCGCTACTCAAAAAGCTTTTTCGTCCTTGGTATAGTAGTGAGTTTCTGTGAAAATTTCATCGAAATCCGAACGGTACTTCCCAAGTTATAGATAGTCCAAAGATTAGCGGACAGAAAGACAGACCAACGGAATGAGTGACATGGTTTTTCTGCTGTACATGTCATATATACTATCCAAAAACCGTAATATCTCATTTTCGAAATTTTTAGCGATTACACTACTTTCTCGCTCAGTGGCGATATGTTTGTCGGTATATGAATCGACTGATATTATTTCACATACATATGCCGATAAAGGGCGATCAGTCTATATACAGGGTGGCGCATCGAAAACGAAACAGATGCATTTACTGGCAGCTCAGACCCGTCGTTAACACGTGCAGCCCGCTGGGGGGGGGGGGATCTTAAATGAAAAGGGGGTCGAGTGAGACCTTGTTTAAAGGTCTTTCAATTATCCTTATAATGATGTAAAATACATGATCTTCAGTTCAGTAGTTTTGAAGATTTATTGATTTAAAGCTTAAAGTAGACTTTAATAGGTACATCAGATTAGTTTGTACTACTTTCAGAAGAAATTTGGCTTTTGTGGCAAAAAAGTTATTTCTTGAAGAAAGGTAAGGAAATATCTCGTACTTATCTTGAATAGAAATTTAGTACATAGTTTGCGATTGATTTGACCAAATTTTGTTGCTAAAATAACTTGTAACGCTTTATTACATAAATTAACCATGGTATATTCCACAGCAGAAAGAGTTGAAATTATCGAAATATTTTTCGGAAATAATCAGTGCGCTAATAGAACAGCAGAAATATTTAATGAGCGACATGAGAATAGTGACGTGCATCGAAAATATGTTCCAGAACATGGAGCTAAATTTCGGTAAACTGGGTCAGTCGCCAATAAAAAACGCAACATTGAAAATCCCATAAGGAACGAAGCAATAGAAGCGAGGGTTTTAGGGCAAGTTTATGTAGATCCTACGTTAAGTATCCGCAAATTGGAGACTGTGTATGGTGTTAGTCGACGTACTGTCCAACGGATTCCAAACGCCCATAGTTTTCATCCGTATAAAATTTACCTGGTACAAGAAAATAATGAAGACGATTTTGAACATTTTCTATTCAACACTTGCTTTTCCGACGAATGTTCCTTTTTCTTAAATGGCGTAGTAAATCGTCATAACTGCCGATATTGGTCCGATTCTAATCCCAGAATTTATCATGAGGTTCATACACAGCAGCCACAAAAATTATATGTTTGGGCTGGTACTTTTGGCGATCATTTAGTTGGTCCTTTTTTCTTACCTGGAAATTTTACTGGTGAAATGTATTTGGAATTAGTGGAAGACGCCATAGATCCTGCAAATAACAGCCATAATTGAAAATCAGAATGATCGGCGATACATTGCGAATAGGTTGATGTTCCAACAGGATGGTGCCCCACCACATTATGCATTACGTGTTCGACAATATTTAGATCAGACGTTTCCAGATCGATGGATTGGTAGAAGAGGTGCCATTGAATGGCCCCCAAGATCGCCAGATTTATCACCTTTGGATTTCTGTATATGGGGTCATTTAAAAAGCAAAATCTATGCTACTCAGGCAACATCATTAGAAGACCTGCGACAAAGAATTGTGAATGAGTGCCTTCAAATTACTCCTCAAATATTGCAAAATGTGCGGCAACGTTTTGAGCAAAATCTTTATTATTGCATGGAGAGTCATGATGACCATTTTCAACATTTACTTGCCTAACGGTTCAGTTCATTCTGTATTTTTAAATTACTTTGCTGCCAAATGTATTGATCTCCACTAATGATGATGTATTAGTTTTATTTAAGCTTTAAATCAATAAATCTTCAAAATTACTGAACTGAAGTACATTAATTTTATATCACTATAAAGGGAATTGAAAGACCTTTAAAATGAAGTATCACTCGACCCCCTCCTTTCCATTTAAGATTTTGGGGGTGTTGTCACCCCCGCTTTGATTTTTTGCCAGACTTGTGTCCCCCTCGAAAACAAAATCGACGGGTCAGAGCGTTTTTCCAAAAAAAGAACTGAGCTGCCAGTAAATGCGTCTGTTTCGTTTTCGATGCGCCACGCTGTATATAAAAATGTATCTCTATTTCGCGTGGTCACGCCATAACTTGAGAACGACTTTACCGATTTTATCCACTTTTTTTAAGTTTCCTTATACTGTATAGAAGGTTCTTACGGAAAGAAAGATCAAGAAAATTCCGCAGAAAATTGGGAACGCACTGAAAACCTAATGACTACTTAAGCTACGCGCTTTGAAAATTTGCTTGAGAGTTAGCTATGTGAGAGAAAATTGCTTATGAAAACACGGTGCTTTCGTTTTTGGTCGTACATTTCTTTACCATCCGTACTTTGTGATGACCACTTCAAAAGATACTGTCGCCTTTGTCAGTTAACTCTATAAATGAAAATGTCGGATGATACGTTTCTTTTGCTTAATTGACTTTCACTACTCACTCTATCATTTTGAACTTTCAGCTCGCACGCCGCAAATTTATATTATCGTTTAACAGTGTTTATCGATCAAAAAATTGTTTTATTTCATTATTAGAGCACAGTCCATTCGATTCGAGCTTTTATCAAGTTATCAGCTTACTCAGTGAGTTTTTGAGAAGTATTTGTTCAAAAATAGATAACGATGGTGAAAGTTAGTTCACCGCAATCACGCCTTATATTAAAAAATTGAGATTCTTCAAAATGCCACCAATTAGGCCTTACCAATCTGGATCACAGGACTCGAAATGCTGCAAGTCAAAGGTATATACGAAGAAGTCAAAGTGACGAGCAACGAGAAGCGAGAAATGAAGTTGGACGGATCAAAGGACTGAAATTCAACAACGTAGAAGTATCGCATTTAATCCCGATAGAGCTTCATTCAAGCATGACGTGGCAATAGATTACAGTTGTCACGTGCCAAAATCACGTAACCTTTTTTTTCTATTTTGATCACTTATCAGTAATTTCTCGTTATTGATTATAGGGTAACGATTCCTAGGCCAATATCTTTTCAATGATTTTGTTTTGGCAAGTTTCATAGCTAATTGATTGTATTATATAATACACAAATCGTTGTTATTGGACCAATGGACGCTGTGAGTCCACATTGCAAGGCTATCGAGTTTAAAAATGAAGCCCCTGGATTGTGTTGCGATTTGGTACCACCACAAGGGTCGCTATATATTCATTAGTTTCCAGAAATGGGCCAGATTCTATACATTTATTGACTCATATCCAGCAATACAATAATTCCTTTCAACTGACGTCATTTGGCGCAACAAAATTCATTCCACATAATTTTATGCCTACTTTCAAGATAAGTTGATGGAGGAATGACAGTGCTGCCAACGTATTTTGCTAGCCACATGGCAGGACAAACACTTGGCTATACAATTACCTATATACCCTTTTATTTTTATTAGTTATTCATTCGAGTTCATATCTAAGACATGACAACGTCTGTCGGGTCAGCTAGTACAAATTATAAAATCAGTAAAATTTAAAATTATACATAATATAAATATACATTTTCGATATTTGTACCATTGTACTTAAAAAAGACTACCGTGGTTATCGAAACATCGTAAAATAAACAGGATTTTAAGCATATACAGGTATGTACATAATATGTTGTTTGATCGGTCAGACAATGAGCATGAAAACCACATGATAATTTTCGGGAGTTATATTCACTTCCACATATACTTTCATTGTCTGATTATTCTGTGCGAAAAAATTGTGCTTGTTTACGAAAACAATGAACTGGTGGTCATGATACTAACATTCGGAGGTTACCAACAAAATGCAGCCTCAGTATGCAGGTTGTCTGCGGAACGGTTTCCTTCAAGAAATCATCCGGCCCTACGGGTGTTTGTTAATTTAGTTATTAGACTTCGTAACACAGGGTATTTAAAAGAACAACAGGAGGTCACGCTGAAAGATCTGCTGCACCTGAAATGTTACAAATTCATGAAGACATTTTAGAAATGGTCGAGGACGACACAACAATGAGTACTAGAGCCAGTGTGGAAAACAATACGACAAGAACAGTATTATCCTTATTATATCAACGGGTACATGTGTTACAACCTGAAGATCATTTTGCCGGTGGCTGTTGGAACAGTTCGCCAGAAATGACGATTTTACGAAATTAGTTCTGTGTACAGACAAGTGCACAATTTGCACAACAATTATGTTAGGCTAGTATCAAATCCGGAAGCTGTAAAAAGAAGTAATTCTCAGCATAGATTTTCATTAATTATAGTATTTGAACTGTCGTGGAAAGTGGAATGCTTATTGGACCCTACTTTTTTCCACCTCGACTGACCGGTGAAGTTTATTTAAATTTTCTTCGACACAATCTGCCTCAATTATTGGAAGATGTTACTCTAAATGTGAGACAGAATATGTGGTTCCTACATGATGGGGCTCCATCACATGTTAGACGACAAGTTCTTGAACATGTAAATAATGAGTTTCTGGATAAGGCTGCAATAAACTCATTTCTTGGCCTGCTGGCCCCCGGATTTAACTCCTTGCGACTTTTTTCTGTGGGGCTATTTGAAAGAGCTGGTGTATCATGATGGAGCAGCAAATACTCTGGAAGAACTGCGCACTGAAAATGCTTGTGATTTAATTCGTGGACACCAGGATTTTATTTTCTGAGCTTGTATAGAGTCGTGGATTCTCCAAGGAGGATTTTGCGTTAATCGAACAAATGGGGACAATTTTTTACTGTTTTTGTAAAAACGATATCCATTTAACTTGATAATGATTTTTCAGATGGTTCTGAATAATTTAAACTAACACTCTTATTATACAACTTTTATATTGGTCATTTTCGGTATATCAACTTCTTTTGACGAGGTCTACAAGCTAAATAAAAATAAATGACTCAACTTGGAAAACACCCTATATATTTTTGCACAAGGGCATTATTCAAAATTATTTTCGTTGAATTAAAAAGTATTTTTGACATCATTGAAGTCGGTGCTATATCTAGGAAGCCTCTTGCAGCATGGACAAGGAAGTTGAGATGGTTCGCCGCATAAAATAAATCGCTTAGACGGTCGAGATGTTCGCGGTCACAGAACTGAAGGGACTAAAAAGTGACGTATCGTGCGGGAACGCTTCTCGTTTTCTGGCTCACCCGTCGAAAAGTTACTTGAAGTTTTATCAGGATGCATTTGGATAATTGGAGTGTCACGGAATCGGAGATAACCTGCCAATGCGAAAAATTATACTGTGAGCTACTCCGCATTTTATCACACGATATCTAGATTTGACGGATCAGAATTTGTAGGTGAATGATTCCTGAAACAACGGAGATTTGCAACATTAAGATATTGTATGTAAATCGACCACTTTGACAATTGGGCAGAAATTGAAATATTTCGATAATTGTTCATGCTTTGTTTATATGTCAACAAATAAACAGATAAACTTATAATTCCCCATATAATATACATCTGTTTTCGAATTATGCACATACATATTCTAATCGGTTTCAAGGATGTCTATAAAATTGCACAGAATTGGTTACCGAATTCGGAAAAAATAAAACTCAGTATTCTCCAGTAAATAAAATGTGTAGACGTCTAGGCGTGGTATCTCTATCTTCAAAAATGACGCTTTCTTGGCATCAGAAAAGTTTATCCTTTTATAAATTATTTGGACTACGAATTAACATAACCAAAAGGTACAAAAACGTAGAAATCTCCATAATTTTGACTCGCTCAAAAAGAACGGTGCTACGACCTCAGTTTCAAAATGTCCATGCATAAAAGCACCCCCCCGTCTCTTACCAAGAGACCAACATATTATCTAAAATTCTTTCTCTCAACCTTTCCTAAGACTCAATTTACAAACAAACAGACGGGAAGCAAACAAATCACGTTCACCTTAGTTAAAAGCTGTTCGAAGTATTCTTTTTGGTAAAACGTCAATCCTTTTCGACTGTTTGCAACTACATGTTCTACGAGTATTTGTTCTGTCATCTAAAAGTTGTAGGAAGTTTAATGTGAAAAATACATGTGACTTGTTTGTGTGTAGTTTGGAAGTTTTCGGAGTTCTGATCATTATTTTATGAACTTATCCGAATGGTGCCGCGGCTACATTCAAGTCAATAAAAATATACAGGAACATATAGCAGAGCGTTTTGATGTAAACAGGTAATTTGAAAATTAGGCAATTGAGTCACATCAAGGCAAGAATGTCTAGTTTTAAAATTTCTTTATCTGTATATAAAGTTATGCACTCCATATAGAAAGAATATTACCAGCATGATTGAATTCTAATTATTTGCTATATAATCACCGTAATTTCATTGCTCTCTTCTTATTTTGTTCGAGTGTATGTCATACATTCTCTGCTTCACTCATTAGCGATTAACGATCTGTCCTGCTCGCTTTATTTTCTCGGCGCAATCCTAGTGACCGCTGTACTGATGTTAAGAGAACTTGGAATATTCTGTATGGTGTCATGTTCAAAAGCTGATGTACGGGTGCTGAGGTTCGTAACTTCCTCTGAAATGACATGAAACTCTTCCCCCACCCCAAAATATGAAAAAATGCCAGAAAAAAAGTTTGTAGATTGAGCGATTAACAAAATAAGGCTATCTAATGAGTATGTCAATTATAAGATTTTACAAAAGTAATGGCGTTTGAATTGTTGAAATTGGCGCCACCTAGCGGTCATTTTAGGAAGCACTTTTATTATAAAGGCTTTTTTGTCATATCAGGATCCGAACAATACCTATTGTTTCCATTCATTTCATTGTTGTTTCATTGCATTATCATGCCTAGAGTACGTACACGCGCGAATTTTACTCAACTTTCCGAGTTTGAGAGGGGTGGGATAATCGGGTAACGTGAAGCCGGATTTTCTTTTAGAGAAATCGCTAATCGAGTAAATCGAAACGAAGCTACTGTAGTGAGATAATGTCAAGCGTGGTTCCAAGACGGCAGAAATCGACAAGTTAGAGGTACTGGAGGTCAAAGACAGACTACAGAGCGACAGGCTCGTTATTTGAGGCAATGTTCCTCACTTATCTATAATTTAGATGTTTTTCAAAAAAGTATTCTAAAAATGATATTTAAAAAACCGAAACTTTATCCCACTGAAAAATTATACGCAGATGTTCGAATGTATGATATAAGACAGCTTTATTTCTTACACAGTATCACTCACTACCATAAATTTGTAAACACCGACCAAAAAATTAAACATAATCATTATACCAGGTACAAAATTCGTGGCACAGTAGTTCCTCAACCGTATAAATCTATAATGCAGCGATCATATCTCTATTTAGCGCCTAAATTTTATGAAATTATACCTAAAGACTTAAAAGATTTACGTTTCGGAAATTGTTTCAAAAGAAATTTAAAAAAGTGGCTACATTCTATATCTAGGACTGAAATTCATAAACTCATAAATACGAACATCAACTAAATACATAATCTACTGTAGCTAATTTTTGCCCTTTTTTGTCATTTGCATTCTACAGTTTCAACTTAAATTATTGGTCCATGTACAGGCGATGCCTTCTATTGGGCCTGTTTTGATTTTATATTTAATTACTCATATTGTTTGTTATCTTTGTACATTGAGTGAATAAATATTATATTATTATTATTATTATTATTATAATTAGCACTTAAAGATCGATTTTCCACAACAAGGGCAGTCGCGAACCAGTGGTTTGATACTGGCGGAAGGGCAATAACAGCCAGGACAGTTTGTCACTGAATAAGGTCTCTTGGATTGTTTTCATACCGTCCCCATCTTGTAATACCTCTGACCCTACAGCATCGTCGACAACGATTGGTATGACGTAGGGAGATACTTGAATGGAGTGGAACCCAATCGTGTTCAGCGATGACTCCAGATTCTGTTGAAGCACACACGATGGCCATGCAAGAGTACGTGGTGGAAGACGGATACCATCGAACGGCATATTTATCGTACTCTTGGAGTTGTGGTATGGAGTGCCATTGCTTAGGGCAGCAGGTGATCTGCTTCCCCTATTTCAGCAGGACAATGCGCGACCACATGTCTCACGTGTAAGTTTAGGATATTTAGAAGCATCCATAGTAAGTCTGCTTCAGGGGCCTCCTTGATCTCCAGACCTTTCTGCCATTGAACATGTATGGGACATTACGGGAAGAAGGTTGCAAAATTCACCGCACCCTCCACAAACATTGGAGGCTCTACGAAACCAAACTCAGTTGGCTTGAGTTGAAATTTTAATCACTTTCTATTTATCAGCACACCTTAAACTTATATAAGTACGCTCAAAATTACAGCACTCCTAGTCGGTGTTGCATTTTCTGTGTCATTTAGGGTCGATTTCACCAACATTAATATTATGAACCAATGGGAAAATACCTTATCGAAATGCAATTTGACAGAAGCCGTCAAAGGTCTCTGAATATCAGTGATTTCTATTAAAATATTGAATAAAATCGTGAAAATTCGACTGTATTATAAACAAGACCAATTTTTGATTTCAACATGATGCGTTTGTACAGAGAAAACGGGTAAACTTTCATGTATTTTGACTTGTGTTATAAATTTACATTTAACAATCAGTTATCCCTAAAGCCAATGGGAATGCGGCAAATAATAGGTCGATTTTCTAGCTCTTAAATTTGGCAGCAGATATTTAATGCATGGCAATCTCGAATTTAAGTGCAGTATACTGTTATCATTACGTACCTGTTGAATAGTGTGGATTTGTCTGTATTTTGCAGGAAAATAGAATATAAAATACATTCCATCCAATTCCTCATCTTCCTTCACACCATAATAGTATCAGTATCATTTTTTAATTTACGGGTTAATGAATTTCTTCAAAGCAATAAAAACATTGTCCTCTCCATCCTAAAACACAGATAATATGTGTAAGTCGTGTCAATCCCTACATCTCCGTGATGCATAATGCAATTACTATGGACATAGACAAAAAAATTATGAAAAATGTCTCACAAATGTGAATCTTTTACATTTGCTGGTTTTTAATTTAAAGTAGGAATACAGACATAGTACTAATGATAGTTGGAGCTAGACTGATAACACTTCTTGAAGAATATTTGAAAAATGTGAACACCGTCATGGTCTGTTGTCAAATTGCAAATGAAGTAACTGAAAATTCTTAGATCAGTGGACCTTCGTCATAGTTTACAATCCTGATTATGATCATTTTTGGCAGATGTGTTGTATCATCAAATTGATGAACAAATATAAGAAAGCTCTTATATAGCTACATACAGAGGATTTTTCATGTAAATTTAGGTATCATGATTATAAGCATCTTTGGTGGATTGTTCGATCCGGAATGGGAAAGATCTCCTATTTATGAAAATATTTTTGGTATCATCTAACCGTTGCAATCAGTGCACAAACACTGTGACATTTGATTTATAGCATAACCCGCTGCCCTATCAAAACAAATTTAACATCCAGGTCGCCTAGCCGTGGGGATGCAGTGGTCGGGATGAATACCACGGCAGCAACTGATGATTTGGGCATGTCTGGTAACAACGTATGAAGTGAAACTCGCTAACTTCACGAATTTGAAGATTTTGTACAATTTCTTTGAAAATGATGAAAGATATGTCTGATTTGGCAGGGTTATGCCGCAGCCAAATGGCAGTCACTCTTTCTGACACAGTCCGGATCGAAAGATGACGATACTCGTGAAATGTATTGATACTTCTAAATATAGGATCCTATCGAACATCCTTACTGTCAAGATGTATAACCCGAGGTTCCGATGGAGCTATTTTGCGGCGTCATGGAAAATGGCAAATTTGTAGTTTTTTTGCAGGTTTTAGGTTTGCTGGTTGCTTTTTGGCATATATTTGGGAATTTCTTAATCGCTGTGAATATAGTGTGGATGTTTGTTCAATTCCTGAACAACGAGAAATATTCAACTTTATGGATGTATGGATATCAAAAACCCTGAATGGTTTTGTGGGAATATCAATCTAAAGTACCATAATGGTTCTGATGAACGGCAAGTAAATGAATGAATGTTTGAAAATCGCATATCAATTGAAAAAAATAATATAAACATGAATACAAAATCAATAATAGTAATTAAAACATGAATTTAATTCAAAAATCAAACATTTTTTTAAATTTTGACTGAATTATATATAATTTCTTAATATTCAATAAGCTCGTAATGTTTCAATGACAAGCTGTAATCTCATACTTTGACAGTATTTTGTTTTCAATATTCCATAGCTATTGGTTGATAAATTTGTTGAATGGAACTTGTAGCTCATTCGTTGTATTTGAAGGAGTGTTACCCTATAGGTGGAGAATAACGGACTGTTGATTTGACAACCTTGGTGAAATCGACCCTTAGAATATAAAATTGCAGTTCGAATCAGCTACAGCCAAAAACACAGCTGATAAATATTGCCTGTAATTGAAAAACAGTCTGAGTGACCATGACTAATGATCCAGACATGTTTCCCATCCACCGGCAATGCTGTGCGAGAAACCTACGTACCTTCAAAAACAAAACGCGCGACCTTATATGATGTTGAATCGCGCGATTTTGTCGAGCGAGGCTGTCCTGTGACACAAGTCGTCTGCATAATTAGGCTCTATAACATTGAATTGAATGTATCAGGAATGTCGAGTCTGCACGATCCTCCCAAATTCTTTTGAACTTTTTCTCGAATTAAAAACGGGAAAACATAAGTTCAAAGTCTCAAAGAAACCAATAATACTGTTATCTTTCTAGATGTACCTTCTGCCAACTGTGACCCTTCACCATTACGTCTTGTGACGTGTTTTCATTTACCTAAAAACAAACTCACCTATACATTTCCATACGTATTGCAACACCATTTGTGCTAAACCTATTCTGGAAAATTGAAAGGTGCACCAATGCTTGACTGACTTTATCCTTCATCACAAAACAAAGCTGTTTATACCAGTTACCGCCTCCATTTCGCAGCCAAATTAACAAAATAGCCGAGCATAGCAGATATAACGGAAATGAAGATAAATTGTCTGACACTCGTCAGCGTCATCTTACTGGAACGGACGAAAAAACTGGACAGACGAAATTTGAGAAGGGTAACTGGTGGATTTTTTCCTCTCAATAGGATAGAGTTTGCTTTATCTCACATCATTCTTGTTAGTTGATGTATCTAGACCGACATTCTAAGATAATCCAGCTGCTTATGAACTGGATATCTTCACGTAGGTGGTAATACTATACAGTACTTTCCAGAACGTTCTCCCTACCTACTTACTTTCTGAACGGGTTGATTTAGCAAGCTGAAATTCGGAATGATGAAATTTATGAATACTATGGTTACAATATAAAAGTAAGAGTTTAAACGAAACATATTTCCTAAGCTAAATTTTCGGCTCTGAAAATAACTAAAATTTAAAGTTATCGCATATACGCATGCATCATTGTTCTTTAAAACGAATATTCAACTTAGTATTTTTGTATGAGCGTATAGTCACTTTAAATCTATAACAAAACACACCAAGACACAAAAAATAAAGACAAATAAAGTAAACACAAATTGATGTTTCACTATAATTGTAGATTGGTTTGTTTCAGCCTCTTTGTCTATTATGAGCGGTGTGGAACAACACTTTCATACCCATATACCTATGTTCTGTGTCTTAGTGTGCTCTATTATGGATTTGCAATAGAAATACTTGAAAATGAAAAAAATGACAACTTTGGGTTTTCAACAAAAAATCAAGGAAAATGTTGATGAAAGCTAAAAATACATATGTATTACGGTTATAAATTAGCTTCTCCACACTATAAGGATGAAGTATGAAAAAACTTCTGCATCGACTCATTCCAGGAAAAATAGTGATGATAGTCGTGATTTTCCTTTTTGTGTAAAATACTAACATTCTGTCAAAAGTGTTAGAAAGCATCTCACTAAACATGTTAACTAAGGTAGTAACATGGAAGCCAAAATGTTTTCATCAGCAAATCAAATAATGTTCATCCCTACTTGCAATCTAATCAACACGCCATGTTTTTGGTCGAAACAAAGTCAGTCTCGACAAATCTTTTGGGGTTTCCACGTCTATTCACCTGGGGCAAACGGAGGACTAACGGCTTTTGTTCAAAGCAGACACTCCCGCTCCAAAACTGTCATTTCTGCGTCCGAGCGAAATTTTATCTGGCGACTTCAGCTTAAATAATCTCTCTTTGGTTGTTTCCTCTATTGACAGTAACCCTCTTTTGTCAAAAGGTGAATTTAATGCCCCGAGTGAAGCCTAATTACGATTCAGTAAAACCTGCTTTTGTAATATTTCTCGAGAGCCAAATATTGAGCTCGTGATGATTAAGATTATTTTTCCTCACGATTTCTCAGTCTTTCCAAGTAATGTTCCGGATCTTCTTCTGACCACCCGTCTTGTCATTAATGATATAATGCAGGCTGAATCTACCATAAAGGCGAACTAGATGACAGCCTACCAGATCTACCATATAGGCTGAACCGGCTACAGCCTACCGGATCTACCATGTAGACAAACCAGGCAACTGACTATCGAATCTATCATATATGCGAACTAGACGGCCGCCTACCGAATCTACCGTAAACGCGAACTAGGCGACCGCCTACCATATCTACCCCATATAGGCTAAAACGGCGACAGCCTACAGGAACTACCATGTAGGCGAATTAGGCGACCGCCTATCGGATCTACCATAAACGCGAATTAGGCGACTGCCTACCGAGTCTAGCATATAGGCTAGCAAGGGGACCGTATATGCGAACAAGGCGACAGCCTAGGGTGAAAGCGCCTGATGGACGCCTGAATAGCGGCCTGAAGAGGCGAGCGTGGGGCAGCCCGTTTGTTGATGAGAGCAGTGCAGGCAAAAGTGAGAGTCAAAGTCAGAACATTTGTTAACTTTGGAAGATGATGCTGCTACGTGCAGTTTAGGTGCTACTGCATTCTTCTGCTTAGTGCAACAGCCATGCCTTTTTTCTCCACATCATCTCAATAATGGGAAGTACCTCCTGTACTATTTGCCATCCTTATCGCTGAAGCGTCAAAGTAATACATGATACGAAAGTAGAGTTGATAAATTGCTGCAACTTCGCTACAAACTAAGTGGAGTGCATGACGCTCCTATAGATAGTCGCAAACAGTGAGTTATCTAGAAAATTCAAGAGTTAAAGCTGGGGGCTGGTCAAACAAATTAGAAGAGTTTGTGGCGTTTCTGTCATTACAGTATTTTATACTTAATTAATTTGACCAGTAGGCTATGTCAGAACAATGAAATTTGACCTTCTCAAAGCTGAAAGCTCATATAAACATACCTGCGGTCATCCATAACCCAAGAGACATTGGACCATTTTCATTGATCAAGATCACAGAATTGACCTTAATGGCATCAAAAACCAGCCCTGATTGTATGTAGACATTTATCTCATCCACATGAAAGCTTCATCTATTAAATAGCCATACATTTTGTGTAAAAACTGTATGAACGGATTTAAATTCGTTTGGGAAAATGAAACCTGTCATTGAGAGATACGGACAGCTTTGGTCGGTTAACTTTTTTATTGTGCCTCATAGTTGGAAAAAACATCTTCTCATGTATACGGTGTTTTTCAAAAAGGTCCCCTACGTATTTTTTTAAGGGGTTAAGGTAATAAGCTGAAATTCGGGACGATGAAATGTTTTACCGTTAGAGTGGCAGTTAAAAATTACAAGATTGCGGCTGGGCCGCACTTTGCAACATTTCTTTAAATGGAATGGAGTTCGTGGGGCACCTTACCTTGAAGCTCATTTCTTTACCTTATAACTCTGGCATATAGAATCACTATCTTTTGAATTTTCTGCTTGCTAACTTGACCCGTTTAAAAAATAAGTAGGGCATTTTCAAGAGACCATTGGATGTTGGTATAGGAGCTTGAAGCTAGGCATCGGATAACGTATCAAGGGGGATGTCAGGATATGCGTCAAGCGATGCTAATCACGAGTAGCCTGGTTGCTTCTCCATCAACGCCTCATAAATACGAGTATTACAGCACATATTTGATTTACCCGTGAGACGCACTGGTTGTCGCGCGCTCCCCTCCCTGAATGAGCCGTAGTGGTCTCCACGACCCCCCTTACTGAAGCAAATGCAATGGAGTAGAGTCACTAATCTAAGTGAAAGCAGGCGTGGTTCTCTTCTTGATCAGTGTTTCGCAATTCTGACAGCTGTTCACATTTGTAGAAGAAGTTTGCGTTAAGTTAACTTCATCTTTAGGGATGAGACTGATGGAGTACCGCGAGATTTCCGCACTTTTTTTCCTACAAATGCGATTGTTCTATCAGCGTTTTTTAACTTGAATTGATATCAGCGGTGAAGAATCAAATTCTGCAAACCCAAAAGGAATGAGAACCACGCCCACTTCCTCTCAGTTGTTTTACTCCCAAACATATGATTTTGCCAAAAAGGGATGTATTCACAAACATCAAAGGCGGTCAGATTTTAGGATCATTCTCCAGGAAAGAGAACCGCGCTCACCCTCTCTCGATGATTCTGATCCCTGGTTTCCAAAAATGGGGAGTCCTAACGCGAGGTATAAGATAAAAATTTGATGTAGCGATAACAATGCTAAATAACCGGGCAAAAGTCCACTATTTCTGAAAAATTAGTAAGAATTAAATATCTGCATATCTAAATATCTTTTTTTTCGGTATTGTTCACCTAACGGTCTTAGCTTCAGGCACTGTTTTTGCCAAAAATAAAAGTCGACGACCCCTACAGCCCTTTTCTGGGTCATTTACGCGAATACTTCATAGTGCTTGAATATATTCCATGTAATGTGATTTTTACAACACTCCCATTCGAAGCGGTTACCCTGCAAACCTTCTTTGCCTCTAGGCGAGCAGGCCTTTTTATTTGCTATCACAAATATGATTTAATAGTGAAGTAGGCGTACACATGTCTGAAATTCTAGATATCCTGGTCTATAAGCTATTCTCCGTTCCTTGTTTTGCTGAGTTGTTCTCAATATAGTTTTCATCGATTGTACCTTACCAAAATTTAATTTATCGAATAAAGTGGATTTCAGAGAGCAGATTATACATTCTCAGGGCGATATAGGTCAATACCTCGTAACAGCAGCGATCCAGTCCAATTATCCGGAGCTGGTGCATTGAGGCAATTGCAGGTGGGATAAATTGATTCGGTGCGGCGGTTCTATTAGGTTTTGTTTCTGTTCAGTTCAGGTTGTTCCGTGACATCCTCTCCGCAGGGAGTTGCAGACTGCTAGCGCGCGGATGAGAAATGCTTTCTGTCATGATGGCAGAGGCTTGTTTGCTGCCTAGTTTAGTCGGATGATCTACAGGGTAGTTTACGTACAATGTGGTGCTCGTTTGAATGATGTAAAATTTTATTAGAGCTTCTCGCCAAAAAGCACGTGAAAACAAGACCCTACATACTATCACCAACGTCCCTTGGCATGTGTCAAATGGACCATTCACAGGGATCTTGATTTACCATAACTAAGGGATTAAATAGAACAACAGGCACAGCGGCGTTATAATCAAGAGGAATCTCACAGCAACTCTCTGTTGCGTGATTCAGTGGACTACACAGTCGAGCAAAGTAGCAAACATTCCAGGCTACGCCTCAAACTGTGATCAAAATTGAATTGTGAATTGTGACTTTCAGACCAACCAAAATATTTCAGTATACAAAACCAATCAGAATTATTTTTTCTAATTCTTCTTTTACTTTTCCCCTTGAATCCGTTTGGCATCTGGGTAGCCAGACCTTACGGACTAACAGGCCGACGAGACTTGTAACTAAGAGCAAAAGACCATCCGACTGCTCTCACAGACAACGACTAATAGTTAATATTCCGTTTGTTGTTTTACCAATATGAAGAGGTTCGTCAGCTTCAGAAGTGCCTGAAGAGCAACCGTTGCGTGAAGTTTTATTAGGTATTGTTTCAGTTCAGGTTTTTTGGTGACCTCTACTTCACAGGGAGTTGCAGGCTACTAGTGCGAATGATCTACTACAGGATGGTTTGCTTATAATGTGATGCTTGTTTCAGTGCTTGTAAATTTTGTCAGAGCTTCTAGACCAACAAACATTTGTTTGTTATAATTACGGTAATTCGTCCACGAAATAAGTTAACAAGGTTGCATAACCAATTTAAAAAAGGATTTACTTCCAAGAATTTGACTTTTACATAAAGTGGAAAATAAAACCAAAGTCACTCATAAGTCAATATTTGATCGAAGAGGCATTTATTTGTACTAGATCAAAGAATCAAATTTAACGGTAAATAACATACTCTGTCTCTGTCTCTTGCCCATAGATACAGTTGCTACCCCATTGGTTAAAAGTAAGATTAGCTGGTGTGTTTACCATTTGTGGTAGTGACTCTAATAGAAAGATTTAGAAATTAGATTTTCAGTCACAAGTGAACGTAAAATCTACGCGCAGGAAATTTTTTCATCAAATTAGTGTGGTCACATAGGTACCCAAAATTCGGTGGAATTGGAAATAAGCTAAACAAACAAATTTTGTTAACAATTTTAACGAGATACTCTGATCACAACATAACCTCAAATCAAAAGTATGCTTTGATTTGAGCGCAGAGTTGTTAATTATATTTTATGCCGAATAGTGCGACTTAGGAATCTTTGGAAAATCTATTACTACCCATCTTTTAATATTGAAAATAGAAAATGTATTAAATACCGCCGATTTCAGAATTTCAACCTGTAGAAACTTTTTCTCTTCAATTCTAACCAATAATACTTCTTTACTACGATGCAGCGCGAAATAGCATGCATTTTCAACTTTAGAGTTGGGCTTACCGTATTTCAAACCTAATAATTACCTAGAGGTCAAATGCTAACTTGAGGTGCTGGTTTTTAATTTTTGGGCAAATAACTGATATTAAATCATTTTTAGGAAGTACTTATTTGCTTCCTATAGCTGGCGAGATGTGTACGAATTATACTTCAATCCTACATCGTATTATGTATACCCGATGAGAAAAAATTCCGGACCATTATCTTTTTTCAAATTAGAAAATAGAAAGAGAGAGAGAGAGAGATGGACGTATCAGCGTGTGTTCATTAGTAGTGTTTGGTGTTTGATTTTGATAGAAATGTGTGTATATACAATATTATACTGTGCGTCTTTTTAAACCCTTGTTCAGGTGGTTCCAAAGAAGAAAGGGTAGGTTCTGAAGCATGTGGTAGAGAAGAAAGAAGCAGTTCAAAATTACATTCTGAATTACGCAGTT
This sequence comes from Acanthoscelides obtectus, assembly GCA_963669975.1. Lineage (NCBI taxonomy): Eukaryota > Metazoa > Arthropoda > Insecta > Coleoptera > Chrysomelidae > Acanthoscelides > Acanthoscelides obtectus. The sequence continues at coordinate 83,992,866 of CAVLJG010000001.1, read as the reverse complement.
CAAATATTTAACCGAACGCACCATTGCTGTAGTACGTCTAAACTGAACGCCATCTTAATACAATCGGGATTGCTGATCCCCTTTTAATTACCCGGTAATATTGTGAGGCTTGTGAAGCTTAGGCCTCTTCCGTTTTAAATTTTCAGCCGTTTTCTAAATTGTTTTTAAATATCACTGAAGAAACTGGTACGCTGCAAATTAAAATAACTGAGAACCAACCAGCCATCAATGATCAGTAAGGGGAAATGGGCAACCAAATTGCTATGGAGGGCTATATTTGGGCACTAGGTGTATAACTATGAATACATATTCGCAAGTAGCTTGAACTTTAGTTAAGACACTTCTACTTACAAGTTCAAACTATGAATTTTTCCTTCAAAGTTAGCGTCAACGTCTAAATCTAGACGAGCATTTAGTAAAATTATCCTTGTGACCTCATGTTATCAACAGGGTTATTTAGAAGACATATTGACCTGTCTTTCACTAAAATATGTTGCAAAAAACTTTTTATTGCTGATAAATGAAAATAGTTTACTTACCAATATGCCCGAAAAAGAACCTAATGTTGAGGGCATATTTTAGGTTAGTATTAGATAAGCTGTATAAATTTCGGTTAATCTTCTACTAGCGGCTTTGTGCGAGTAACTGACCTGTTTTGCTGTTGAAGCGCGCATCTGGGTCAGAGTAAGATGAAACTGCTATTGATCCTACCTGGATAATTCAATAAGTCTTGTATTCCCCATTTTGAAAATATAATCAATAAGGTATAGATATTTAAACGTATACACTTCTCTGTATACAGCATCGAGAACTTCTGCGGATTATTTGTAAGAACTTATTATGGTAAGAACTTGTATACCAAAAGTGAAATTCAAAAAGAAAAAAAAAGATCCCTCCGGTGAAGGACCATTACCAGAGGGACGACTTGAGAAGCAGGAACTGTAACCACTTGGCTATTAACTGGTGAAATATTTCTTTCATTTTTAGTGTTAAGAGCAAATGTGTGAGGAAATATGTGTGTTAACTATGCCTTACAGGTGGACAGAATGAATGGGGTTGGATGTGTATAAACATACTAACGCCTCATAATTCAGATTAATCTCACCCACATCTACAACTTCCACATTCAATTTTTAGCCCTACAAAATGTTTCTGAGAATGAGCAAAACTACTGAAACGTCAAAAAAACGAAGTTTAAATGATATTCAAACACCGCGTAGTTTTCCATTTTTGGCATAGAAGTAATCTTTTGTAAAATTTCATTAGAATCCGAGCAGTACTTTCCAAGTTGTACAGAGGTCAAGGATAAACCCACATAAAGACGGCGTGTGAAGTAAAGGGCCAAAAAGAGAGCAAAAAGGAACAAAGTCTTCTTTTAGAATGAAGAGTTTAGTCTGAAATTAACATGTCTGCTTTCCGTAGCTGTAGCAATGACCAATCGCAGACAGCGCTGTTTCATACTTTTCAGCAACTCATCTGTGCGATATAGGTCTAGTCTTGGAGACTGACGAACGGGAAGCAATCAAGTGGATATGTTCTTTAAAAAACTCAAAATATGGAGATTCGATTCAGTATGAATGCCTCAAGTTGAGTTACTCCTGATAATTTCTCGTACTATTGGTAGGTTTTCCTTTCTAACTGTAATTTCCAGCTCTGAATAAAATTCTCCGACTTCCTGTCAGAACATCGGCTGCTTCGTTCAGTATTTCTCGGTATCCATTTTAGGCTAATTTGACAAGCTGTACATATTACATTGTGTCTTCGGATAAGGCAGCAAGGTCGTATAGATTTTAATTAAAAATTCTTGTACTACAACAACAAAACCATTGATGGTGCAGGTGATCCCGAAATGTAACTAACGCACTATTGAGAAAACTAGTCTTCTAACGAAATTACTTGTATTAAGTTGGATTTGGGGCCTGAAGAAACACAGTTTTCTGTTCTAAAGTTGCCAACGTTTAGAAAAATGTATTTCCTTCTTCAGGGATCTACAATCCAGTTATTCACAATTCACTCGTATTATGATTTGGGGCCTGAAGAAACACAGTTCTCTATTTTAAAGCTGCCAACCTTTTCGAAAAATGTATTTCCTTCTTCAGTGATCTACAATCCAGCTATTCAGAATTCAGTCGTATATCAGAACTTGAGAAGTGCCAAGTAACCAGATTGTAAGGGAACCATCTGGAATGAAGACACGCGATCGCTCCTTCCAGATATAATCCACTTAAAACTTCCTCACGGCGAAGCGTCGGCGACGAATGGCGGAAGAGTAAATGATCGGACGTGATTTATCTGGAAATTAAACCGTTACCCTTTTTCGCTGCCCTCTGAATCCATTTCGACTCAAAGAAATCACTTAGGAGCCATCCGTCTCCGTCAGAGGACAAATTTAAACTCTCTCCCTACTTCTCAAAGCCTCCTTCAGGGCTCGTTTGCAGGCGGGAGGCGCACATCCATTGCAGGATAACATCCATTGCAGGATACAGTGACACTGCTGGCCGTTAAATGTAGTAGCAGTAACAAGGGAATTAGACGTGTATTGTTGAGCTGCAACTTCGACTCGGAATTCCTGCTCAGCGTTTGTGCGGGTCTAATGGTTGCTCAGATTTTGTATACGAAAGGATATTATTCCTTATTGTTAGATAATTACTTATAGCATATATTTCGTTTTGACAGGCTAATCGGCAAACCACTAGCGATTGCATCGAGTTGATTTTCATTTTAGAATTAAGCTATGCGAAATGGCTGTTGCACTTTCGGTAATGTATTCAGTTTTACAAAGTATCTTTTTTAAACGGTCCAACCATTACTGTTGGATAAGTCGTATTCAAGGTAGATATGCAGTTAGTGACGCACAAGATTAAATATTGTACGTCAGGGTGCTTCATCAAAGAGGGGTTATATCAAGGGAAGACACTACGTAGAATGTCTTTATAATCCACCGATCGACCCCATTGACTATGGGAGTCTTCTGCCTTATAGTAAGGGAGCAGACCGCAAAATTTTTGTATACATCATCGCTTAGTAATACGATATGATCAAAACTAGTCTCATGTTACGTATTTTAATGCTAAACAGCAAAACTTGCAGAGTTTGCAGTAAACCATCAAAATATAAAAGATCTTACTGGTGTGATTGTATATATTGTATCAGGCTCTTGTAGTATCACTAGTTTTTCAAATAGTAACAGCAATTTATGTGCGGAGTGTCCTTGCTTTGGCGATTCGGTCATAGATGGTTCTGCATGTACTGAGGCGGTGCCACGAAATGTTTAGAACACACTATATTTATACTCTGCTGAATGGAGTTAATTTCGCTTAGGATGGTTGCACTAAAAACTCACACCAAATAAGCAAACCAGGGTATCTAGAGAACTGGCAAAGACATTTGATATTCAAAAACTTCTGGATTTCAAGCTGACGCTCCTATCTTGTTACTAACCTAATTCGTGTAATACTCCGCTTAAGGCCTTAAAAGTTAACTAACCGTGTTTTGAGAATAACTTTTCTCGCAAGATTTATAACTTTATTGAATGAAGAATGTATTCCGTAGGTTGCAGATAGATGAATAATATTTTTTTTTATATATCGAAACAGCCGCGCAGGCAGAAGCCTAAATGCCGGAACACCGCGGCTGCTATGATGATCCCAAAGAAATTTTGTTAATACGATTTTTGAACTGCCTAAGGTTAGCAGAACTGGGAAAAGCTTCCTCCCGTAGTTTGTTCCACAATCTAGACACCCTCGGGACAAAGGAGCGGTCGTATCGGCCAGTTCTGGATGTACGAAGTTTGACACGGTTAGGATGGGACGCCGAAGTCAGGCGGGTCTGTCTGGCAGGCACATCGCGCGGCGGCATCATGGAAGAGAGCTCTGAGGAGCAAAGCCCGTTGGTGTAGCGATAGAAAAGAGCTAGATCGCCGACGGCTCGCCGGTGCGAAAGAGTCCCGAGACTGTCTGTTAGAGAAGAGTCATCGATCAGTCGGACTGCCCGCCTCTGGACAGCATCGAGCATGGACAATGTATTCGGTGCGGCAGCACCCCAAATGTGTGAGCAATACTCGAGGCTAGGCCTTATCTGGGCCTTGTATAGAGTGAGAAGGTCATGCGGAGAAAAGTACTTCTTAGCCCTAAACAAATAGCCTAGCTTTTTCCCAGCAGCTGCAGCTATTGAAGAGATGTGTTCGTGCCAGATCAGGTCCTCAGTGATCTGGACTCGGACCAGCCGAAATGAATGGCTCTTTGCTCGAACTCGACCTTCCATCGAAACTGTATGAGCGCTAGGACGCTTTTTGTTCGTCAAAGTACAGTACTGTGTTTTGGAAGCATTGAACTGTACAAGATTGTTGCGTCCCCAAGCAGTGATAGCCTCCAGGTCTCTTGTCAGAGAAGAAGTCGTCGCTAGTCTTCTTTTTCCAGCTCAGCGGCAGAGATCGGCTTGTCACTCTGAATTCCTGCATGTAGAGTGCTGTCATCAGCGAAGCTGTGGATTGGGTTGATCGTGCAGGAAAGGAGGTCGTTGATATGTAAGAGAAACAGTGTTGGAGCCAAGACCGATCCCTGGGGAACACCCGCGTTGACGTTGTGGGATGAAGAGGAGAATCCGTCAATTACGACGGATATCTTGCGGCCGGAGATAAAGTCAGCCACCCATCTGCAAAGCTTTTCTGGGAGGCCGTAGGATGGAAGTTTGCTCAAGAGGGCAGCGTGCCACAGCTGATCGAACGCTTTCGTGATGTCAAGAGCAACGACATGAGCCTCACCATGAGACTGGATGAGTTTACTCCACAGTTGCGTGACGTAAGCTAGGAGGTCCCCTGTGGATCGTTGGTGCCGGAAACCGTACTGCATGTCGCTAATCAAGCTGTGACGTTCGAGGTAGTCCAGAAGCTCGCGATTTATGCACCTCTCCATCACTTTACTTATAACAGAAAGCAGAGCTATAGGCCTGTAGTTGTAAGGGTCGGTTTTAGATCCTTTTTTGGGATTGGCTGTACATGAGCAAATTTCCAGTTTTCTGGGAAGGTGCCGGATTCATAAGATATCTGGCAGAGACGCGAAAGAACTGGAGCAAGCTCAGCTGCACATCTCTTCAGTACAATGGCAGGAATCAAGTCCGGACCAGAAGCTTTGTTGATGTCGAGCGACAAGAGCACTCGTCTTACGGTCTTATGCCTGAATGTTACCTCCCGCATAGTGTGGGGAACCCTTTGAATTGACGGCACTTGGGCGTTGGTGGGGACGTCCATGGTGGAGTTGGCAGCAAAGATCTTGGCTAGCACTTCCGCCTTGGCCTTTGAGTCGAATACAATAGTTCCATCCTGACACGTAAGTGGTGGAAGGCTACTGTGAGAGAAGTTATTTTCAATCTGCTTGGCCAGCGTCCAGAAAGACCGACTGCCATTGCGCTGCGACATTACCCTGTGCCTAACTTTTATATCATGCTGGTTTTTGGCATTGCGAACCGCTTCGTTATATTTGTTTCTGGACTCGACGTCGGCTTGTCTGTTCTCTACAGTGAGGTTTTGTAAGTAGGTTCTGTGGGCCTTGATCTTCTGCTGGCGAGCAGTGTCACAAGATTTGTTGAACCAGCCGTTGGACCCTGGTTTAGGAACTTTCACTGTGTGAGGGATGTATTCCTCCATTCCGACATGGATAATTTCGGTTATTGAAGAACAGACAGTCGACGCATCCGCGTCAGTGAAACAGACATCTCTCCAAGGAAAGCTAGAGAAGGAGTCTCTGAGCCCCTCCCAGTCGGCATGTCCGTAATGCCAAGTTTTGCGGCCTGTGCGAGTTTCTGCGGCCACAGCGGCTTCTGACCGAAACCTAACCTCCACAACACCGTGATCTGAGTTACCCAGGGGGGACAGGACAGCAGTGCTGTAAGGGGCAGGATGCGTGGTCAGAAAGAGATCCAGCAGGCTACTGGCGTGTGACGAGACGCGGGGGAAAAAAGTAGGGCTCGTCACCAGCTGGGTCAGCCCTTGAGTAAGAGCGAACGCTTCGACTGCACGACCTGTTGCATCGGTCTTATTTGAGCCCAACCAAAGCTCATTATGGGCATTGAAATCACCGAGAAGAACTACCTCTGAAGCGGGGTGATTGATGTTCAGGAAGTCGATCTGGACGGCGAGGTATTCGAGTAGGTCATCCCAGTTATGGTTCGAGGGAAAGCGATAAAGGCAGCAAATAAATTTGGGTGATGTTTTGGAGTTGAGGCGAAGCCACAGAATGTGATTCCGGTCTGTTTCCAAAGAAAGATCCCTGGAGCAGGAAAGGCTGCTGCGGACAAAAGCCACAACTCCCCCGTTCTTTCTCAGATTGGAGTGCACCTCGTAGTTTGGGAAGTTGAGATGGTTAATCGGTCTAGCCTCTGAGATTTTTGTCTCCGCCAAGAAAAGCACGGCGGGACGATTGGATTGCAGGTAGTGATGAACAGCATCAGTGTTGCTGTTGATCCCGCAGATGTTCGAAAAACAAATTTTATCTTCGATGTTGTTCCCTCGAGCCCACCCTCCACCCGGACATTCCGAGAGTGGAGTGAGTTTACGTCCGGAGTTTTTAGTGCTCGAGGGATCCATCATCATTAATTTCTTTGTTTTGGTAGATAACCGACTGCATAGCTTAGGTGTGGAAACATGCGGACATTTATAAGACACCCTGGGTAAAGCTAGCGGGTGGTACTGCCTCGGTCGACTGGTCCTTGTCTACCACCTTCTTTTTACGTATTAGTGATGTTAAATAGACCTAAAGTGGCCCGTTGGCGGACTTGTACCGCCACCCGGCAATCGGTACTGAGGTATTCCTTAACGCGTGCGCAATCACTTGGACGGGAAGAAGTTGTATACTGGATACAACGACTTCCGGAACAAGCATTTGCCACGGCCCTCGCTCAGTAGGGGACGCTCTCACCGTGAATAGAAATAAATTTCAACAAAAAATTATTTCATTGCAAGTGACGGTCAATGCAATCATCCAAAAATGATTATCTAGCTGGCGACATTACACTTATGTCCGATTACATAAGAACAGCACGTGTTTACTGGTAGACGCCATCAGTTGCTTTGTGGGTACCATGTTTTTGAATCCATCTCTTATTTCTCTCTAACTTAATCACGTTGTCTAACTGTCTTCTCCTGATATAACTACTCTTTGGTTTTATTTTTACTAAGTAGTGATTTTCACATCGTCGCCAGTAACACGAGGCGGCGTAACTCAGAAAATACAAAAATTGAGTTATGTCGAGTTTATTACTTAAAAAAGGTTTTTCTTAAATATCACGAAGTGGCATAAGTCAGATTCTAATACCTTCAAAGTTATAGAAAAATAATATTAGACTTATCTCATTTTAATAGAAAATTAAATATCACGAGGGAGCTTAACTTAAGTTACGCCAATTTTGTGAAATTATAAAATATACATATTATTTTACAGCGTATGAATTTTGAACCATCTCTTTCGTTCACTTGGAGATGACTTCTGCGATACTCTACCAACGTCAATCACAATTATTTTTGTTGTTCGTCTCTGACCGATCCGCTAAGCTTTCTTATCGGAGCTGTCTCTAGGATCTGTTGTATCATTGACTACTTTTAGGTCATTCTAGTGGCTTTGTAGAGAATTGCTGCATTATTCTGACACATCGTAAATACCAAACAATTCAATGAACGTATGTATTATTTTGAAAACGAAGTGGCTTGCGCCTTTTCCTTTAAACGCTATATTTTTACCCTCTAATCGTTTTAATTCCTTTTTCCTCGCAGGTTTCGTTCAAGAAAGCTAATCCTTCATTTGGCAGATACTAAAGGTGTCTTTTCGGAACTCGCACAGAACTTTTTTGATACTCGTATCTTCATCTGGGTAACCTTCCAGAACCTGTAGAAAATCCAGATCTTTCTTAGGAGCACATCGGCTTTGTGCCAGAAGCGAACCTGTATGATTGTTGGCATCATATATGTATGTTCTCCTTTGGCAAGTCGATGAGTTCCAAATGATGATATGGACCTTCTACAGTTTCTGAACACTTGCCTAGATGAAGACGTTAAAAAATTGCAGTTGCAGAAAGGCACATTTAGGATCTGTCAGAGACAAATGTGGTATAGGGTTTTTTGGATGAACGTATTACTGAGGAAGTTGGCCAAATTACGGTTTAAAGTTTATAAATCAAACATGCGAAGTAAAGCAACTGAGTTGATAAGGCGCTCTTCTAAGAAGCACGTTCTAGAAGAGATTGCATCTTATAAAACTGATTAACTCAGAAATGTGTTACATAACCTAGTTTGCATTTTGCAATTTTTTCAGAAGTATTAAGAATATCGTATTTCTTCCTGTTTTTTATAAAAGTGATCAAAAGTATGCAGTCACTAAATAGGTACAAACCAATCTGCTCGACACTTGGTGTGCATATCTTTTGTTCCACTGAGACTCAGGGATGAGTAAAGTTATGTGAAAATCACAACTTCGGCAAAAACGAAACACCCAAACATAAGATTTTTGATCTCATACGTCATTGACTTGAGATGTTTGTAAAGTAAAATGAACACACATTTTTCATACTGTATTTACCCTAAATATGTTTCTATTGGATATAATATATTACGGGAGCCATTATATTTTATCATAACATTACTTCAAAAATGTTCATGTTTTATCCCTAAACATTGCCGCAAGTACCACTCTGTAACCTTGATAATCGGACATGTTAATTACTGGAACTTTGTTCTTAAGTGTCCCATGCCATTGTTTTTGAGCCACTCGGTATAGGCAAAAGAACTTATATTTATGCCCTCATAACAGATACCAATACATATTTCTTACAGGATCTAACACTGAAATAAAATATTCCTTTAAGAACTCCGTCTGCTGAGTTCCTGAACGATAACCATCTTCCCTAGCAGATGCGAGTACAACTTTCTTTATAGAAGCTTCGAGAGATAATACACATGTTCGACATTTTGTTTTATTATGGAGTATATATAATTGCACGTATCCCAGTTTTCTCTTCTTGTGTGCTACGAGAGGCTACGGACACTTTTTTAAATAAAAGGTCCCCTTGCTCATATTTTTTAAGATCACTAAGACTTCCTTAAATTACTTTGGATTTCCTAAGATTTGTATCTTGCTATATAGTAGCGCAAAAAACGTGCCATTTGCGCATGAGCAAAAAGACACAGTTTACTTTTTATCACGTTAAATCTCAAATGGACTGCTATGGATTCCTTTTCCAGTTGTATAAAAGAACATGGATTGCAACGGATTTCCTTCCCCCCTGGCCAACTTTTCGGTACGCTTAACTATTCGAAATGTTCTTCATTATTTTATCCAATGGTTCAACTGTAGTTCAACTATGCTGTTCGTATGCCTATAGATCGGTAGATCATCTGGAATGTGGTAACGAAGGGTTGCATAGCACAAAGGGAAGTAACAAAGGAAAATGTTTGGTGGTTGGCGACAGAAATGAGTTAAGCCGGCCCATTGTTATCTTTGTTACGTAATGGCTGTGGCGATATCTATGCCGTTTCCGAAACGGAGCGATACAAATACTCCGCTGTTCTGTTCTCTGCCCTATTTCACAGATATTACCCTCTGCGTCAACGGGAAACAGATCTACATATGGTCTACAGATATACGTACAACCGCACATACTTGCTTTGTCCCTATGCAGTGTCTGTTACAGTATGGTTCACAAAATCGTATTTTCTATTGTACAGTTACTTTGTAATCTCTCTTATTGCATCTCGCTTTCAAATCTTCATTTAAAATTATTCATTGTCTTTTCAAGGTGTTGTCGCAAATATTCTTTAGCGTAACCCCAAGACCTTGAGATCCATCCATAATAATTTTTACATTTGTTGAATTTCCCCTTTTCTACAGTCGTCCAAGAAAGTAAATGTTACTCTTCGCAGCCTTGCATGAAAGGTTGCGGCTATCAAGGACCGATCGCAAATGTTAAAATCATCTTGAATGACAACACTAATTTCTTAATACTAATTGTGGCGTATTCAGCACATTGAAATTTGGAAAAGTAAGTACGGGTTTGAACGCACCTGTCTTTGGGACCTCACATTTCTCGACAATAGATTGAGTTATTGACATGACATATTCCGGAACAAACAAATGTGTTATCAAAGGTTCCTTAATATGCACAAAATTGTTTCCTGAAGCACGTACATCACCACCGATTTTTGCAAAGATTAGTCTTAAATCCAGATTAATTTTACTTTAGAAAGGCTTCTTGGAGGTTTTCGTTCAGATGTACCGTTTCTGGAATAATAATTATTTTATTAACTCTTGCATCATTGATTAAAAATCAATAATAATAAATGGCCTTTATTCGTCACGTGACTACAAAATCATTGGCTTAATAGGAATAGTGACGAGAAGGTGGAGTGTCAGCTTATGCTGTTTTTCAACCTGACCTAAAAAACATTGACACAAACTATAAGTAAAAAAAAGTACCTACATTGAAATGGCACAGTTCACACACAGACACCCAAAAAGAGAAAATCTCAAAATATTACACTTCTCAGAAATAGGAAACAATCAATTACCTCTGGATATGCGTAAAGTTTATTTCTAGCTATTTGATTGCTTTAAACTCATCTCTAACCTGTTTTTTAAATTGCTTAGGCTATATTCTTTATACCCACTAGACAAGCAATTATACAGGGTGTCCACAAAGTTGGGGTTTTCCTTTACACGACGTGTAGATCTTGAAAACATAAGCAATTTTTCTTAGTACCATGTACACCAATGTCTTAAGGGAACCGAGATAAAGGGCTCTGCAACATCAAAAATATCTGAATACCGCGACATCACCGATTGGTACAAGGTCACTGGCTCAACCCGACGACAGAACTGGGTCGGGGTCAGTGTGTCAGGTCAGTATGCAACCTTCAATCGACGGTAACGGTCACGCGTGTAGAGGTAATCGCGTAGACGAGAATCCCTCAACAAGCACTAGAGACGTGACTGGAGAAGTGCAAGTATCAAAAACTAAAGTGTGGCAAACGCTGCGTGAAGGGGGACTGTATCCGTTTCACGTCCAACGTGTACAAGCCCTTCAACCTGACGATTTTCCAGCAAGAGTGCGGTTTTATGAGTGGTTGCTGCATCAACATGACAACAATCCGGACTTTTTGAAGTGCATATTGGTGACAGACGAATCTACGTTCACGCGTAATGGGGTGAATAACTTTCGCAACACTCATGTTTGGTCACTAGAAAATCCGCACGCTGTCCGTCGGGCACATTTTCAACAAACATTTTCGGTGAATGTTTGGACTGGGATAGTGCGCCTGCTCGGTAGCGCATCAGCTAATCTCATTTTCTGTTGGAGCGGTATGATTTCGGGCAGAGACGTACTTAGCCCTTCTCGTCAACTGGAGAGTGAGTACTTTTTCCTTTATTTTTTTTACTTGGTCGCCCTCGTTTCACTACACATTACCTTTGTTATTTCAAGGGTAGTTGTTTCTGAATAGGAAAACCCCAACTTTGCGGACACCCTGTATAGGTTGGGTGCCCAGTACGAAAAACTACGTGTGAACAATGCTGTCATTAACATTTTTCGGGAACCTTTCACACCGTGGGGTAATTGGCGGTTTTGTTCCCTTCTACCGCTGTAATAACGGACTTTGCTCCCTATAGCTCACCTCCATGATTCCGCCACGCTTTGAGCCTGCCAGACTGATCCGCCAGGGATCGATGTTGTGAATCAATCTGCTGAAGGAGGTTTTTCCCAGTTCCGCTAACCTTAGGTACAAAAATCGGATCAGCAGGACACGATTTAGGTTCCTGTCTACGCGACTGCTTCAGTGTAAAGAAATCTAAAAATCTATAGATATTTGTAGATTTGGCCATCTTGGGTGGCATCTTCAATTCTGTCATAAAGTATCCGAGACAATTAGTCCTCTAAAAGTATGTTCTATATTTTCGCCTACTTGATATGTTTTCATGTTTCTCATAGTTAACCAGATACAGCCAATTGTTGAAATAATAACTGAAGCTTTAGAGATAATATCTTTTTAACGAATTTCAATAATAAATCCATGATGCACTGCGTGGCCAAAAATAAATGAACAGCAATTAACGGAATATATATGTTTAACTAAACCGAATACTTTCTATTTTATAATTTTATATAATATATGAGAGCTGGGCCAAATTGTTCCTTTTAGTGATTCGATTCCATGGTTACGGTCCCGGCACCGATTCTATCGTTTTGTTTCCCATTTCTTTTTATTCCGAATCCCGCAATTCAAAACCTTACCACCGATTACTTATCGATTACGATGGTCTATATTCCTGAACTCGAACTAGATAGCATCACTTACTACGTTGCTTTTTGATGAACTGTTTGGAACACGTGCTTTTGTGGATTCAGATATTGCTTTTAATTCTAAAATGTCCAAATGATAAACGACTTACTACATGTAGTGCTTGCGTACTGTGAATCTAGTCTGCCGTTGGACGGTCACCTGGATTGGAGCATGAAACAGGTTGTAACTGGTGTGACGGAGGATTAACTTCTACCCCTTCGCAAGTGCTTTGTTGATTGGAGCCTTTTCACACTTTTATGCAATTTCTAATACCCTCTGGGAAAAGTTGATTGTGTTGGTCATTTTATGGCAATCAACGAGATGAGACTTGAACTTGAAACATTATGTGACATGCCGTTCAGACTTGCAGCTCAATGGTGACAGAATAATTTATTGTTTCCCTTGCAACTGATTGTGCTGTATTTACAGTTTGCTTTCTTCTATCTCTCTAATCCCTTTATCACCTATTCTTTGACTTCATTCAGTACTATTTATACTCATTCGGCTTTATCTGCAATGACGTTAACAGTCAAATGAAAACTCGAGACGAATCTAAAATCTGGACCTACCCCAAACTTCACGCCACAACTAGTACCTTATAGATTGCTAGTAGAAACCATCAATTCCCTGGAGATGAACAGGTCTTCAATTTTCTCTGCTGAATCATTCTTTTGGAACAACCTGTTCAGAACGGAACCAACTCTAGTCTATATTCCCAGCTGACAACTAGAACGTCGAGACCCTATACCTAAACAGCTTCTACGTGAATATACACTTATATTGAACTCTTGGGTAAAGAACATTCACCAGTCTCCACTGGCGTTGCATAATATTGTTAACCACATCCTTCCGAACAAACCGACGCAAAACAGGTTTAACTTCGCCTAAAGAAGAACAAACATGCCCATGTTCTCCGATTTTGTGAATTACGATCCAGTGCTATAGTTTTCTGTCATAAATCAAATAGATAATAATCTTTACGGAATCTCTAGTCTGAACAGCTAATTAGTAATGTGATTCAGGACAAGACATTTTTGAGGAGTATCCATGTAAAAAATGGTAAATGTTATATTTGTCATTCATTTTCGATTCAATCTAAAAATATTATGACTTACTGAGGGGAGTGGAACAGAAAATTGTCCCGTTGAGTTTTGTTAGATGTAATCGTATGACAGCCGGCCCACTTAAGCGATGCGCAGGGAGCGACGCGCCAGGTTTGACGTGTAAAAATGACAAATGTTCCTTCGCATCGCTCCTCCTCAGTGTGCATTTCACATTAAAGCTCTCCCGACAGAGGCTAAATTTTAGCATACACAAGCATTTCAAGTTGGCTACCAAAACGTCGAGACATATACGTACACAACTTTATAGACACGAATATACTCTTGGGTAAGGAACATTCTGCCACACTGGTGGAGCATAATATTGTGCCCACAACAAAGTACAAAACATATCAGCTCCAGCACAGACACTCAAGCAGCCAGGCCCCGGCCGACGGGAGCATAGTCTAATAACGGCGGATCCAAAACAGCCACTCTGAATATCCAGCGCACATGGTGTCCCGCAGATGTCGCTAAAAACAGTCGCTGCTTCAGCCGTGTCCTATCGTTGTTGTCATCTGGCATTGTATGGTCTATCCAGTGGTAAAATACGAGTGATGGTCAGGGTTGTCGGATGGCTGTGGAATCTGAAACATTCCTATTTAATTGTTGCATATGTGCCTATTATTCAAAGCCGCATTTGATGATGCCTGGAAGTAGTAAAGCCAGACTTTTTTCGTAGTGGTTAGCGACTACGTTGATAGGTGCATTTCTGTCTAACGTAGCTCTAAACGTGGTCAATTAAATGCCAGAAGTTGATAACTTTTCTGAATTTTATAGATATTTTCGTTGGTGTAGGTTTTCCAAGATTGTCTTAGGATCTTTCTAAGGAGACAACGTTAAAAAGGTTCCAGCTTAGTTAATTTGTGTTTTTTGTAGAGTAAGAAACTTCATATGTGATTGTTTTCAAAATTTGCTCGCCTTATGTCATCATAGCGAGCTGTTTTCTGTTTTAAAAAATCATCAAAGAACAATATTTCTTTTTACGGTGGTTCAAATAGTTACGCATGCAGGGCTGAAAAATGAAAACTCTCAAGTATTCCAATATCTCCGAAGATACGCAATTTATCATTAATCTCTGTAACTCTTTCTCCTGGTCTCAAGCTCTCCAATACAAATTCCATCATAACTCAAGAGGCGCCTTTTATTCCTGAAAGCGCCAAGGATTACATGTATTGCAAAATATTGTATCACACAAAACATGTTATTTTCGGTCTGGACAAAATTGTAATTCTACAGCTTATCCTAGCGCTTTCGCTCATGTGTTGGAAAATATCATACTTGAAATTCGTACATTGAAAGAAGACTCGATCAGAATTATCTGTAGAATATTTGTACAATTGTTATACAGCGATACTGACACCTTATATTTCATATCATCTTGTTGCGACCAACTGGGTGTGTTCTTTACTAAGACAAAATTGCGCATCTTCGTAGCTAGAATACGTTGTTGACGAGCCCCTTCCCACTTCAGTTGGCCCACTTCAAGATATGTACCAAAATATGCCTTTATAAACTAAACATAACGAAACTATTTCCTTCTAAAACAATTTATTTTCTCAAAAACATATTAGACACACTCTAGTCGTAAAAAATACATATTTGAAATCACTTAGACCTATAACTAATAGAACATCTGAACAAATAAACAATGTGCGAATAAATGCGTGAAGTTAACATAGCAACAATTAAAAGATTACCATTGTGTAACATCACCTTTATTTTTTATTACGGCTGAAATTCTTTGTCGCATATTGTTAACCAAGTTTTGGCAAAAATTTGGTGTAAAAAAATCCCATATTTCTTGAAGCTTTTGTCTCAGTTCGGTGATTGTACGAGCAGGATGTTGTCTTTCATCTCGTGCCACAAAGTTTCAATATGTGACAGATCTGGACTGCTCAGAAACCGATTTCAAAAGTGGTACATTATTTTCTTCCATCCATTTTATAGCCTTTTTTGAGGTATGGCACGCTGCACCATCTTGCTGAAATACAAAATCTTGGCCGGATGTCAAACATTCTTCCATCACTGGTAAAAGCGATTCTTCTAAAATTGCCAAATATTTGTTTGTATCCACAGTTCCATCAATAAAATGAAGCGTTCCTACTCCTTTTGATGACATACTGCCCGAGACCATAATGGATGCTGGAAATTTCCGTTTTCTCTTCAGACAGCCAACATGGAATGCTTCATTTTTTTGCGAATAACTCTACTGCGACGTCACCAACACAAACTTCGAATCGGGCCTCGTCACACCATTGTTGAGGTGTCCATTGTATATGTTCTTTAGCCCATCATCTAAGCCGATTTTTCTTTTGCAGTGGAGTTTATAGTAGCTTTTCTTACTCCTATAAACAAGTTGTGCAACTTTAGGGTTTTTACTTCGCTTTTTTTATAAGAAAACTTACCTTCCAAGTGCTAAATCCCAGTTTGTGGGCCTCTCTATGAGTTGTGGACCTCGAAATTCTCCTTCCAACAGCGTCACTTGACAGAGCACTTAATTGTAAATAATTGGCACGAATGTTCTTCACGATTATTCTTCTTAATGCTCTTCGGTCGGCAGTTGTGATATTACTTTTTTTCACATATCGTGGCTTAATATTAACTGAACCAGTTACGTTGTATCTACTAACAATATTTTTCACACTGTACCGCGGTAAGTCTAACAAAGTTGCAATTTCTGAGTTTGATTTCCCAGAATTAAAAAATTTAGTTATCAGTAACCGAATTTTCTCACTAATAACCTTTCGTCTACCCATTTTGAAAACCTTAACTACCCAAAACTATTTTAAACGTATTCTGACAGATATAATTAATGAAAACAATTGTCATGGCTTTTATTTTTCACAGCCACCTATGCGTTATAGTCGTGGCTTAATATTAACTGAACCAGTTACGTTGTATCTACTAACAATATTTTTCACACTGTACCGCGGTAAGTCTAACAAAGTTGCAATTTCTGAGTTTGATTTCCCAGAATTAAAAAATTTAGTTATCAGTAACCGAATTTTCTCACTAATAACCTTTCGTCTACCCATTTTGAAAACCTTAACTACCCAAAACTATTTTAAACGTATTCTGACAGATATAATTAATGAAAACAATTGTCATGGCTTTTATTTTTCACAGCCACCTATGCGTTATAGAGTCATTTTGCATTGAAATGAAAATAGGTTGATATGCTGTAATTGCAACATGTGTTATTTTTATGCTGCAAATTTGATTAGGGAATAAAGTTCGTGTTTTCTACTACATATTATCAAAATAAAAATAAAAAAAACTAAGATTTCAATAGTTGGGCCAACTGAAGAGGGAAGGGGCTCGTACATCTATTTTCCTAAGATGAAATAGTTTGTCTCGTGCATTAAACCAAAAAAAGTACTTAACATTCGTTAATACTTTATTCCGAATATTTCAAAAATGTTCACGTTTTGAAGGTTGATAATCTATCGAAATCAATATTAAGGGTTATATGCCGTTTCTATTACAGCACTACCTTTATATCAGAACTGCATACCCCCGCCTATATCTTGCATCTCTTCTAGTTGATCTGAATTAATATACATTCAGTGATAGAGGTAATAGAACACCCAGTAGAAGTTGTGTTAAGTTAGACTTCTCCTTTGACCCACGGGTGTCGTGATTGTGGAACAATCTACAAGAAGAAGCTTTTCCCATTCTTACTAACCTTAAGCAGTTGACAAATCGGATCAACAAAATTTCTTTCGGATCGTCATAGCAGTCGCGGTGTCCTGGCATTAGGCTTCTGCCTACGCGGAAGTTGTGATTTAACGTTGAAGTAAAAACATTGTTTTGACTTCAAAATTTTATCATGACTCCCTCTTATGTGTAACTGTAATCAAGACTTCATTCAAATTGAATGATTTCTACTGGTTGCTTCGTTGTTGGTCACTAATTACATATATATATATATATATATAGGAACGGAAGTTGCAAACAATTGTAAACGAAGAGAGAATGCACTACTTTGAAAGTGAGTATATCAATATACGGTGAAACGTTAGGTGTTATACGAATCTAGAGATCGCGAGAAAGTATGGGGATGTTTCAAGCCTACTGGGCATCATTTTATCAACGACGACAACGATGTTGGTGCCTCTCCACCACCGCTACGTCGTATTTTCCTACCAACTCGGTCCAGCCCCCAGTGTATTCCGCCCTAAGGGACGCCGGCCCGCCCTCCATCAATATTGGCACCGGTTCGGTCCGACAAATTGAATCTAGAGGTATATGCAACATACATTACGCTGCTATTGTCCGCAGGGGCTGTCTGACACCTACGACAACACGTGCAACATGCTGGAGACCAGAGCACGATACGGAATCCCATTCTTGTTGGTTAATTTGTATTGAAAATTGAAGGCAACAGCACATAATATTCACTACAGTGACAGACACACTTTGGGAGCTTCAATTCCTTAATTGAAATAGAAAATCGAGCGACTGCATTAATTAATACACTGGGTTTTGATAACCCTCCATGCTTGTATGGCCACTAAGTGAGACTACATTTGTATTTGTAAAAAAGAGCACCGTGGGGCTGAAACGTCAGTAAACAGCATTCAAGCATATGTGGTTTTACTTAGCAGTCAGGCGAACATTAAGTATTATCAGCATGGAATCCGCAGGATCGGTTTCAGGAGCTCCGTTATTATGTTTATTTCTGATGTGATTGTACAAAAATTAATCTTATGTATATTAAATAGTTTGTGCGTAACAAAAGGGGGTGTGAATTGCTGAAACTCTCCAATACCACAAATATCTCCTAAAATCATTTGCTTTTTACATGTTTTGCGAAATTTTCACTTTGCGGAATGTGAGATGAGGCAAAGTAGCTAGGCAACTGTTGGTTGTAGCTAAACGCAATCCTTATCCTGCCCTACAATAACATATATCAGTTGCTCAATCACGTGAGTAAATAAACAACTTTGCTTGTACACCGTTTAACAATATATGAGTTAAACTATCAATAATAATAATCGACTATCGGCGAGATTTACTATTAACTATCCTACCATCCCCTTAAAAAATAATTAGAAAAACTAGGTAAACCAAATAAAATGTGAAAATCAATTATGTAAGTCAGAATTGAAATGAATAATTCCCATTTACTTATGTAAAGAAAATGTGTGGTCGGCAATTCAAAAAAACTCAGATCAAAACTACAAACTAGAGTGTGAAGACGGAAAAATTTCCAAAGCCACTCGTTGCTTTGTGAATCTTGTATATGGCTTTTTAAAGTTAGCTTTTTCTCAAAACGTACTATGGAAGCTACCGTACCAATTATTAACACTATCAAATCCTCATTTAGTAGTGGCATTGACTTCTAGATATGGTCAGCATTAAAGGCACACTTCATTTGCGTGTGACTACAAAAAAATTGCCATGGCTAATCATTATATTATTTCTAAAGCCATAGCTTTCGGTCTAAGGTATATGCAGGCAAATTCGTTGTGAAGCTTATGGGTTGGTCATATGATGAATCTGTTTTATTGTACATTTTTGGAAGACAAAACCTTATCACTGAACGGAAGTCTAATTAAAAGAGCAGTATAGCAGTCACATTTCGTATGGCTGAAAAAAACGCATATTCCAAAAATTGATCGTTTATTTATTTATTATGATATCCATGATGCTCAGAGACTGCCGTCACCACCAACATGACGTAATGGTGGTGGTGACAATATGGCAGTGTGATACTACGGTGTAAGTAGCAGAGACATTTAATCTTCCCCTGAAGGTGCATACTAAGTTAAATACGCATTGAGTATTAAAAAACTAATAAAATTGATGAGTAGTTATAGTTTTAGCGGAGCAATAGTACGATTCACTGTACAAGTTTTACAACGAAGTACTGGAGGACTGGCAACGCGTTACGCTTTTATTTCAAGTGCATCGTTAACATAAAGTTTCTAGCATGTCTGTGTATTGTCATAAGTAATAGGTATCATTAGGGCACCTAATTTTTCCAAAAAAACACGTTGTTAAGTAATATTCTAACAAAACGCATGAGTGCTGGTGGCAACAAAAATCCGAGTCGAAAACGAGGAATTTTGAACGTGCACGAATTTTTTTTGTTAAAAAAATATTACTTTGCATTGTGTTTTTTCGATTTTTTTCACAGGAGTAATTAGATGCCCGAATGGTATTTGACAAGACTATTTCGTGAGTAACAGATTACTGGTGTCCTAGGAGACCATAATTGCTTATTGTCAAA
Organism: Acanthoscelides obtectus; assembly: GCA_963669975.1. Classification (NCBI taxonomy): domain Eukaryota; kingdom Metazoa; phylum Arthropoda; class Insecta; order Coleoptera; family Chrysomelidae; genus Acanthoscelides; species Acanthoscelides obtectus. Next base: position 83,973,209 of record CAVLJG010000001.1, on the reverse strand, counting down.
GATATTGTAATTTTTGGTGACAACAGCTGTCAAGTTTTGCCGCGGGTGAACTCGAAAAAACTGCTAACAGGTGCTGTCATACAGTTTTTCAATCTAGAAACCATTTGTAATTCAAAATTGCGCGTTTGTGGTTGGTACAAATGAAGACGAGAGAAATAATCAGGCATATATATACGCTTTTTATAGATCTTTAGTTACCGGAACATCAAACATTTTATTGTAACCGAGTATAATTTCCATGACAAAATGGCATTATGTGGAGACTGGTACAGGTGTAGTGCATCGATTTTAAAGGTTTTCAGTGTTTACTGATATCTACTGTAATATATTTTTATTGCCCGTTAAACAGTTTATCTGAACCTTATTAGCGTGATGGGATATAATAATAGAGGCTGTTTTAAGCTTTGTTGGCCACGCATCTGCTTTTTGGTTGATATTTTGGAGTGAGAATAGATCACAATTTATCGAATATTTACAGTTGCCAAGTCAGTCGATCGCCATCCGCTCAGACAGCCAAGCAGCTCTTGAAACATTAAGTTCATCGCAGAGATCGTCAAAACTTGTAGGGGATTGTTTGAACACTGTCAAAGAGCTGAGAAACGGAAACAAGATCAAATTGCTCTGGTTACCAGAACATGAAAGGCAAATGAGAAGACAAATGAGCTAGCCCGACAGGGTACGGCCCATATCCTTTTAGGTCCAGAGCCTTTTTGTGACGAGAATAGGCATCAAACATTGCGCAAGAAGCTGTACCAATAAAATGTCCCTAGAGTGATGCAAGAGCCAGTTAGGGCAAACACAAGCATAAGAAGAATTTATCAAGGAACGGGTCTACTCGGATTTAATAGGAAGGCCTAACAGGAAACTGACATCTAAACCGATATATGAGATTCTTGGGTGTAGCAGAAGAGCTCTCGTACCGGTTTTGCAGATGACATGAGGAAATATAGGTGCATCTCTTGTGTTAGTGCGAAGGCCTGACAAGGCTCCGGTTCCAGACATTAGAAATCACAAATCTAACAGCAAAAATCTTATGCCTCTTGTCAAAGCAACATTGCTAGTGATGCTTATTCCATTGTTTTTGTTATTTTCTCATCCACATCATATTTTCCAAATAATATTTTCTGCGTCTTCTCTATTGTAATGAAAATGTTCTATCCCCCTAAAAGCTGCTGCAGATAGTGTAAAATTTAAAATACGAAATGTTTTTACCGAATATGGAGGAATACGGAAAAAAACCTAATGTGGCGGTTTACGTTCATCCACATGGCTTCTGTTTCAGCCTAGAAGCTCCATTTTGTAACAAAAATTCGTTAGCGAAAGGGATCCACATAGAGAAATCTGCAGTGGCCCAATATATGCTTCCTCCATCAAATGGACTGCCTCGATAAAATAAAAAGACTTTTCTGCTGCCACAGAACATTTTTAGCGTATAAGCTATAAGGTAATGATTTAAAACGGCAAGGATATTATTCCCGGGAATTGATGGGCGTAATATTAATGCATTGCGGGCTATGCAATTCCGGAATTGGCTGATAGTTTGGAATATTGTTACGCTCAGTTGGCCATGTGCGCTACGCCGTTGTCCGACATTTTATTAAATTATGTCTGTCGGTTCGCTCTGCATACTGGGCGGGCTGCTATTTGACGCATGGTGGCCTCTGTGCCCCCTGATACTTTACTGCAATGTTAAATGAATGACACGTTTCACATAATATGGTAGTTTTTTCAACGACTGCTGGCGAGTGCCGTGAAAAGGCGAATTTTTCCTAATTCGTCTTAATACTTTCATAACTTTATGGAATGTAAAAATAAATTGCACATTAACATTGTCAACTTTCTCTCCTCTACAAGATATCACAATTCGAAGTTCAATATGACATTTCGTCTCTTGTTCTCCAGCATCAGTAGGCAAGCAGCAATTAGCAATAGACAATAATATTGCTGCCTACTTATTCACGCTTTTTTTTATTTTATCATTGACGTTCTGACACTACAACAACGAGATATTGTTATTGCTTGTCCGGAGCAATAATTATTGGCGATACGAGTGTTACGACCTGTTTATTGGAAGGCAAACAAAATTGCCTTCATTTTAGCAATATTCTGAGATTTATTTCCGTTTTTCGTAAAATGACGGACGATCCCATATTTAATATCGAAGCAGTAGAGCTTATTGTAGGGTATCTATGTATTTATGATTATCGGCGTCGAGATCACAGCAAAAGAGTTAAAAAAGCGTACATTATCCGAGGAATTGAAACTATCTGGTGAGTACTAATAATTTATTTCAAGTTTTTTCGGACAATGTAATTATTTTGCCAATGCACTGCGTTTTCTGGTTTCGTAAAATAGGTTTTCAAATAGTCTCGTAGCTCATTTTGCAAAGAGTACGAAAAATCCACCATCGGGCAGCCCGCGTAAAAAACTAAAGATTATTATTTAAAAACTGCAAAGCAATTTCTCATACCTTATATGCGAACAAAAACACAACCATGTAATTTGACTATAGAGAAAGGGCCTATTACGAATGAACTAGAACCAGAAACGGAAAAAATTATGCGGACAACTATGAAGAGGATTTTGCAGTTGGTGACGGTGATATACAGGTATCTCAAGATAAACACCTAACAGATGAGTTTACATATTTCAGACGCTGCTCCTAGCGCAAAAAAGCGAAGACTAGCCAAAAGCACAAGTAACAAAGCGGATCATTGTTTTATTCAGTACATCAAGACAAAACAAGGACCAAGAGAAAATTCCGATCCGGTTCTCGATTTTTTTAACAGCTTGCTTACGGACATAAAGAAAATGAGTTCCTATAAAAAAACGTACACTTGATATGGTTGATGGCATTTTCTGTGAGGGGCCGTCCAAAAACAAAAATATAAATTTGTTAACATCTATTCCTACTCCCAGCTCAGCCTACTCTAACTATTGCGTCAAATCAAATTACTCAGGTCAATCCTATCAGCTACACGAGACACAAGAATACCGGGAATCATCTGAAGTACAATCTTTCATACGGCGCTTTTCGCTCGATTTTTGAAAAGAGGAGAGGACAACATACTTCAACATAATATCAATGTGAATTGCTCTGGTGTGAGAGATGTCCAAAAAAATATTTCCTATCGCTAATTGCTAATTGCTGGTTACCTATTGCGTATTGCTCCGGGGTGAGAGCCCGCTAAGAGGCAAAAAGTTCTATCGTTAGCTTTTTAATCTGAAAAGATTTTTGGTTTACATGCTTTTACGAGCCATTAATGATGCCACTGAGAAATGCAATCCTTCTTGCGGCATCATGATTCGTTTTCAAGATAAAGGGATTCAAACATTTTCCAAACATCGGTTTTTCTAAAAAGTCTATTTTATATACAAATATTGCCACATTAAGTGTGTTCAAAAGTAAGCACAAACCGCAACTAATTTAAATGCACCTATGGTCCCATTAAAAAGGCGTTAATCGTTTGAATGGGTGTCCATATCAATTTCTACTCCAAAAATTGAGACGAAAAGTCGTCATAACAGCAAACCATGATTTCTACACAATTTCTAAAGTTGACTACATGAAAACCAAACCACAAATCGTATCAGGCCATCTCCTGCAAATCTGCGGACAGCAATTGCATGAGCCTTGCTTGGTTGCTGGACTACCTTTAGTGTAATCAGTTTATTCTTAGCCACGTCATTTTTATAAACAACAAAACTTACGTCATAAAAAAACCCTAGAGAGAAAAAGACTGTGTTCAAAAATATACTCTGTGTTCTCGGACTGAGACAGAACCACGCATGTAAAACACTCATAGCTTGAAGAAAAATCCATGTACATTCTTTTTCACAAGTAAAGTAGGGCAAAGGTAAGGAAAGATAAAAATTGACTGAAGTGACATAACCTCATAAAGTTATCCCTTGTTCTAAAGTAAGTTATGGCAGCTCAAAATTGAAAATCATGATCAATGTAATGTAGTAAGCCCAAAGTACGGTGACATGTAGGCACTGCCCTATATTTGAATATGAAAAATGCCAAAATCAAGTACACTCTAAGAATTTCAGTCAGCAATAATTAGTATATTAATATCTAAAATACTCAATTAAAATGAAGTTTCACCTGTTCGCATCAGGATTTTTTATCTAGGGAACGGGATGGCATCAAACAAAATCGGCTGCAAAACAGCTACAAGGCAGCTACAAAACAAAGCTGGAGGAGTCTGAATGGTGGCTCTCCGCAATGCCTTTCTTCGCTGAAGAATAAAATCCCTTTAGGAAATGGACGGAAGGTACCCAAACCAACACATCTAAACGTAAGGTACAAAGTAAAAGGGTAATACTCCATAAATTGGTGTTTGGGAGACTAATATCCCAGAATCAGGAAATTAATGAAACTACACCCACACCATATTCTCCGCAGGAAAGTGAAATGACGCAGAGCACGTAACTTTTTAAAAGAAGGTTAAATGAGTGACCTTGAAGATGGTATGTTCGATAGGAAATCAAAAGGAACTGAGAAAAGCTGGTAAAGAAGGTATCTTGATAGGTAAGCAAATATTCATATACGGCTAGTACGTGTAGAAATCCCAAGGGGACGCGCTGGTTACAAATAGGCTAAACCAACTCTCTCTACGAGGGACCAACAATACTTTTTGAGGAAATTTCTGAGATAGTCGTTAATAATACTATAAAATTAGTATCCAAAAGATTTCAACACAATACTGTGTCGCTGAGAAAGAAAGATATAATAGCTGTGAAGCTATACAATCAATAAACTATGAAAATCATTGAAAAGAGTTTGGCCTAGAAATCGGTACTCTATAATCAATAAAGATAAATTCAAATGACTGATAAGTGATCAAAATATTAAAAAAAGGGTTATGTGATATTAGCACGTCACATCTTCTCCATTCACACCACAAGTTACTATTTCTGTTATTCTGGGACGCCTTGTATAATCGGTTCCTCGCCCCAGTTACCAATCATCCAAGTGATAGCGGCTGTGACTATACGCAAATGAAATTCGAATATCACGCGATCCAGTCCTTTTTCACGAAAATCGTCTGGCAGAAATGCTTCTCACGCACACCAAGCGGCAATATACATAAAACAGAAATTTAGGTGTTTCCATTTAGGAATTAAAGTCCGGAAGGTCGGAGTCTGTAGCCTGCTTTCACGTCGACCGTTCTCCATTTCCAAGAGTCGCGACACTTTCAGAATTGGGTTTTATGGAGGAAACCTCTAATAACACCATCCAAATGCTTGGATCATTTCAAAATATGATTGTTCATTCTTCCTCATTTGTTATGTTTGTCTCATGCTTATGGGAAAATGTTTATCAACACATTTTGAAACACGCCTAACTAAACTGTTATAGGCTAGCGAACTATTGTTTTCGGAGACAGAATCTTTTAATGGCATACATTCCTCTATATACGATTGTGTGTGCTTGATACAAGTTTTAGGTCTACTGATAAATAGAAAGTGACTAAAATTTTAACTCGAAATTTTACAAAATAGCTGAGATATCCCCCCTTAATGTTAATAATGTTCGCTACATGTTCGCTAAGTCGTCACGGTATTGATTGGATTAGGTAATTCATGTCTTCTTGGTGTATTGTACCCAGGCTATCTAAATTTGGTTTCGTAGAGCCCAATGTTTGTGGAGGGTGCTGTGAATTTTGCCATCATGTCCCATATTTACTCAGATGCTTCAAAGAAGAATAAAATAACACGTGCGACATGAGTTCGTGCATTGTCCTGCTGAAAAAAATGGATCTTGTAATGTTTCCATAAAGGGAAGCAGATGTGGTTGTGGATATAGCGCTGGGCAGTCATGCTACCTCGAATGAACACGAATCGCGACCTGCTGCCGTAAGCAATGGCACCCCATACTATATCATCGACAGTGCGATGAATATGCCGTTCGATGGGATATTGGACGTCTTTCACCACGTCTCCTCCTTACTCTTGCACGACCATCAGGTGTGCCCAAACAAAATCTGTACTCATCGCTGAACACAACTGATTTCCATTCCATTCGTTGCCGACGATGCTGTGGGATCAGAGGTAGTACAAGATGGGGACGGTATGAAAACAGTCCAAAAGACTTTATTTGGCGATGAACCGTCCTCATTGGACAGCATCAAAACACCGGTTTGCAACTGCCGTTGTTGTAGAAAATCAATAGTTGCCACAAATAACGATCATGTCGCTCTGTATGACGTCCAGTACCTCTAACTTGTCGATTTCGGCCTTCTTGGAACCACGTTCGACAACATCTTATTATAGTAGCTTCGTTTCGATTGACCCGATTAGCGATTTCTCTAAAAGAAAATCCGACCCCTCTCAAACTCTGAAAGTTGAGTGAAATTAGCGCGTCTTCGCACTCTAAGCATGATAATGCAATGAAAAAACAATGAAACAAATCGAACCAACACAGAAAAATCACTGACTATTAAGTAAATATGTTCATATTGTTCGGATCCTGATATGACAGAAAAAGCCTCTACAAAAAAGTACCGCTCGGAATGCCTCCAATATTTTGTCAGCGTATGCTTTCCCTGATAGCAAATATGTTTTATCACAATTCAATAAATAATTCTGGGTGTTGCATTTTATATGTCACTTATTATATAAAGATAAAATAAAAGCTAGTGCAACTTGAATTCCAAATTGACAGTTCTGAGTAGGGAACTCCTGTCTGCAATACCTTGTGACCGTTATACATTCAACAACGATTAAATCAAAATAAACTCGCTTTTCAACTCTCAACATTAACGTCAGTTATTGAATACTAAACTCCAGTCACATTTATAGCACTAAAAACTGCGGCTAAGTGCGCCTAAAATCATAAAATGGGAAATGAATTTTACTATCCCTATTAGTCTGGAAACACATTGTACTTACGAGCATCTATACTGGATTGGTTACTTTTTTGCAACTCTGGGTTTTTTCGCTGTTTCAGCTGGTTCTAGATATAATTGACTAGACTGACATATGGTTATTGGAACTAGAGAAAGCTGCATTGCACGGACGCATTTTGAACTTTAGCGTAAAAAGCAATGAGTTTGATTGACAGGTAAAAAAGTGCCAAATTATCGACTGTGGGTGAAAGCAGAAACTGTTCCCTATCAAAACAGTATGGATGAATCTGCAGCTACCCAGCTCACCTTGATGACGACGACCTGAGCTTCATTCCAATTAGCAAAACGGACTTTTTGCGCTACTGTATACATGAATGAAATCCTAAACATCAGCTTCACAGTGATACAGCCATCTTTTATCACGGTAAGAATTTGAATAATCTAAAAATTTAGATTGAGGATAATTTCGGCAAAATTTTTAATAGCAAAAAAATCACGCAAATTAGAAAAAGTCCAAATTTGTACCTCGTGTACTTCAAATCTCCCAAATTATAGTTTTTCTAACCACACACCACAAGATTTTCTTATACTTGAACCACCACGAAGGCGTAAACACCGATGGGTACAATGGGGCTATCGGGAGAACACATGCACACAGTCTGGCCCCGCCTTAGAGATACGCCGGGTGGTATGTACCCCCGCTTTCGGAAGTCAGAGACCATCTGCCACGTATGGACAATCACAAAATCCATAGCCAATAGCAAATTTTATTTGGGACGGGATTCGAACTCGCGCAACTTACGGCGACTGATTAGGAGACCCATAACGTCTACCACTACGCCACCGCTGCTGCCTTTTAAAATGAATTTTGAATGACGTATCAAATATATATTAGTTGCCATTTGATATGGGATGAACAAGTGGAAAATCTAGTGATCAAGCTTCAATATCTCATAACAACGTTCAAATTTCTCAGTCCACCTAGTAAACGGAATCATTGGTTAGGGCAGAGCCCAAATATCTAGATAAAGCAGGTTGAGATAATCCAAAATGTTTGTTAAAAGTTATTATGACCAAAAACTGTTTATTTATAGCTATCTGATGAGCTGTATAAAGCATTTGGAGGTTCTGATGTCAAACAATAGTCAGTATGTCACTCATGCGTATGATACCAGGTAACGAAATCACACTGGTTATTCTGAGATTGCAAAAACCTGTTGGCCGAAGATCTTATCTTGGGCCCAAACAAATTCCGAAGATGTTAAAGAAATAATGTCATAGCAAAGATTTAAAGGACTTCTATCTGAATTAACAACCAAATAATTATACAATCTTTTAATAAATATCATATGGATCGTCTATCATAAATTCATGTAAAGGTTCTTAACACATGTTATTACATGTCTAATATCTTGTAAATTGTAGTAACAAGGCTAGCCTTTCGCTGGTATCAAACGTTTATTCAATGTATTTTTTTAATAAACGCAATCATTGTCATTATTATTACTGGTCATGCATATTAGTCGTGCAGTTACGCTATTCTATACCTGACGACATTGAATATTAGTTTTGTACTCATTTGTACGTCACTGGCCCGTATTTCCATAAACGCGAATAATCACGCATAGAAGGAATTCAACAAAGATTATAAACATGCCCTATCCCTGCCAGTTACAGCGAACGCAAGCATCGTAACGCGTAGAAATGGAGTATTCCCTCCAGGACAATTAGGAATCGAGTCGGTAGTCCCTTTGGACTCGTTAAAAATTACATCCGCAACGATTCATCAAAGATTTGGGAACAGTCCCTTGAGTCACACGGTTGTAGATCTTTACGAGAAAGCGCGGGATTAAACGTTGTTTAATGCTGCTTGCAGCTTCCCGATTTTTGCGAATGTTGGGATGATGGAGGATACTGGAAGTTATGGCCTGCCATTTGATTTGGTCCACTGGGAACAAGTTGCTTTAGCACGGTATTCTTTTTTTGACTACATTAATTGTACTATTTTATTTGTATTAAGGAATAGAATTCGACACTACCACTGTATTATACAGGATATTCTGAAAGTTGTGCCATTCCATTTTGGAAACAACAACAGCTGAAATAACAAATTTGGCGTGTGGTGAAACGACAGCCAAAAAGTAAAAGAATATTGAAAAAAGTAGTCACAACGGAAATGTCCAGAAAAATGACCTGAACACACTTGCGAATTTCGGCAGTATCTTGAACATTTTGTAAACTAACATCATATCGAGAAGTTCGGAATTACTATACGGCCCGATATTTCTAACGCAAGTTACTTGCAACTTCATTGCTAACTAGAAGCTAACTATCAAAAAGTGTTTTTAATGCCAAGTAGGTCCCAAAACGGTAACTATCTTCAACCAGAGGATCATGTATGGGATAACTATAAAGTTGTGGTCAAACCGAATTGTGTAACATATTGTGCTTGATAGTGACATAAGTTGTCATGGATGACGCGAGACATAAATACCGAACATCACGGAATGCATAGAACACGATGATTGAGACATGAAAGCAACATTGTTGTATCAGCAGTTCATGGATTATTAACCAGTGCTTGAAGAACGAATTCCAGATAACTGATAGTCCCTGGTAATAGTTACCTAACTTTAAAGTTAACCAGCGGTTCAAGAACCAGACCTAAGGGTGTGTTATTTCCAGTTTTCTTCAAAAATGATTTATAAACAAACCGCTCGGTTTACCAACGCAATGGGTTAAATACTGACAGGCGTCTTTTATTTGTGCCTAACTGTTTTTCGAAAGCTAACAGGTATATCGGCTATATGCATTTGTTGTATGTGTTACTAGGACAATACCGGGTGCGCCATCTTTTATGTCGGTATTGAAACATCGAATGACTTTGATATTTACCAACCGATTGATTTGGTTATACGTGTTTCTGAAACGTCAATTCACTACAATTTTAGAGTCATGAATCGCTATACACCGAAACAACGCGCCAAAATAGCCACAATGTACATTGAAAATCGTCGTTAGTTGTGTTAACGCAACGTGCATATCTTCGAAAATATCATGGCAAACACTATCCGTCGTTTGGTTTCACATTTTCAAGAGTAAGGGACAGTGGGAGATCGTCAACATACCGTTCATCAACGACCAAGACGTTCCAATGAATTGGTAGAAGGCATTTTGAACGATGATTTGCATTTGTTTTCTTATAAGGTGCAGCTAGCAGCACAAAAAATATTTCCAACTGACCGTCCACGTCGCTTGGAATACTCCCAAACAGTCGCTTGCATGGTTGATGCTGAACCTGATTTTGGAAGCAAATTGTGATGACCGACGAGGCCAATTTCACGCTCTCTGGCGGCGTTAATAAGCAAAACTGCCGCATTTGGTGGACGGAAAATCCACATGAGATCCACGAAATGCCGTTGCATGACCGGAAAGTGACTGTTTGGGCCGGCGTTTGCGCCAAAACCATCAACGAAAACGAAGCACTCAATGGAAATCGATATCGGTGGATGTTAGCTCATTATATCTGCCCACAAATGCGTGAAAAAAGTCTTGCTGGTTACTTTTTTCAACAAGACGGTGCGCCATGCCACACTGCAAATGAAACGATCCAGTTTATGCAACGAAAATTCCCTGGACGCCTGATGTCAAAAAGAGGTGACGTTGACTGGCCACCCAGGTCTCCAGATTTGACCCCACCGGACTTCTTTTTGTGGGGTTATTTGAAATATCCAGACCACTGAAGAACTTTAGGTAAACATTCGTACCGCAATCATCAGAGATGCTCCAACAAGTAATGGAAAACGCAGCAAAACGGTCACATTTTGTTTTGGCCAATAAAGGTGGCCACTTGATAGATACTGTGTTCAAAAACTAGTCCCAGTAAATTTTAAAGGACCATATTTAATAAAACTACACGATATATAGAAATCAGTTTCTCGTTTTCAAAGTTATTTCATGTTTACATACCGAGATAAAAGATAGCGCACCCTGTATGCTCGTCTTTACAGAAACTATACATCGTGTAAGGAAGTAGTCACCTTGCCTAGCTCCACTCAATTCAGTAAGGATCGTGTATGGATCAGATTATAATAGATAGATAATTTATTTGACTATAAACGCTTATATTTCTTGTTTAGATTTTGCAACCCGTAACAGAATAGTTGTTGTACAAAATAGCTACACACGGTTCATATTTAGCTTGAGAATTTTGGCCATGGTTCGGATCATTACCCTTTAGTAGCAAGAGTAAAGACTGCATATTTAGTAAAATATAATTACCTAATTAAGTTACTTAACTCTGGCACTACTCATGTTTGTTTGCGCGAAAAACTAATTTTTATGTACAATGTACATCAACGATCTATCCATAACACACCTTCATTAACAATACCCCTTCATAGTTCTTCTCTATTTGAACAGTAACTCTTGTATCCTGCATGTATGTTGTAAAATAGCTTGGATTGTGCAACAAAAGGCTTGCCTTTTTATAGGTAGTTTTAGAAAACGTTTAAAACATCTTCTAGTTAAACACCATTTTTAAATGTGTTTTCATACACCATATACTTTATTGCTACGACATGATCAAGTGGTGATCATCAAGCTTCTTGCTCATTTTCCTCCTTTCAGTTATGTGTAGTATATTTGTACTTTTCTACTATCTAATATTTTTTCATGTAGTGAATGGTTAAGTCTAAAAATAGCTGTTATAGCCAAACTTTGCTATTAAGTTTACGTTTAAGTTTAGTTCAGATAAAGTCCATCAAATACTACAGGGCATTTGATTAACACGAATATATGAACAAGATCTAAACTTCATGAATTAGCAATGTTTCGACGGTAAAGCTAAATGGATAAAACGAATAAATAGATAAAAACAGAATATACACAATCATCAGGTTAAAAAATATGTTGCCGTGAGCATGAAAAATACCTACATTTAAGGATTATAATATATGTCAATAAGAGATTAAGAACGGTCTTCGGAAATCTGCTGGTAGGCTGCTTCATATTATGTTACACCGGTAAAGTGACCATTTTTTAAATAAAGTGGTGTAGTTAACCAGCTAAAAATGGACCCTGTTGAAGGAGAATTTGCATAGCGTAATTTTACAAAGGAATTATACCCCTAAAGGTGAATCAAAAAAAGAGTTTTGACCTGGAGGCTTACTGGGTAACTTTCTCGTAAAATTCTATAGTTGGAATTGTTAGTTATATGTTTGAAAAACTCTGAAGTATTGTAGAGTAAGTGGTCTACAAAAAAATGAAGTCTTATATGAACAAATGACTGCAGCGGTTACATCAGTTTTCGAAGAGCAGTTAACGTGATGTAATTACAAATCTGCAGATATTGTTGAGCAATATTTGAGATTGTTTTTCAGATGTTTATTTCTTGATTATGACTTTTCTTGAAAAATATATATAGTCAACGCCAAACAAAGTGGCGTGCACGTCATCAAGGTGGGTGTGTTGAAAAATTTACATTGTTGCCAAACTTTTTGTAAAATAATAAAATTTATTATTTACATATCTAGGTTTATAAGCAATATTAACCTCAAATGAGAACAAAAATAATAGTATAATAAAATTATAGATCTGTACTTGCATAATCATTAAGTATGACAATTATTGATCAGATGACACTATGAAACTACCATATTTAATTGATAGCTTAAAGGTACTGAATAAAAATCCAAATGGGGTCCTCCAAATTTTATGCATGGTATTTATTTTACAGAATTCATACAGAAAAATGCATTCTAAAATTAGGTAAGCTACTGGTGTAAGCTTTTTCTGTACAATAAAGTTAGTCGGAGTTTCTTTCTTCAGCGCTGTCTGAATCTGAATCTTCATCACTCTCAAAGTTGATTATTAAAGGTTCGATGTCTGGTCGATCAAAAATTCGTTCTCTTTCATACCATTTAAAAATTTCTTGCTCAGTATGTCGAACACTATTTTTCCACATGTCTGGGGTAACCGTTTGTAGAGCCTCGTTCCACATATCCAAACAGTCTTTTTCACTGTTACCATCTCTACCAATATGTCTGTTATAGTAACCTTTTGCTATGCCCCAAATTAACTCAATAGGGTTAAATATACAATGGTAAGGAGGCAGACGAAGAACTTTGTGCCCATGTTGTTCCGCCAATTCATCAATCACGTATATTTTAGGTGGTTTGTTTCTAAAAAAGCAGTTATTTTAAGAATAGGAATAAACAAAAGAAATATAAACTGTCGACCAAAATATATATAATTAAGAAGCATTATGTACCGAGCAACAATACTCAATAGCTCTGTTTTAAACATTGTGTTTAAAAATGGTATGTTTTGATTTGTCATCCAGTCTTGGATATTTTTTTTTGTCCATGCATTGTTGGGCACTTTGTTCAATATCATGCTGTGATAAGGGGCGTTATCCAGTATAATCATAGATGGACTCTCCAATTTTTCTAATAACTGATGTTGAAACCATTTCAAAAAATTGTCCTGGTTCATCTCTCCATGGTAATCGCTCAATTTTGTTTTCGAAGAAAATATCGCTTCACTACCCTCAATAAACCCATTTTCATTTCCAGCATGTAATATAATGTATCTAAAATATATTAGTTTTAAATTTTATAGTGCAAATTGTGTAAAAGTACATACCTTTTACCATCTGTTTTAATAGCTTTCACGCTTTTTTGGTTTCCATTTTGCCAAGAGCGACCTATGGTCCCATTTTGAAATATCCAAGTTTCATCGAGGAAGACAAACTGGTATAAGGCCTCAACCTTGGCTTGATTGTATTGCCTTAGAAATTCCACCCTTTTCAAAGCTATACTTGGTAGTTCCATGAGCCCTCGTCGCGGATTGTCCTTAAGCCACTTAAATCCAAGATCTCTAAGCAACCGCCTTAAAGACGTGGCACTACCATCAAATAATGCCCTATCTCTTAATCGAGACCATAAAGTTTGTATCGTAACTTGTTCTTCTGAAACCATGTGTAATATGACATTATAATTTAGTTAACAAATTAATGCAAATTTCTGATAAGTTATTATAATAAGATCTTACTTTTGTGATACATATTATAGATCACTTCTCGAATGGCACTTGTATCCAATGTCGCTGTGTTGGTTACACGTTTAATATAACTCCGCTTTTTCTTGGGAGATTCTAAATTTGCATCACTTTTCACACCCTCGGAAATACGACTAACTGTCCTTAAACTAATTTTTAAAGCAGCAGCAACACGCTACAAAAAATGAAATAAAATTTCACTATTATTAATATACATTACATATAATTATTAGTAACCTACCTCTTGAACAGCATTTAAAGGCAACAAAGGCCCGTTGTTGTCCCTTTCTTGCTCAAAGTAGTGCATTAACGAGGCCACGAGTTCCTTACACCGACTATTTAACTGTTTGGGCATCTTTATATACCAAAATTGCCTTTATCTACTCGTAAAATGAATAATTTTGTTTTGAAACAAACAGTTGTTGATTTACAGTATGCGGGGCCAAAGGATTTATAAAGATTTGAAATGCCACAAATTGATTCAGTGTCAAAATTAATACAAATGTCAGTTCCCAGTTTAAATAAGTTTCAAGGTGACAATGTGTCAACGCTGCGAAATCGGTTTAGTGCGTTTACATGTCGATAAGTGATTGGAGCGTTTGCAAAACATTTTATTTCGCATAATGCGTCTAAATTTATCAGAAAGCAACTTATGTGATATTTTAATAACAATGTTTATATGACTATTAACCATAATAAGAGAGTAATGACCATTTTACAATTTATATATCACATTAATATGAAACTGCAATAGAGCAATTGTTTGTGATAGAAACCTAGGCATTAGGTCGGGGAATTTTTATCGTGATGACGTGCACGCCACTTTGTTTGGCGTTGACTATATATCAGCGGTTTTCTGCAAATTGAAAATCTGTGCATATGTCTAAGATTTTATTTTGAAGGTATTAGCTTTTCATTTCAAAAACAACATCCATTTACGACTTTGAATTTCTCGTGTAAAATGCAAATCAACATTATCTTATTGGACACTTCTGAAGAAACATCTTACATGACGTCAATGAAAATGACATTCCCTGCTTTTCCTTCAGAATGTACTTAGGGTCATCTCTTGGGATGCCATGTATCTGTCGCCTGGGCGTTTTCACCGTTCTCTTGTCAGGCGGTCGGTAAAGCCGATCCCCTGAACATAATCCGTATTTATTATTTGAAGGAAGCGAAATGATAAAAGGATCTAGAGAATGGACGGAAAAAAGGGTGAGCCGTTGCTGTTCACTGAATTGGGAGGATAAATTGCTGACGTCGATATGGCCTTTCATCCGCTGTAAAACCGAGGAAATTATTTTTTATTCCCGCTACGAAGACTCAGATGGCCCGTTCCGGGGGTATAGTCTTGAACCTATATTTGATTCATGTACTACTTACCACGCCTACTGTTATATTTTGTCGACGCTATATGACCTGTACATCACGAAAAACCATGTCACTCATTTCGATCGGTCTGTATGTCGGTCTATCTGTTCGCTAATCCTTGACCATGCTGTTACTTGAAAAGGACCAGTTCGATTTTGATAAGCTCAGTTTTAGTTTTTTAAAGCCGGTCCAATGGCGGCGGAGAAGAATTCCAAAGTTGCAAAAATATAAATTGAAGAAATATTTATGTATATTTGCAAAAATTTTTAGTGGTAAAAATTTGTGGGATGGGGGTGGTAGATAGATTTCCTCGCACATTTGCTCTTAAAACATAGAATTATAGATAAATGCTGTGAATAGGTGTCCTTGCTTCTGCTGTCTGGGATTATCGGCGAGCATATCGGTCCTGTAAGTGTTCTGGCATTACTGCTGCGTCTGACGCGCTGTGCGGTCAGATATCAGGGAGAGGCGACGTTGCCCGATGAACTAGCGGTAGGGCAGGGAAAGAATGTCTATGGACTACATGCGTCTGCCTGCCTGACTGACTTGATCCATCTAATTTATCTATTATTCATGCTCGTAAATACGTAAACTTTTTTCTCAGATGCTGTATCTTGTACTGTACATAATCCAAAAGCGACGTTGCACCTATTTGCACTTCCGGGGTGGGTTGTGCGGCGAACGGCTGAGGGGTCTCAGTAGCATGCCATTTTTTTCGAAAATGTCACATTTGGGGCGGGGAAGGTTGATGGAAGAAACCTGCCGCTCTTTTTGTCTGAGAGATGTTACAAATTGTTTCCTCCATTAGAAAAGATTAATATACGATAAATTCACTCTAATAGCCTGCGACTAAATAAGGTTTCTAGGAATATTTGTTCTACTTCTTAGACCCATTTAGATCAGGGTGTCCTTAGGAAATGGTTAACTTAGGCTTGATTGTCTGGATGAAACGGACCACGTATTTGTTTTAATTTATGTTTACTGTACTATATTTTCGCCACCATAATGGCTGTTTTCAAGTGCAATGAGGACTAATTGTGATTGTAGGACAATTAATTGTTATTGTACTTCAAAAAGGCCACCGTGCAATAAACAGGAACTAATACATATATGTGGTTTGATTCGGCCAGATAATGGAGTCCCATGAACATAAAAAGAATGAGTTTCAGGAGTAACACTAATGATCAACTTACTCATACTGACCTTAACTACTTGTGGCTTTGGCTCCAAAGCTCGGATGATGTTCGCAACATGATTTTGATTCCTAAGTTTCACCATGTCTTTGATTACTGATACATTTAAGACCTCAAACATTACGTTGCTTCTGACGACACTTACTCCACAAATATACTTGTATGTAAAAAGGCCACTGTCTTTGCAGACATTCGTTTTTGCGCATTGATGAGTTTTGTCTCAAGATTCTTGATGCATTTGTCTATCCGTGTTTGAGCACCTAGGAGCCGAGGTTATTAGGTTAAGGTCAGTATTATAGAATGTTTGATTAATCTCTACTTATCCAAATCAATACTTTTTCTACCTTGCGTAATAGTGATATATTTCTGGGAAGTCTGCTCCTTAAGGCGGTACATATATAATGGGTGATTTTTTTGCTAGTATCTTTTTGGCAACACTGTTTTTGACAGATGACGCGTGAATCGTGTCTTGTGTCATTGTCAAACTTGTTCAGTTTAGTCTATAATTTAATCATGAATCGACTTACGAACGAACAACGCTTGCAAATTATTGAATTTTACTATCAAAATTCATGCTCGGTTAAGAGAGTGCATCGAGCACTGCTTCCAATTTATGGGCAATTTGGTCGGCCTACTGAGGGAGCTATTCGGAAGCTTGTGACTAAATTTCGAACCCAGTTTACATTATTGGCATTAAAACACCAACATGCAGGCGTAGAGTGAGGACTGAAGAAAATATTGCGGCTCTATCCGCCAGTGTTAGTGATGGCCGTGAAATGTCGATTCGCCACCGTTCGCAGCAATTGGGCCTCTGTTACTCCACTAGGTGGAAAATTTTGCGACAGGATTTGGGTGTAAAACCTGATAACATACAGCTGATGCAAGAATTGAAGCCACACGACCTCCCACAACGTTTCCAATTTGGTGAATGGGCGCTGGCAAAGTTGGAAGAAGATCCACATTATTATCGAAAAATTGTGTTCAGCGATGAAGCTCATTTCTGGTTGAATGGGTACGTTAAGAAGCAAATTGCTGCATCTGGAGTGAAGACCAGCCAGAAGCATTGCAAGAGCTACCAATGCATCCCGAAAAAATCACTGTTTGGTGTGGATTATGGGCCGGTGGCATCATCGTGCGATGATAACAAACTTTTTTTTGCCCAAAATGGAAGAGCTGGACTTGGCTAACATGTGGTTTCAACAAGACGGTGCCACATGCCACACCGCATACGAAACAATGTCCCTATTGAGAGGCGAGTTCGGTGAACAGTTTATCTCACGTTTGGGGCCCGTCAATTGGCCGCCTAGATCGTGTGATTTAACGCCTTTGGACTATTTCCTGCGGGGCCATGTTAAGGCTAATGTCTACAGGGATAAACCAGCAACGATTGACGCACTGGAATCCAATATTGAAGCATTTATTCGTGAGATAACGGCCGATATGTTGGAGAGAGTGTGCCAAAATTGGACCTTGCGCATCGGCCATCTAAAGCGGAGCCGCGGCCAACATTTACATGAAATAATCTTTAAAAATTAAATTATATCGTTTGTGTTTTTTTTTTAATCAAATCCTATACCTCTTAAAAAATCACCCGTTAGTATGCCTGTTATTGATACAAATGACCAATTTTGAATGAGACCTATCTCAGCACTTACCAAGTATGATGCTAAATAGACATAATTTCGCCACACCGTTTTAAAACCAGTCTTCACCGGGATCCCTTTCCATGGTCAACATTACCATCGATAGCGGTGCTGAAGCAAGACCAGCCCCCAAAGATAGTCCAAGACTTACCAAAGATATCACCTTAGTAGTATTACTGTGAGAGGTGAAAAAATAGCAGTGAGAGGTGCAAAAAATAGCAATGTCTCGTTCGGGATAGTCTGACCTCGACACCATCACGAAAGAGCTTAATTGGTTACTGTGCTGTCGTTAAATTATAAAGTGTCCTCCCATCGTTCATGAGAGGTCAAGTTGCAGTGGTGTAGGGTATCTTTAGAGCTTTTCTATAGGAACCTGTCTCATTATTGAACTGAACCACCCTGAAATAAGTATGTATGCCAATTTATGTCTCGCGTGAATTAGACATTTACGACCTCAGCATACAGATCCATATTTTTTGGTAGTTGTTTTATTATAAACCCAGCAAACACGATGAGCAAGTAAATGGTTACAATTGTTGGCCAAAGCGAGATGGCCGGAAAAGACAACGATATCATCTTAATGAACTACGTCTACTTCCGCAGATGAAAAAACTCCGCATCCTGGTTTGCTGATCGTTTTTCACTCTTTTATTCGTCACGTCAAAAGCACAAATGGCTTGGCGCGCCTGAATTCATTTTTCACCTGTCCGTCCGCCTAAGGACTCCAGACACTTTTTCTGCTGAAACTTCGACTATCCCTTAAACTTCAGTTTCCGCCCGAAACGACCTACTTTCCCTCTCTTTTGCCGTTGCCGATTTCCAAGGCCTGCTATACCGAGCATAATGCTCGACACCCCAGCAATTTCCTTAGATCGCCTTTTACGTGGTGGCCTTGATCTATAGTATTCCATTCGACCAGATGGCTATGCGCTATACACCTGATTTCCTTTGGTTAACATAATATTCTATAGAAAATGAGATTGGTGCAAAGTACTGTTGAAGTTTGATTTTGGTGAGCTTGAATTCAACTGATATCCACTCTCAAAACTTCATGCTGTGCAATGGTCTTACGGAAACCACACTTTTTCAGTTGTCCGCTTTCGGAATTTTTAACAGAGTTTTGAGATACCTCTCTCACTCGCCCTCTATCCAGCGTTGGTCCTGAGAGGTGGCCACTGCTCTTCTGTATCGCGGAAAAGACAACTGACGTTGATAAACGTGAGGTTATGTTAAGTACCAAAGTATCAATCTAATGGAGGTTATCACGTCTATGCTATTGCTTTCATTACAGTGACCACATAGTACTAATAGGGGCGACAGCCTGTCAAAAATCAGATTCTATCAAGTCCAACTTGGGTCCAGGCATTTGGCAAGATTTCACTTTCCATTTATTCGATTTACTTATTTTTCTACTCAATAGAAAAAGCTCACCAATAATTAATTTGTCTAAATGCATGTGGGCAAATGATAAGTTCCTTGAGTCTGTAGTTTGACGTATGAAATTTGTGATTTCGGGCTAATGAAGCACGGTGGGAAAAATTTCTCTGAACAGCATTGGATATGAGCAGTGTACTCTGAGCGGCAGCATCCTAAACGTGTGAGCAGTACTCCTGGCTGGGCCTCATTGGCACCACATACCGAGTGAGAAAATATGTGGAGAAGGAAGAGCCTTGAGGCTAAATAAGTAACCCAACCTTCCTGTAGAAGCTTCGCGATTGACGAGATATGTTCGTACCAAATCAAGTACTCGGTCATGTACGATCAGCCGAAAGGAATGACCTCTTGGCAGAACTGGGTCCTCCATCAAAACAAAATGTACGCTAGGGTGCTTCTAGTTAGTATTGTGTTTTGACAGCCAGATTGTTGCGTCCCCAAGTCATAACTCCTAGATCTCTCGTCATCGTCGGCTTGGCACTCTAATTCCTGCT
This sequence comes from Acanthoscelides obtectus, assembly GCA_963669975.1. Classification (NCBI taxonomy): domain Eukaryota; kingdom Metazoa; phylum Arthropoda; class Insecta; order Coleoptera; family Chrysomelidae; genus Acanthoscelides; species Acanthoscelides obtectus. The sequence continues at coordinate 83,953,161 of CAVLJG010000001.1, read as the reverse complement.
TGTAAAGAGCTGTCATCAGCAAACCTGTGGATCGACTTGTTATAATCGACTATATCATATTTCGGTTGTATTAATTGCACCAGAGCATTCTAATTTTTTTTCTTATAAAATTCATGTAAATCTCGACTCAGAAGGTGCAAGATCTCACATCTATAAGCAAGGTCTGGGTGGTGAAATATGGCGGTCTTCCTAATACCGAAAGAGGTATTGAAATGTATCGTAAAAATAAGAAAAAGGTTCCCGGACGCTGCTAGAAAGTAATCCGATTTGGAAAACTATAAATTATAGGAATTTTCTTGCCAGTTTTTTGTTTACGCTTTAACTTCTGGATTGCCAATGATAACCAAAGTGTCATCTAGTATTATATATATTCCAATAGCGAGAGGGTTTATGAGGGAGATTTCTCTGCAAAAATTGTATCAGCAGCCAAAATGTAAGCAATCTAAGTTCGATTTTCCCATTATGAACTTGATATATTGTTTTAATAAATTATTAACTATACCTCCACGGACATGCTATAATCACTTGTCAAGCGTCCTACTTCTAGTCAGTAAGACCGCTGCACATTCCGTGTAGTATTGCAAATATGGGACAAAGTACAAGGAGAGAATTGATGGTATTGATTTTTGCCAAATCAAAAGTCATCAAGAAATCAACTTATTTATAGAATTATCATATTGCTCCAATGTTTTAGTGTTGCCTTCGTGACCACTTGAGTAAAAAATGTATGATCCTGAGACATAGAAGCAAAGCCGAGCTTAATAGTAATTCTGCATTGGTAAATCGGATAATGTGCATCAACCTTCTATAGTCATTGATATTCTGGAAAGCTCACCTAAAAGTGATAGCAATTCCGAATTGTAATCCGTAGATTCACTGGAATGGCCATTCTGTGTCGGGTGCTGAAAAAACAGCAAAAATCCGCATAAGTGCCAACGAAAACAGAGTTGTTAAAAGCTCACCGGCTGATTGGGTATTTATATGGACGGGCTATATTCGGCATAATACCGAATTTACATTCAAAATGAACAGTCAGTGACGTACGCCGACACATAATTCTATTGAACAACGAATTATGACGTCATCCAAAATTCTGACTAATACTCTCCTTCGTCTGACCAACCAGGTACGGCACCGTCTTATTCTTATTGGGAATCGTCAGAATGGTCCAAGTATTCGTGTACAACAAATGTATAAAGACAGCACGGAATATCTTTGCAGTTCTGGATGCCTTGCCGTTAATATCAATGCAAGATATACATTTTTGGGATTCGTTCAACTTAAAATATTGAATATTATTGAAAATGCTACGTTCCGGCGACTTTAAACGCCGTCTTCAGGTACATATGAGTTCCTAGAACCAAACAAAAGCATCAGAAATTGCATCACAGAACACGTTAAAAAATAATTTCATTTCTGCCAGATAGTCTGAGTGTAGGACAACAAGGAGGGATATTCGACCGGTGACACTTTCTTTACATACAGTTTCAAGCCTCTTTCACATCGATGGAGATTCAACTTCCTTCCGTCAATTATTCAACTGTATTTGCTCTTCTACGTTTTTCTTTATAATACAGCTTACTTAAAACATCGGTTTCTTTTAATAACTTCATCAGATTCGTAGCCAGATATTACGACTTCAATATCAGCCGGTCAATTCGGTAGTAAACAGATCTTCACAACATTGAATTTCTGATAGCCGGAAGCGTCATTTACAGTAGACCAGATCTAGGCAACACCATATCATCGATTTCTTTTGGCAGCTGTGACTGGGATAATCAGAGAGTGAGTTGAAAATGTGGAGATATCCACAAATTGGAATTAGATATCTTCTATTTTATATACATTGGATAATGTGAATATAATAGTAATAGTTATTTACATGAACGTATAAAGTTAATAAATATGAAGTAGAAGGTATTGCCTGTGTATGGGTTATTACGATTCTTTAAAACATTGCTTCATAAGAAATATATGTATAAATAATAAAGAGTGCAATTAAAAATAAAGTATGTATATGTGCATCCCTCATAGAAGGATCTTCACTTAATCCGTATATAATAATAATAATGTTCTTTATTTTCCCATCATATACGTACATTTTACACACACACACATGAGAAAAAAATCATGATATTGGGAAAACCTCAAGGGGGAGTTCACCTAGAGGTGTTCTTCCACTCAACCCTTGCCAGTAATAGAATACATGTAAGAAAAATATCCTAACCTAACGCTAACCAAAAAACACACATAGGGTCACCTAAATTAAACTTGGAAGTTGTAATAATTTAATTGGTCATAAAGTAATCCGAAACTAGTTCCTTAAATTTATGTGGATTGCATGATTTATGATAATAAGGAATTATAATATTTAGCAATTGTAAATTTGAAGCTTCCTTCAAAAAGAACAGTCCTGTGAGATGGTATATTGATTAGGTGCTTAAGTCTTAGTGTCAAGATTATGGACATCTGCGCGAAATGACACCTTTTGGTAGAGATATGGGGGGTCCTTATAATTCAGTATCTTGTGAACTAAGCAGAGAGCATATAAGCGCAATCTTTTCTCCATGTTTAGTCAATTCAATTCCTTCAGCTTGTGGGAAACGTGCTCATACTTTTTAATCCCGTATATGAGTCGAATGCACGAGTTCTGCACACGTTGAATACGACTAACACTGTTTTGATCTAAACATGGACCAAATACAGGTGCACAGTATATAAATTGTGAAAGTACTAGCGTATCGCACAATATTTTCTTAGTGTCTGTTGATAAATATGATCTATGGGGGTATAGTAATTTTAGCGATGCGTATGCTCTCTGTATGTATTTCGTTATGTGATCCCTGAACCTTAGATCCTGATCAATGAGTAAGCCCAGATTCTTTGCCTTACCTGTAATTTCAATGACAGTATTACTTACATCTAATTTCAAGTTTGATTCCAAAACCTGGCGAGCAGATGTTTTAGCAAATACCATAGCCACAGACTTGTTAGGACTAAGTAAGAGTGAATGCCTTGCAGAAATAGAGTAGCAGAGTAGCAAGATCTTGACTAATTTGGTTATACATTATTTTCCAGTCAGTTATCGAGAAAGAACGATATGCCTATGTGTCATCCGCATACATATGTGCTGAGCTGGTTTTAATAAACTTGGTAAACTGACTAGTGTACAGTGTGAAAAGCAAATGGTCTAAACACAGAACCTTGCGGCACACCCGATTTGATTGTCATGCATGCAGATTTTCGAAAACGTGCTGCGCAGGATTTTAAGATAGCTAAAAGTGTTACATGACCTATCGTGTCGAAAGCCTTACTAAAATCTAACAGCACAAGGGTGGTTGACTGGTCCTGGTCTAACGACTGTATTATAGCGTCTGTTATATGAAGCAGTGCAGTTGCACAGCTGAAACCTGCTCGAAATCTCGACTGCGTGGAAGAGAGGATACTATTTGTGTTTTAAATAATCAATTAGTTGTTTTGCTAATACTTTTCCTACAAGTTTTAGGGATCGGTGTGATATTCGCATTTTTCCTGGCAGAAGGGAATTTTGATGTTACTATTACCGAATTGATCATATTTACTAAGAAAGGCAAAATAAACGGACAACATAGCTTGATCAGGGATATAGATATGTCATCAGGGCCCGGAGAAGTGTTTCTTACAGTCGTGAGAGTATTCAACACTATTAACTCATCGGAATTCATTTGCACAAATTCTGTTTTGTATATAGAAGTCATTCATCAAGTTATTACAACGTTTTGGAATACAATTAAGGAAATAATTATTAATTTCATCAGGATCTTTAAATATATCCTCTACATGTTGTTTAGCATTGGAATTAATATTTATAGTTTTCAACTCTCTCCACAAGTCTTTACTATTTTTGTTGAAATAAAGGTTTTCGAAGTATCGTCTTTTTTGTTGAGCAATTTTTTTTGACTAAATTTTTCAATCGTTTATATTCCAGGAAATTTTCCTCTGAATGCCTTTTCCTTACTTTAATACTGGCTTTATCCCTATCAGCCATAGCTTGCTTGAGATCACTATTTATCCATGGTGCTTTTCTTCTTGTAATTTTAACAGATCTCAACGGAATATGCTTGTTGAATATATTTAAGATGATGTAAAAATCTTTATTCGAAAATATACAAAATAATATTGTTCGTTTAGAATAATATTAATTATTTGAAATTACTTGTTTATGGACCTCGATGCGAGATTTTTCATATAACCAAATTTTCAATTTTTTTGAAAGCGAATACGCTATGTACTTATTTGATAGTGAAAAAAATGCTATTATACGGCTTTGGAGCCAGATATTGATATGATCTCTGCATTATAGTCTTAAATAGCTTAGGGATATTTTAAATATTGAACTGTGCCTTACGATAAGCATATTCCTTTTTTGTGATCACTTCGGTTCTTATGATAATATAGATATTGCTATCAAAAAAATATAGTTATCGTATGTCAACAATTTTAGTTTCTTTGTAAAGAGTGTCAGATGCACATATCTTTGAACTATCTCGAGACTATGAAGATGTGTTTGCTTGCAGCACACCATGATAATAAAGCAGGCAATGTGTACTAAATGACATAGAAAATGCAACTCCGACTAGGAGTACTGTAATTTTGAGCATACTTGTACAAGTTATAGGTCAAGTAATATACGAGCCCCTTCCCACTTCAGTTGGCCCAACTATTGAAATCTTAGCTTTTTTCTTATCAAACACAAATAATAAAAATGTAGCAGGGTGTTATGGGTTTAAAATATTAACAATGAAGATTTTGATAATATATAGTAGAAAACACCAACTTTATCACTCCCTAATCAAATTTGCAGCATAAAAATAACACATGTTGTATTTACAGCATATCAACCTATTTTCATTTCAATGCAAAATAAGTCTATAACGCATAGGTGGCTGTGAAAAATAAAAGCTATGACAATTGTTTTTATGAATCAGAGCTGTCAGAATACGTTTAAAATAGTTGTGGGTAGTTAAGGTTTTCGAAATGGGTAGAGGAAAGGTTATTAGTGAGAAAATTCGGTTACTGATAATTAAATTTTTTAATTCTGGGAAATCAAACTCAGAAATTGCAACTTTGTTAGACTTATCGCGGTACAGTATGAGATATATTGTTAGAAGATATAACGTAACGGGTTCAGTTAATAAGTCACGATATGTGAAAAAAAGTAATATCACAAATGCCGACCGAAGAGCATTAAGAAGAATAATCATGAAAAACAGTCATGCCAATTACTTACAATTAAGTGCTCTGTGGAGTGATGCTGTTGGAAGGAGACATTCGAGGACCATAACTCATAGAGAGGCCCACAAACTGGAATTTAGCACTTCCAAGGTAAGTTTTCTTATAAAAAAAGTAAAGTAAAAACCCTAAAGTTGCACAACTTGTTTATAGGCCAAAGAAAAGCCACTATTAAGTCCACTACAAAAGTAGAATGGGCTTAGATGGGCTAAAGAACATAGACAATGTACCCCTCAACAATGGTGTGCAATACAATGGAGTGATGAGGCCCGATTCGAAATTTGTGTTGGTGACAGTCGCAGTAGAGTTATTCGCCAAAAAAATGAAGAATTCCATGTTGACTGCCTGAAGAGAAAAGTGAGATTTCCAGCATCCATTATGGTCTGGGGCAGTATGTCATCAAAAGGAGTAGGAAAACTTCATTTTATTGATGTAAATGTGGATACAAACAAACATTTGGCAATTTTAGAAGAATCGCTTTTACCAGTGATGGAAGAATGTTTGACATCCGGCCAAGATTTTGTGTTTCAGCAAGATGGTGCAGCGTGCCATACCTCAAAAAAGGCTATAAAATGGATGGAAGAAAATCATGTACCACTTTCGAAAAGGGTTTCTAGCAGTCCAGATCTGTCACGTATTGAAACTTTGTGGCACGAGATGAAAAAGGTTCTACGACAACATCCTGCTCGTAAAATCACCGAACTGAGACAAAAGCTTCAAGAAATATGGGATTGTTTTACACCAAATTTTTGCCTAAACTTGGTTAACACTATGCCCCAAATAATTTCAGCCGTAATAAAAAATAAATGTGATGTTACCGTATGGTAATCTTTCAATTGTTGCTTTATTAACTTCGCGCATTTATTCGCACATTGCTTATTTGTTCAGATGTTCTATTAGTTATAGGTCTAAGTGACTTCAAATATGTATTTTTTACGAGTACAGTGTATCTAAAATGTTTTTGAGAAAATAAATTGTTTTAGAAGTAAATAGTTTTGTCATGTTTAGTTTATAAAGGCATATTTTGGTACAAATCTTGAAGTGGGCCAACTGAAGTGGGATGGGGCTCGTATAGCAAGTGCGGTGAGTTTTGCAACCTTCTTCCCATCATGTCCCATAGATTTTCGATATGAGAAAGGTCTAGAGTTCAAGGGGGCCACTGAACCAGATTTACTCCGGACGCTTCTAAAATAGCAAAACTAACATGTACGACATGAGGTCATGCATTGTCCTGCTGAAAAAGTGGATCTTGCAGTGTTTCCAAAAAGGGAAGCAGATGTAGTTTTAAAACTCCGTGGATATAGTGCTGGGCAGTAATGCTACCTCGAATGAACACTAATCGTGACCTGCTGTCGTAAGCAATGGCACCCCATACCATAACACCCACAGTTCGATGAATATATCGTTCGATGGAATATTCCGTCTTTCACCTTGACTCCTCCTTACTCTTGCACGGCCATTATGTGTGCCCAAACAAAATCTGGACTTCTCGCTGAACACAACTGCGTTCCATTCCATAATCCATCCAAGCCTCTTCCTACACCATACCAATCGTTGCCGACGATGCTGTGGGATGAGAGGTAGTATAAGATGGGGACGGTATTAAAAAAGTCAAAAACATCTTATTCGTCGATAAACTGTCCACATTGTTGGGACAGTCGAAAACATTCAAACGGTTGCAACTCAGCTGAAGGCTATTCCTGTATCGGAGTTCCAGCGCTGCTATGAGGAGTGGAACCATCTCCATCTAAGTATGTGGCTACTTTGAGGGTAACAATATAAAATTGTAATTACATTTAAAAAAAAATCAGTCACGTCACTTAATTTACAGACCTCGTAGGTCTTGCTATAATTTACAGTCAGAAACTCACTGTATAATTATACGCTCAATTTCAACATGTGCTTAGCCGAAATTCAGGGCTTCGTCTGCTGCACGTGTAATTCAAGTGTCCAATCGACGTGAAATAATAACATGCAACGTCATTATTCAGCTAAACAAAATCCAGGCTCGTATGTCGAACGTGGCACATATAAATTATTTATTAAAAATTAACTCGTTTCCATATATCCCAACACGTATAATAAATAATCATGGAGTAATTGCTGATATTAATATTAATAGGCATTAACGCGTTTGACGTTTTTCCATTGGCGCGGCACTGACACGCTTGAATTTTTCAGTGGATTCGCGCGAATTCAGCCGATTGACGTTATGAATTCATGAGGTTGTATATTTAGGCGGAAAATTCGGTTATCCGTTCTTTTGTTACATATAGATGTGACGGTGTGCTTTATTGGCCTGTGTATTCAATGATAAATGCGCAGCAGCGGAGGTGGCACAGTTCCCTTTTATACATGCCATCGAATATGCAAGCTCCAAAGCTTTATTTCTAAGATCTGGGTCAGCAGCAAAATATTTTTCTCACTACTCCCCCGAAAAATCACGATTACTGAAAATTATCATTTCTCACCATCGGTAAATAATGAAAACAAAAGCCACCTAGGTAAATGTCATTTGAGATCATTCCCTGTCAGTTTAACCACTGAAGCTACTCGAGATATTTTGGAACAATTGATAAACAAGTAGCATGGTCCCTCATAAAGTTATCCTTCTTGGATAGCCCAATAATCAAAGTCATGTTTGGAAACAGTATTTAATGTTAACAAAACGAAAATATCTGTACCTTACGATAATCGGCCGCCTGTTCATTCATTAGCTTGTCATTTTGATACCAGGAAGTTATATATTTTTAAGTATTTGCAAAATAATCGTGTTGTAAAATCGAAGTTTTAGTAGTGGAACAATTCTATACGTACCTGGTTTGAGAAGGCCATTAATGGTCTATTGACGCTAAGCGCCTCATGTTATAAAAGTTCCCAGTGGCCCATTTCTCAAACTAGGTGCGTAATGTACTACTATCATGCCTCCTATCTATAATGCAACTATGAAGACAAGCGAATTTAGCTTTAGATATTAGCCTATACATTTACAGCGCATTGTTTTTCGCCAAAATTGCATAGTTTTAGTGTATACTTTTGACTTATTTATCTACCAAAGTCACAGTGTTGTATCAACATAATATTAAATCTTACCGGTGGAAACATCTACAGTAATTAGGCTTAACCGCTAGTTGCAAATGATGTAAGAAGTTCCATGTGTTGAAATCGTCTTACACCACAATTACATGTAAATACCCGCACCTTTAAAAAATGACACTAAATATATGAATGACAGAGCAGTTAAAAAACTAAATTACTCGTATGGTGCACTTTGATGCTCACTACTGATGATTATGAGCATTAGGAGGCAAACACATCCTTGACTGGCTTCTTCTACCTAATCTAAAAATTCATTGGTGAAAACTAACGAACTTAGTTAGGGTGTTCCTTAAGAAGACTTTTATGACCGTATGTCAGCAAATGCTGAAGTTTTTTACTCCAGTGTGTTGAATTTGAGGAAAATGCTTTGATTTTGAATCTTCGAAGGTACTTTAGATGCTACTTTTATTTTTGGCACGTCATATGGGTATATAAAATGAATCATTTCTGTGCGAAAACTTGTCTTGTGTTTTAATCATTTATAGCTTTGCATTTTCTTAAATAAAACGATCCTTGATTCGCCTTTCTCATGAAATTGGCCTATTTAAATTTTTGAGAGATTTCTTATTTTAGTCGCGCAATCCGGACCCCTGAATAGGAGCTTTCCCCCTGACCCTGGTTCTTATATCTAACGTCTGCTTTTTCTATAAACGCAATTGGAATATGAAAATGATTTGGAAGAAACTGGGAAGGATTAAGAGTAGGAAAAGATGTGTGCGTCTGCAATTTTTGTCGTTAAGGCTTTAAACATTGTATGCCTTTTTAAGTAGGTTCTGTAACTTTATTGATGACTGATAATTTTCACTTGGGGTCCTGTTTGGCACCTATTTTACAAGTAGAGATATGTAAGATTCTTGAAAAATACTATCTAAATGATTATTTTCAACTACAATTTTTGAAAATATAAAGTTAATGATGTCTGCTTTTAAAACTGAAAATAACATTATTAACACTCAACTTGATATTGCAAACAATTTAAATAAATACTTTTCTCGGGTCGGTGGATCAATTGTTGAAAATTTGGAAGCAGAGATTCAGCAATTGAATGAGTTTATTTCTGTTGGTGAAGTTCACAACGAAGATTCTATTTCGATAACATTGACTAATAAAGAAGAGTTGTTGGAAGTTGTGAAAGAACTAAAAATAAACTCAGCACCTGGATATGGCGGTATCACGGTTAAGGATGTAAATAATCTTGGAGAATACATAATACCTGTTTTAGTACGATTAATCAATGAAACTATACAAAAAGGAATATTTCCATCAGAATTGGAAATAATTAAAATAACCCCACCTTTTAAGTCGGGAGATATTAAATGTATGAACAATTACAGGCCTATTTCAGTGGTATGTGTATTCTCTAAGACAATAGAAAAATTAATAAAGAAAAGAATGTTATCTTTCATTGTTACTCACAATATATTGATTGATGAATTTCAATATGGTTTTATAAGGAACAGTAGCACACTTAGTGCGGTTGTTGATTTTGTGGACTACATTTCAATGGCTCTAGATAAACAACTAATAGTTGTAGCTATTTTCATTGATCTAAAAAAAGCTTTTGACGTAGTAAGCATAGACATTTTTTTGGATAAATTGTTTAAAATGGGATTTAGAGGTGTTTCGTACAGCTTGATTAAGTATTATTTATATGACAGAAAACAGTACATAAAGCTTGGAGACATTGATAGTGAATGGTTATGTAGCACTTATGGAGTACCACAGGGGTCAGTTCTTGGACCGCTGTTATACAATCTTTATGTACTGAATCTCAAGTTGGCCAATCTGAGGGGAAGATATTTTACCTTTGCAGATGGCACTGTACATATACTGTATATACTGGAACAGACGAAATTGCTTTAACGAATAGTATTAATGATGACCTGAATAGTTATCTTAAATGGCTGTTTTCGAATAGATTAAAAATTAACATTGAAAAAACAAAATACATTATATTTAAACAAAAAAATAAGATAGTTAGCAATAATCTAAATATTAACATAAATAATATAGCGCTAGAAAAAGTATCAAGTATTAATCACTTCACTTAAATGGAGTTTGTGATAAAATAGTTTCAATGCTATATAAGAGTAGAGATTATTTGTCCAACAAAAGCAAATTTCAAATTTATAATGCCTTCTTTCTCACACATTTTATGTACCTCTTGCCAGTATGGGGTATGTGCGGTGAAGTTAATTTTAATAAAGCTCAAGTTTTACATAATAAAATTCTGAAAATATTGTTTAATTTTGATTGGCTTACAAGTTCTAATACACTTTATTCATATTTAAATTTAAACAAATCAAGAGTGTTATTGGAGGTGGAACAATGTAAACTTGTTTATAAAATTATAAATAATCTACTAAAAAGTCACAAACGAGCATGAGAGTTCTTTTTAATTAACGAGACACGTCACCCTCGTCCATCGTCCCAGAGACGCCAAAAATATTCCGTAACTCTGAACTGTTGTCGTTACACACCAGTTAATTTTTATGCAAGAAACATGGGAGATTATCAGCATGAAAACCACAGAATAAGTTCCAGGTGTTACATTATTAGAAATGTGTTTTATCGCTGGGAATAAAAAAAACATCCATATAATGCAATTTCCATATTTAACCTGACTAAGTCAGGATTCGGTTCTTACCACGCAAGTTCTACGATAAGTCTTGCTCTTCCATCCAACCCGGCTTATTGATGTGATAGCTACTAAATCAACAGACTGCAGAAATACATATATCGAGAATATATCCCCACATCATAGCAATAAGTATTCACACACATACTCACACACTCACACGAGACAGTGTTGCTCTCCTGTTTGTGCTTTGACTCCATTCGGCGGAATGTTTGCCGTTGCAATTAGAGAGAAAAGTAATTTATCGACACGCAGTGACACGTCATTAAATGCAGCGCCAACCCGGACGAATAATAATTATATCGGTGGGAGTGGAGGCGTAGGGGGTTGAATGGGTGGGAGGGGGTATAGTACGCACCACATCACACGCCGCCTACACTCGATGAGATGTCGTTTTGTTTGCGCAGCGCAATGTAGTGCGTTTATGTGCCGATGTCTGCCAGTTTGTATGTTTTCAATAGGGTCATTGTTGCCATATCTACTACTTTCAAGGCATAACTGTCACATGAATCTTTCAAGTATGACCCAATGTAGAAGAAATTGGAGCAAGGAAGAGGGCACTCTGAAGTCAACAGTCAGCATTACATTGATCACTCACGAGCTCCTTTGCTCACGTATTCCCGTTAGGCAGTCAAAACAGCTCGGGTTGACTTCGTCTATTTATGTCATCCTTTCTGATTCCAAGATGCTAGACATTAACATAACCAACCCAAACTACCGGGGCTGGCAGAGCGGTTAGCGTTTCAAGCTGCTAGTCGGTCGACTCGATGGCTCGCAGGTTTCACCCTCCGCCTCGGAAGTTAATTTCGAGCTACGGATTTTGATGTTGTATATATTACGCCCCAGACTGGTGCAAGATCAACATAGGTACACCACCTTACTGGAGCTGGTTGATTCATTAATAAGTTACCAGTAGACTGATTGTGGACGTGGAGTAGTACAGTGATAGTACTACGCAGTAGGCAAAATGGGTCAAAGGTGGCGTAGTTGGTAGGCTTTGAGTCCCCACCGCTACTAATACTACCACTTAACCCAAGTCATTGCAGGGACCTAAAATATGTGAGGAGGCTAATAATAACAAACCTTTCCCCTACCCGTACCAAGATCGGCTTAGAAACATTTCATTTTGATTGGAACCTGCCCTTGTAATTGTATCCATCAGTAGTAGCATTATCGGCTCTACTACTTTTTAGGAAGATATATCATTTAGACCTTCTAGTACTGTCAACATTTACGTTTGCATAAGATTAGTCTACCAAACATTCTCCAATTTGCATAACATAACAGACTTTATCAAAATGTTTTTTTTTGTTTCAGGTAAGCATTCCATTTGTTCCGCATACTCTCAACGCTAAAGGTAAGAAATATACCCATCAAACGGTAAAAGACACTAAGGGCCGATTTCACCAACATTAATATTATGGACCAATGGGAAAATACCATATCGAAATGCAATTTGACAGAAGCTGTCAAATGTCTCAGAATATCAGTGATTTCTATTAAAATATTGAATAAAATCGTGAAAATTCGACTGTATTATAAACAAGACCACTTCTTGATTCCAACATGATACTTTTGTACAGAGAAAATAGGTCAACTTTCATGTATTTTGATTTGTGTTATAAATTTACATTTAACAATCAGTTATCCCCAAAAGCCAATGGGAATGCGGCAAATAATAGGTCGATTTTCTAGCAGTTAAATTTGGCAGGAGATTTGGACTTTTGTTAATGCATGTCAATCTCGAATTTAAGTTCAATATACTGTTATCATTACATACCTGTTGAATAGTGTGGATTTGTCTGTATTTTGCAAGAAAATAGAATATGAAATACATTCCATCCAATTCCTCATCTTCTTTTACATCATAATAGTAATCATTTATTAATTTACGGGTTAATGAATTTCTTCAAAGCAATAAAAACATTATCCTCTCCATCCTAAAACACAGATAATATGTGTAAGACGTGTCAATCCCTCCATCTCCGTGATGCATAATGCAATTACTATGGACATAGAAAAATATGAAAAATGTCTCACAAATAACGTCTTTTAAGTCCAAAAATCATAAAAACTATTAATGTTTATTGTTTGCTTGCCTTTTTCACTGGTGGGGTTATCTATCTGTCACTCGCAGGGTTGCCAAGTCTAACGACGATCACGTCCCGTGGTGAAGGGTGCGACATGAATCTTTTACATTTGCTGGTTTTGAATTTAAAGTAGGAATACAAACATAGTACTTATGATAGTTGGAGCTACACTGATAGCACTTCTTGAAGAATATTTGAAAATATTGAACACCGTCATGGTCTGTTGTCAAATTGCAAATGAAGTATCTGAAAATTCTTACATACAGTGGACCTTCGTCATAGTTTACTAGCCTGATTATTATCATTTTTAGCAGATGTGTTGTATCATCAAATTGATGAACAAATATAAGAAAGCTCTTATATACCTACATACAGAGGATTTTTCATGCAAATTTACTAGGTATCATGATTATAAGCATCTTTGGTGGATTGTTCGATCCGAAATGGGAAAGATCTCCTATTTATGAAAATATTTTTGGTATCATCTAACCGTTGCAATCAGTGCACAAAAACTGTGTCATATGATTTATTGCATAACCCGCTGCCCTATCAAAACAAATTTAACAAGCAGGTCGCCTAGCCGTGGGGATTCAGTGGTCGGGATGAATATCTCGGCAGCAACTTTTGATTTGGGCATGTCTGGTAACAACGTATGAAGTGAAACTCGCTAACTTCACGAATTTGAAGATTTTGTACAATTTCTTTGGAAATGATGAAAGATATGTCTGATTTGGCAGGGTAATGTCGCAGCCAAATGGCAGTCACTCTTTCTAACACAGTCCGGATCGAAAGATGACGATACTCGTGAAATGTATTGATACTTCTAAATATAGGATCCTATCGAACATCCTTACTGTCAAGATGTATAACCCGAGGTACCGACGGAGATATTTTACGGCGTCATGGAAATAATTTTAAATTTTCATTTCCATTTCCAAGTGATTTTGGGAAAAATTCCACGAATACTCTTATAAAGCATAGTAGAGTATATTTCAACAGTTGGCGGAGCTTACTCCACTGGGACCAGAGGGGTGAAACGGGATATTAATGCACAATCTGGCAACCATGTCGGACCCTCACAAAATGGCCGCTGACAACCACTATGTTGTCATTGAATAGCATGGAATTAAACCTTCTTCAGAGTATATGTTTTGTGACTGGGACCATGGGTTGACAGATCGCACACATGTGTCACTCGATGAGTCTTGAAATGCAATAATCAGCTGTATTCAAATAATGTCTAATATAAATATAAGCTAGAATGTGTACTCGTGAAAAAAGAAAAATATGGCAAATTTGTAGTTTTTTTGCAGGTTTTAGGTTTGCTGGTAGCTCTAAGGCATATATTTGGGAATTTCTTAATCGCTGTGAATATAGTGTGGATGTTTGTTCAGTTCCTGAACAACGAAAAATATTCAACTTTATGGATGTATGGATATCAAAAAACCTTAATGGTTTTGTGAGAATATCAATCTAAGGTGCCATAATGGTTCTGATGAACGGCAAGTAAATGAATGAATGTTTGGAAACGAGCAATAAATTTTGGCAGAGCCTGTCATCAAGTAGGTGCTTAATGGCTATCTGCAAGAGGTTTATATGAAAAGAACACGCGGTAGATGATGTTGAATCAGTGAAATTGCATATCATATGAAGAAAATAATATAAACATGAATAAACAATCGACAATATTAAATAAAAACATGAATTCTATTAAAAAATCGAACACTTTTTTAAATTTTGACTAAAGAATATGTAATTTCTTAATATTCAATAAGCTGGTGATATTTCAATGACAAGCTGTCATCTCATACTTTGACAGTATTTTGTTTCCAACATTTTATCGCTATTGGTTGCTGAAATTTGTTGATTGGAACTTGAAGCACATTCCTTGTATTTGACGAACTGTTACCCTATAGGTGGAGAATAACGGACTGTTGATTTGACAACCTTGGTAAAATCGACCCTAAGGGCCGATTTCACAATCTAACAAACCGTTATTTTCCACCAATAGGGTACGAGTACCAAACAGACCGTCAAATATACCCAATGAACCTCAAGATCTCTCCGTCCGATTTTTGGCAGCAAATAGCATCAAAGTATTCAAAACAAAACACTGTTAAATTTGAAGTGGTAGCTTGTCGTTGAAGTGTTATCAATTTATTAAAGACATACTATGAAATTATATGAAACTAAGCTAAAAAAATGTAAAATCCATTTTTTTTTCAGTTTAGCTGATGGTTTCTCCATGTTTATTGCATCTTTTGTCATCCATACGTGATTATACTAACTTGACATCACTTAACTTGCACTTCAAAACCCTTACATGAAAAAGCCTTTTCACTCAAATTTTTGTTACGTTTCAACACATTCATACACTTCTTTCCAATTCCTCAACAACATGTTGACACCACTGGTCCGAAACTGTTCAAGATTTTCAACATTCATACATGCAATTGCAGTTGCAGTTTTTTGTTTTGTATTATATACATATATACTCGTACATATTTTATTTATTATGTTGTTTTAGAAAATACTGTCTCAGTTACTGTTTTTGTTGTTATGTTGAAATCAAAATGTGCTCTTGATTATAATACAATCATTTTTTCACGATTTTATTCAATATTTCAATAGAAATCACTGATATTCAGAGAGCTTTGACAGCTTCTGTAAAAGTGCATTTCAGTAATGTCGTTTCCCATTAGTCTAAATTCCAAATGTTAGTGAAATCGAACCTGTCAGTTAAATCGAGGAACAGCTGCACACTGGGATATCTAAGAAAATAATACGTGGACCGTTTCGCAATTCCGACTATTCTCGGAGACCAAAAAAACGAACTCTACCAAAATCGTCTTTAGTTGTTTTTCCTGGTGTTATTTGAGGTGACATATTTAAATAAATTGCACCTTAACGTTGCTAGTTTCTCTCGTCTTTCATTAGAATTTCAATATGATATTTCGTCTGCTATATTTTCATAGTTGGCGTGTATAATAATAGTATCATTTGTTCATTAGGTAACGTCACCAATTTATTTCGGTGCCCCCCTGCCGTCAAATACGAGTATATGGTTCGGTATGATAATCAAATCCGATTCTTGTGATTCTCTATATCTAGATTATCATGGTCAAAATGGGATCAAATGTATAATGGCAAGGCGTCATTGAAATTAATTTCTACGGCTGAAATTCAGTTAGATTCAGGCCCCTTAATGGTACATATTAAAAATATATGCCTAACAATCCTCTGGCGTAATTTGTGGGAAATGCCGTCGTGCAATGCCAGAACATTAGCATTTCCATTACTTGTTGACAACTTGAAACTTAATTTAATATTATTATCTTCTTCACAAACAAGTAAGTGCACCTCAGCTTGGGTTAACTAAGTGGTACAGCCAGGCTTTTCAACTGTAGAACGCGGTCGTTTTTAAGCTCAATTACCGAGTTACAATAGGAAACGATTTTTTATATACTTGAGCAACTACGAAGGCTATGATGCAGACCTGATAGCTAAATACGCTGGGTTTCTTGAACCAATCAAGAAGATTCAATGAGATTTCCCAATACATTCATGTAGTATGATATCGCTTCACTCGATCGAGATTGATGACGACTCTATTGAAAAAATATGTCATTTTTATCCAATTTGATGACATACTACTCAAATATATAAAATTTGTAATTCTTCTAACGAGGCGTAGGTTAAATGATAATAATGTTTTTACATGTACCGGGTAGGCCAATAATGAAGGACGTCGGCATCCTCCAAGCCTATAGCCATCGGTTATAAAATTTTTATGAAAAGTGGCCAAAATTATTTTGGTAAATTGGCCGCTGGGTGGCGTAACTCTTATTTCAAAAATCCAAACGCTGTCGTCCTGCAAAAATTCGTACTAAACATACTTATTGAATAACCTTAGAGTGTTGACTCAATTACTTAATTTTTATCGATGTCATTATTTTATATTTTGGTTAATTCAGGGTGAGAAAAGGTAAGTCATTTTAGTAAAACTGACAACTTCTCTGTAACTGCTTTCATGATCTTGCTTCTATTTGAAAGAGGGGTTAACCTGCGCTCCTAGGAAAGGCTCGCTTTTCAAATACCAGTATACATTTTTACATTGATCGAAAATTGCATAAAACTCATGTAAAATAATATTAACGGCAGACTGGTATCTAGAAGTAGGTTTAAATTGCAATTTTCAAGTACTACTGAATAAGAAAAAAAATCTATGTCATGTATAGTTGTGGAAAATGCATCGATGTGACACGATCTTAGGATATTTTCCTTGAAATTCATCTCTACACTTTTTAATAACCGCCTGATGTATTAAAAAGCCTATTTTGTTCAGTTATACATACATCATATTTGATTTGTTTATGCTATAAAGGTGTTTGTCCATAAAGTAGTTCGCACAAAAAAACTAGTACCAAGAGGTAACATTAATCAGAGAAATCTCAGACACAACCTAAATTTTGCGATGCCAGTCCGCTACACAGCCCATTTCCAGAAAAGCTTCACATTTCATGCTATCAAGTTATACAACTCTACAGATAAAATGTGTCGCAGTAAAACAATAGTACCTTTCAGGAGACTGGTTAAGAAACAGCTGATGGGATATTGATAGTTCTAGTGTGCATTTGATAAAAATGTTTTTTTTTTCTTTTCTTTTTCTGTTACATATTCCTCTGTTGGCTCATGTGTGCGTGTTGTCAACACGTTATCTATTCAATTCATTTACTTACATTTCTTTTCTTCTTATTATTACTATTGTTTGTTTGTGTATCGAGTATAACTATGTTACTCTTTCGCACACAGTGAGGTTAAGTGTAAGAGTAGCCATTTGGCTAAACTTCGCCACACTGATGTATGTGTATTAATGAAGACATTTATTATTATTATTATCTCAGTTGTTTGGAATAGATAAATAATTCATATTAATATCATGCTTTATAACATTTTGAAATGATTTATAGATTTTTAGCATATTCTTTCTCAAACATTTTTTAACGTTTTTGTGAAGGCTTCTAAAGAGTGTGATTGAAACTTGATTGAAAACCATTATTTCCAACTTTTTCCAGAAAGGATTTATTATCGATTTGTTCGTTTGGTGGATCTAAATTGGAAAAATATGTGTTCACGGAACCGTTTATACTTAAACCTAACTAAAATTCATTATGCGAAACAATTGATGAAATAATTTTTTTACGTATCAGGCAACAGTTACGCCTCTTGGCGATTGTGAAAAAAAACCTAAAATTATATATTAATTTAAAATATCCTAAAATATTTTACACAACCATTCATATCATAAATTCTTGTTCTTATCCAGTTAAAGTGAAAATTGCAATTTAACCCTATTTATTAATAGAACGCCATAACAAATAAAGTTATTGATTTGCGGTTTCCACCATTTCATAGGATTTTTTACACGCTTTCTGGTCAATATGAGAAAGACACATCCACATAGCGCCATCTACCGGCCACAAACTGGACTGGCAAGATTTAGCCTTCACTGGGTGAATGCTCTTCAAATGACACCAAGATTATGGAAACCGGTGCTGCCAAAAGAACTTATGTTACTTTTCCTGAAATGACATTCAAGTCTTCCCCCACCTCAAACTAACTAAAAGAGTTGAGCAGCCAAGTCGATAAGGTCAAGCAGTAGGTATGTTAATTATGCATTTTTGCAAAACAATGGCGGTTGAATTTTTTTAATTGTGAATACGCCATATAGCGGCCATTTCAAGAATCTGAAATTTATTTATAGAAAATTTTCCTTGGTCACTTTTACTATCAATTTTTTTAGACGATACCTCTAGGTTGAGCGGCTGTCCAGACCCAGCCAACATCCTTTTTTATTGTCCCAACGGGTACATAATGTTCCACCACTCCATTAACAAAACATTGGCATGCCTGGCTAAGGTTTATTACTCTTGGTAATTCTCTAGCTTAACTACACCAGCCTTTTTTGCTTCTCCGTCCGAATAGACACTAGGTATGGGTTGTAAGTGATGGATAAGAGATTAAAAATGCCCGCAAATGGGTTAGTTGCAGTATATTGTTGATATTATCTAGGTTTCAAAATATATAAACACCTTCTTAATCAGGACACTTTTGTAGAATGGAAGGATCATATATACAGCGATGTCAAATTGAACAAAAAAATAAAAATTAACGAGAATACACATTTCCACGCGTAGCAGCTCTCCTTTTAATCTAGAATTTGATCTCATTAGACATTATGTAGGGTTGTGTGAACTCATACGTACAAATTTAATAATTAAGCATATCCATCAACACGAAAACGTATTAAGTAATAAAATCTGGCAACATCGTACAGTATTTGAAAACGAACATTCAATAAAAACCTATTACATAGTAAAATATTTCAGAACGAGAAAGAGGGTCAAGCTCGGAATGAGAAATAATACGCTGTATGTCGGAAAGGTCTCATAAAATTTCGTGTTTGCGACTTAAGATGTCGAAGGTCAAATGTCACAAACATTGGTTTTTTTATATCTAGAAGTAGTGTAGAAGTAGTAGTGGAGAAGTATGTCTTGTCATCGTTAGACTGTGGAGCTCTTATTAGCGCCATTTCTCTGGACATTTAGTTGCTGGTGCCAAGATTGCTATCTTGTCACAACGCATTGAGACCTGCCTGTGATGGAATGCCTGAGTATCCCATCTGCGCGCACCGTGGCATAGAGAGAAGAAGAGGCTCTGGGCTACTGCAGGCAGACTATAAAAACTATGAACTACATGATTATGGAACAATAAACAAACATCAATTTGTTGTTCATAATGCTAATTTATGTTTATACGATTAGAGTCCCAATTATATGGTCATTAAATTATATGATAAATTCAGCAAAACCATTAGGGCAAGTTCAAAAACAAAGTTATGAATTATTTTGAGGATTAAGCTTATTACCTAAGAATTTCTAGATCAAAAATGTATTTTCTCCCTTCTTATAATAAATATAATGCGTTTGTTTTAAGTATTTTTCAATATTATTCATATTTGTATATTGTTTCCTTTTTCTCGTCAAGGTCTCGTGGAACAATAAGTTATTTATTTATTCATACTGGGGTCCAACCCTATCCCGTTACCCCTTAGTTGCCGGAAATCCTTTAGTTTTCATTTCATCCATTCATGCTCAGTGTAGTATTTTGCTTCAACCGCTGAGCATAAGTGAACATAACATCCAAGGTAAATTTTTCAAGAAGCAGAATGGGGATATTATAAGTTCCTACGCCACTGATTGACGGTGAAACGTGTATACTCGTATTTTCCTAATATTGTGTACGCACACAGCTACGATTTTTCAAAACAGGAACGACTTTAAAGCTCTATAGGAAATATTTAAATACTCATAAACATTGATAATCTGCAACACACCTTTGGGGGAATAGTGGCTGTAAACTTCTACACCACTGATTGTGGAAAACGGAAATGTTGCTTAATTAAAGATTTCAACACGATATCGCAGAATGTTTTTTTGTTTTTATCAGAAAATTTATAGAAATTACTCCATATATATTCAAACCCAAATCTTCCATAATCACCTCACATTCGTGTGAAATTGAATAGCTTATTCAAGAATAAATAGGCTTTCAGAAAAGTGATTAGCTTGACCACTTTTCGATACAACTACTTCTAGAAATACCTCGACAAGAAGAAACTGTTTATGCTTCTATCTATATAAAAAGTAGGATATTGAACCAAGAATTTACCAGATAGGTATATTACCCACCAATCAAGCCCCCAAAATAAATTTGAGAAACTTGTGATTAGGTGAAGGCTGCCGGCAAACGAAGATATGAACTCTGCATACATGATATCATCATGTATGCAAAAGTATTTCCTAATACAACCAATAGAACCAGTAATTCCCCCTACCTTATCTGCTAGTTCAGTAAAAAAATTGATACACGAAGAAAACGCAAAACTGCATTTGGTACAAAATAGAAATGATGGATGAATGGAGAATAGTTTTATATGTGACTGACCTTTCTAAAAACTGACTTTTTCGCTTTACTTTTCAAACAAGATTGCTACTGTGTCAAGGACGAGAAAGCTGTATAGTATTTGAAAATCGGTTTTGTGGTGCGGGGTAATATACGAAAAAATCGAAGTTGCTCAAACTTAGTATTTTGACATTTCACCGGCTCCTGATCATTTCTGGAAAATTTTGGGTTACAGGTTATAGGGGTTGGGGGACAGTATAACTTTTTGACGTTGGTATATTTATATGCCCCCAATTCCGGTAATTCTACGCACCTATTACACATATCTCAATCATCGTACTTAAAACCTGGAAATATCTTCAAAAGTCGCGCATCGCAGTCTCTTCCGTAGCATTGTGGACTGTACGCTGTGAAAGTCGATATCTTCAATATCAGCCTGTTAACTAGATACTAAGTACACCGTACCTCAGCAAGGGACAATTTAGCTTACGTTTTTCACATTATATCTTAGTATACTTTCTGCCCTGATGACTTGCCACTAATCTTCAATCATGCTTGTAGATAACAGAACGTATCGTGTAGCAACTATGTATGAACTTGTTATCTGTGAATTTTGTGTGATGTTACGCCACTGTCTCAAAGTATATATTAGCAGGGACGTATAGGATTAAACCTCGAGTGCTTTGTAATACGGGATAACGTCGGACGACTTTTCGGAAAAATCGGACCGCAAAGCTTCTCAAAGTTGGCGGAAATCTCTTAGAAGAGAGTGTATTGCGATGTAAATGGATAGTTTGCGCTTGGGGTTTTCATTTTCGGATGGAACATGGGAAACGCTGCGGCTTCCGCTCACACTTACCGGCTTACGTAGCGTTCCATCAATTTTCAGCCGTCCACGAAGGCAAATAGTTAAGCATTACTACTTTGAAAGAGGAACATGACAACAATGAAAAAAGTGAAGATGACATTTGACCTTGGTACTTACACCTTCTGATCTGAAACAGAATTGACTCTCAATGCTTTAGAAATTCCAATAATTTTGCGAAAGAGAAAAGGGAAGAAGTACGTTATCCAACGTGGTATCCACAATGCGATGGATCTTCCTCGAATCTTTGCAATGCGGTATACAGGGTGTTTCAGTTTATTGTTGCATAACTTTAAGATTCGATAGAACTTTTAAAATTAATGCATAAAGTCTATATAAACATGGGTCGAAAAATGCGTGGCTTCCGAAATACAGGGTGTTTAAATTTACTTTCTAAAATAGTTTGTTAAATACTTCGAGCAATATTTGATGTATACAAAGGTGAAAATTGGTATAGAAGGGTTTTTTGGTACGACAAAATGAACCATGGGCATAGGTTTACTGTAGCCGCTAGAGGGCGCTCTCTACTGTACCTGTAGTGTATTAAAATGACCGAAAATTTTTTCTTAGTGCAATTTTTTGCTTTTTCAATAAAAAAACTGATTCTTCGCACTTTACAACAGTACAGTAAAACTATGCCCATGGTTCGTTTTTTCGTACCAAAAAACTCTTGTATACCAATTTTCACTGTTATACATCAAATATTGTTCGAAATATTTAAAAAAAAAACTATTTTAGAAAGTAAATTTAAACACCCTGTATTTCGGAAGCCACGCGTTTGTTGACCCATGTTTATATAGACTTTATGCATTGATTTTAAAAGTTCTATCGAATCTTAAAGTTATGCAACAATAAACTGAAACACCCTGTATATAGGATAATTTTTCTAGGATGGAAAGTATCTCCAAAAATAACGAAAAAATTCCGTATAAATATCGGTCAAAAATATCCCATTACCAAGATGCAAGGGGAAACTATAATTTTGGATTAAAAAAATGTTCAGTGTCTATTAGGATATTGACTCAGAATATAGTAGATACAATATTAGTTAGCATAGCCATTACATACAAGAATGTTCGTGCTTGAGACCACATCGGTGATGTAGAAATTGGGAAGTTTTGACCTCATCATAAAAAAGCAATGCCGCCGGGAGAACATGAAGCACAAGCTAAAACCTACAAAACAAAAGTTCAGGCAGCCTCTCTCCTTGCTCTACCGGTAGTCCATCTGGCAACGGCGCCTCTCCCCGATACCTAGACCTAACCCGGCCACCAGTCAGATACAGCAATACTACCAGAACACTTAATACGACTAGAGCAGAAGCAGACGCAGCCGATATGTACACGATCCGTCTGCTGATAATATCTTTCTGGTTTAAGAGCAAATGTATGAGGAAATCTGTAATGTGTGTAATATGTCTACGAGGGGCATCGAGTTACCAAGGTTGGGATCGTATAGGTATACTAACATAGAAAAATTGAGATATCCTCTGAAATTTCAAAAACCGTTTGCGTGATTTTAACCTTTTTTGTTTTAGGCTTTTTCCTCCACCACCCTGGACCAATTTTCAAAAACTACAAAGCTTTTTCGTACATGGTGTAGTACTAACATTGTTTAAAAATGTGCTCCTGATCAGAGTAGTACTTTCCAAGTTATGGCGGTTCAAGCATTAACGGACAGACCGACAGACCGACAAACCGACATACCTATAAGCCGACAGATCGACGGAAATAAGTGTCATGGTTTTTCGTGATGTACATGTCATATAAAAAACATAATATCTCATTTTCTAAATTTTCGCGATTGCAATACTTCTTTGCCAATATGACGTTGGAAGTAAAAAAGAAAATATATTCTACGCCATTGACTTTTTGGAATATCTATTGCATTTTTGAATAAAGTATTTTATTTTACATCAGTCTCCTCTCCTGAGTAATATTTGTCAAGCTACTTCTTCTGGAGAAAAATGTTTGAGATAAAAAACGCCAACCCGTTTTACTTTGAAAATAGACTGAAGTTGATGAAGTTTGACATCAACATGTAGTGTTCTAACATATGTCCTAAAAGTTTTGGCACAAAGTTGATTGGCTTTAATTTTAACAAATACAAAATAATATCAAGTTGCCTTTGGAAACAAAAGTTTGTCTACTTACACTTATTTACTTGACATTTACTTATTTTGCAGTTTTCGCTTTAAGATGTATAAATTAGAAATAAGCCTGAAAGTGGGAGACTACGATCATTTACTGCACCAGAGGTCAGAAAGATTGGTAAGAAGAGCAAAAAATCAGGTTGGGATATCACAAGGAGACTGTATTGTAGCCAGGTGTTCTAACAGTACGATATCGTTGGAATTGAGGAGGAATGGTCTTAATTATCAAAAGAGACTCAAGTGCCTCAAATACTCACAAGCGTAATCATAGAGCGAAATTTTGCAGATAAAATCCTTATCTGGTGCGGAATTTCTAACTGGGGTGTATTCCGACCTTTTGTGGGAAGGGTGAGGGCTGAAGCTTTGAATAGTCAGCGCTATATTGATAACTGCCTTTCCAAATTGCTTCAGTTTGTCCGCGAACATCATGCTAATTACCACATCATATTTTGACCAGACCTAGCATCATGCCATTGCTCGAAAGATACCCAAAACTCGTTTCGCCAACACCACATCCCAAAAACGAAAATCCTCCAAACTTGCGCCTCGCTCAATAGAGGATCTTTGGACTTGACTGACTAGGAGGCCTTATCAAGAAGGCTTGGATCCCCAATGTGAAGGACAATTAAGACGGCGAATTTACGATCTGGATTCCGTTCAGGACCTCATGAGAGACATTCAAAGAAAGTTGCGTCTGGTAAAGCATAATTCTATAGCATAATTTAGTTAAGTATTGAACTGTAATTTATGATAACTAGTTAGAGAAATAGATTTCTTTATTAAAAAAGATCCGTCAATATAGTGAAATTTGGACAACATTCTTGTTTTGTGCTCATTCATTGTGAGGTTTAAGTTTACAGGCTGCTATATGGGACATTTCAGGACTTGTGTTTATATGCATGTTTTTGCTGGTTTTGGATGTACTTTCTTCTCTAGAAATACTTCTACGCTTTCCTGAATAGGATTCATTTTTGAAATATTCTTATAGACAAATTACTAGTTATAAGTGATACCCCCGGAATTCGAAGAATCTGAATGATACTTACATATTTTCTAAAAATAGCTTTAAGCTATGATTATAGAAGGTATACAGCATTAGCAATATCGCATCAGGGTCAGTCGGTCCTTGGCGCAATGTTGAACTTCTTGAAATTATAAACACAGCGTAGTTAAGGAGGTATTTCAGAATACGTCATTTTCCAGTGGCATGAATTCCCACAGAACACACTCACATGATTTTACTTTCCACGCCACTGGCAAGGAGGTATTGTAAGCGCAACGAATTTCTAAAATGAGGTATCATGATTTTTCTACGTTCTTCATGAAAAACTGTTGTAGGAGTTGGGGGCTTTAGGGGTCGGCGGATATTATATAAGCTTTTGGTGTTAGTATATCTATACGATTCCAACTCGTAAACATATTTCACACATCACAGATTTCACCGTGCATTTGCTCTTCTAGAAGAGAAATATTTTCAACACACACATTAACGAGTGGCGTCGTTATTCCTAGTAACGTTGCCAAATGCTCGATACTGTCGGTAGGGGAGAAATTTCTAGATCGCAACGTTACCAAATTCTGACTTGATCCAATAAATATTTTTGATACACGTATTGGGGGCTACTTTTTGGTTAGACGGAGAAATTTGTGGCGCACAAGGCTTATGAACTGATGACAGAGTTACATGAGAAATGCAGATACAACCTACTTGACGCCATTTCTTCAATGTTCCGCTAAATATCACAGAATCTGGCATATGCTGTAGTGAGCAAAGCTTGATCTTAGAAAACATTTTTATATTGCTCCAGATCATGAACTCGATATATTTACTACATATTAACTTAAGTTATTTAAGGCTCATCTAAGTAAATTTCCCATTAGTGAAGAAGACAGTCCATTAAATTCTTAGAAATCGACTCGTGACGGGTAAGACAAACAAAGAAACCATGCATCGAAGTAGGTCTCGGATATCACATTAAAACTCTCCTCCCACAAACCAAAGCCAAAACCCAAAAAGCATGTAATCTCACTCGGAGTACAAAAATAACAAGAGATGGGAAGAGAAGCGGATGAAGGCAGTGTCACCTCAAGTCGCCCCTTCGCGTCGTCCCTTTCCGGATTTTGCTCACAAAGCAACTCATGGCCGAAGGGCGCAATTTTATCTGTGGATGAAGGGCAGCGGCATCGGACAGCTATTGCTTCCCTTTTAAATGGAAGGCAAAGGGAAATGTTAGCCTCGATGTGGTGAAATATGTATGCGCTTAGATTAGTATCAGATAGGAAAGGGATTTTCTGCAATAATATTCGCATGGACGGAGCATAACTTTTCTATTAAAGTCTGGAACCCCACGTTCAAACAGTTGAAACATTATGATCGTGAAGATTCTACCGAAGTTCAAATCACCAATAAATTAATTTGGCACAAATTCATCTTATCAGTCGTGGCAGCTGCTGGAAAGGAGCCGGGATATCTACTTAGGGCCAGTAAGTCCCTTTCTCCATATAACCTTCACGCAAGTCCCAAATGAATAAAGCCTAGACAGTAGTACCAGGCTCACAAGTCTGAGATGCTGTTTAGAGCGCTAGTCAATTGATCGGTGACGACTTCCTTCGTGGTCACACCTCGCCGTGGTAGGTGGTAGGTGACAGGCGACGCTGCTTGTAACTGTTTTATATTGCTTTAGATCTATCCGTTTATTTATATACCACCAACGTATATACTAATTACTTGTGGGAATACAACAAGATAACAAACTAGGTGCGCCACATTCTTACATGTTTGCTTGATATATGACAATTTTGTATTAAATACACATATATCAAAATAGCCCCGAAGATTATTATAACATGAACACATTAAGTGCAGAGGTGCAATAGTAAGTTAATTCGTGCAGTAGTGAGGTAAAAAGTCCCAGTGATCTATTAACAGTTAGAAGAATTTTCTCTGTACGAGGATTGAAGCTTAGACAATTGTCAAAGATCACACCTAAGACCTTATGCTCATCTATTCTCTGCAAAAGATCATTATCGATTTGACAACTGAATTGAATCGGAACCATTTTTCTTGTGTATGACATAACACTAAATTTGCTAATATTGAAAGGAATATTATTTATGACACAGCATCCTAATACCTTGTCGAGATAATCCTGCAGATGAGCAAAGTCCGCGCTGCTTTCGACACCGTGAAATACCTTCAAGTCATCTTCGTAGATCAAGTGGTAGCAATCCATATTATTGTCAATGTCATTAATAAAAATAGTGAAAAGCAGAGGACCCACGCATAAGCCTTAAGGCACACCTGAACTTGGAAATGTATCCTTCGATTTGCTACCGTCGTACTCAATATACAGGGTTATCCAAATTAAGTGTCCACCATTAGTAACTTTGTTATTAGTGAAAATACAAAGTTGTTTGAATTAGCAAACTAGTAGCATTTTTAACGCTGGTAAAAATGAGAAATAAAAAAAAACAATTGAGAGTCGTTATTTTGATTTTTTTCAGTAAAATAACATTTTTTTAAATGGAAACCCCTGTATATTATATTTTTTTCTGTTAAAGCATCAAATTTTAAACAAAAAAGCTTACAATAACTTTTCTCCTAGGTTACAAATTGTTGAAGTTATGGCCTCCAATCTGAAACAATTAAATTGTATCGACAAACTTTATTTTCAACATCAACTTATAATCTTACAAAATACAATAACAATTTTTTTTAAAGAAGATGCTCGAAAACACCACCTTGTTCTTCAATACATTTTTGGGCACGTTTTTCAACTGCTCGAACTGTCTTAAGTATGGTCCTACCATCTATCTGGGTTATCTTTTCCCTAACTGCAGTCTTTAACGCGTCAAGGTTATCGTACCTTCGCTTGTAAATTTGGTTCTTTAAGTAACCCCACAAGAAGTAATCAAGTGGGTTTAGATCTGGTGATCTGGGAGGCCACTGTATTGGGCCATTTGTTCCTATCCACTGATCATTAAAAGTAGTACTTAGAAAATGATAAGTACCTCTGGAGTTGTGGGCAGGTGCGCCATCTTGCTGAAAATGCAGATGATGTCTACTTATAAGATCCAATTCGTCTAAGAAATTAGTCAGAATTTCTGACATAAATTCCACATATCTTTCACCAGTTAGGGTTCCCTCATAAAAGAACGGGCCAACAATTTTTGAACCAATTATACCGCACCAAACGTTGAAACTGAAACGGACTTGTGGGCCTCTTGGGTGTACTAACAAAAGATTTTCTCTTGACCAATAATGGTGGTTTTTTCTATTAAACATTCCAGAATTTGAAAAATTTGATTCATCTGTCCATAAAAGGTAACGAAAGTTATTTACATTTTGGCGACAGAAGCTAAGATACCAATGGCAAAAAACAAGTCTTCTCTCTGGATCCCCTGCCAAAAGCGTTTGAACTGGTCGGTACTTATACGGAATAAATTTGTATTTTTTTAAAATCCTTTGAACAGTACCATAACTGAAATTAGAGTCCTTGAGAATATCTGCTATTGAATTCTCACGATAAGCTTCAAAATATCCAATAACTGCAATTTCCGTGGCCTCGCTTATTATGAATTCTTTTTTTGCCCTTGTTTTAGCAAAAACATTTTCGTTGCCCCTAAATTTTCGATAAAGTCTCAGAAAATATCGTTTATACGGTTGAATGCGAGCGGGATATAATTCACTGTAGTATTCTCTTGCTCTCAAGGAGGATTTTCTGCACACTAAATAGCATTCTAACATATCACACTTTTCTTCATGGGAGAACATTTTTCTTTAAATTAATGACACAATAAAGCTTATAAACAAGTATTTACACTAATGTTTGACATTATTTGATTTTATCATTGTTTTCCAAAGCCTTCTAGTTGCGAGTATGTCCAGTTTAACAATTTGTCGCTTATCTTAATGCTGTCAAATCGCGAACGCCATGTTGTTTTCATAGCCGTCTTAATATTATAATACTGCAAATAATTAAAAATATTTATCGTTATTAGGACTTTATTTTTGACTTTAGCGGAAAAGTCATTATGAACTTTTTTGTTTAAAATTTGATGCTTTAACAGAAAAAAATATAATATACAGGGGTTTCCATTTAAAAAAATGTTATTTTACTGAAAAAAATCAAAATAACGACTCTCAATTGTTTTTTTTTTATTTCTCATTTTTACCAGCGTTAAAAATGCTACTAGTTTGCTAATTCAAACAACTTTGTATTTTCACTAATAACAAAGTTACTAATGGTGGACACTTAATTTGGATAACCCTGTATTGTCTCCTGCCTGACAAATATGATCTAAAGAGTGACAGTAAGCTAGGAGATATACCAGCATTGTCCAATTTCGTTAATAAGATATTGTCATCAAGATTGTGGGTGTAAATGACATCTACTTATCCGTTGGCATCTATTACTCCAGAGACAAATTGAGTGAAGAAGACTAAATTGGTTGTATTAGACCTGCCTTTCATATGGCCATGTTGGGATGTACTTATAGTGGACTGAACAAAGCAAAGTTGCAAAAGCCTTCAAAAAGTTTATACCCGACATAGGAGGAGAGAGACGACGCGGTGGTGCCGCGGCGGTACCACTCGTATCTACCACCTGACCATGATTTTCCCCCAATTTTGGGGGATGTTCACACCTTTCTGTGAATTTTACGGCTCATGATTTTATGAAGAGAATAGAAAACATTTGGGAGTTTTTTGTAGCGTTTTATTGTATTTTTAGCATTGTACATCTAGCCACGTGTGCTTAAACAAAAAGAAAGAAGAAATTCGGAATTCCAATATTTTTATAAAACAACAAACTTGGTTTTTCGATGTTTCGTTTTTGGCGCATTCATAAATTATTACCTTTGCGAATGTCAAAAACAAAAAACTATTCTCAAATAGTTCTTTAACGAAGATTTTCGAAAACTGCGGGTACCACGTTATTTTCACTTAAGAAATATAATGGTAGACCAGGCTTCGCAAAAGGGCCTCGGAGAAATTGGTTTAAAAGCGGTTTAATTTTTATACTGCCTCTGGACGTTTGGGGAGCAAACGTTGCCGCCAACGTACGCCATGGTGTACTATGTTATGTTAGAGTAACCAAATCTGTAGCCTCGTCAGAGCTGCTTTCCAGTGAGTATTGGTTTGAGAGCGATGTACTCCTGAAATGCTCCAGAAAAAAAATGAATGTAAGTCGGAACGATCTTTGTGCTGAGCACTACTGAGTTATTCCGAGTAACTTGTCTGCGTCATTGGAAAGAAGCTCTGCATCTAGCATACTTGTAGTAACAGCACTAACGGGTTAGTGACGGGAAATTACTTGCAATTTACGAATTGGTAAGAGTATTCGACAGATTTCGGTAGCAATCGTTAATATGGGGGATTTAAATTTTTTACTATTTATCCCAATATGGAATTGTATATTTTTTCAAATGTCCAATACAATAAGTACGTTTATCAAAATATAGCTGATGAAGGCAATAACGCTTAATAACAGTAAATAATAATAGCAATTATCGGAATATGCTGTCACGCAGATCGATTTCAATTAATTTTATATGCAGTGAATCACATAACAAACGCCTTAATCACTCACAGCAATTCTTTGAACAAGTAGCAAATACAGTTGATCAATTGAAAACTTAATCAGAATTAAAGCCAACTATGTACTTCTGATAACACGTATTTTCTTTTTAATGCAATGACGGTGCGATGAACATTTAAAACTTTTATAATGAATAATATGCAAAGGTTGCAAAAATGATTACAGGAAGAATCGTGTGGAGAATATTAATTTAAGGAACTCGTTGCTGTTTATAGACTAGTATCTAGCTTTAGAAAGATCAGGAACTTTGAGCAGTGTCGACTCTATTAAGTGTTGCCACCTATCGGACGCACTTATGTCACAAGTTCATTTTGTGAAATTTTTTAATCTTCGACGCTCTGTATTTAAGGCCCCCTATTTACACACGCTTTTTTTCTGTTCTTGAGCATTTCTGTCCTAGGAATATCATCACTATTTGTTGTATCACTATGCATATAGCTTTTTTGCAATATTTTTTTCGTCAAGAATAGCATAATAATATAAGAAATAATGTACCGGAAATGGTTTACAATAAAACCGTGTGCGGTAAAGTCTCAACCTTTTTTCTTTACGATGCTACTTTTTTGTATGCGCCTTGCATTCCCATGCTACGTTAATGGTGTGATTTGGGAAACAGAAACAGCAGCCATATCCCCGCGACAAGCATCTTAATTGGCCCCTACTGGAAGACAATGGACCAATAAATTAATTAAAGGGCAATCTGGATCTTTTGACCTGAAAAAAAGGACCACTTACACAGGAGATGACTTTCAGAAGAGAGAAATCCCCCTCCTATGTAAGCGTAATGCTGACCCTGTGTAATTGGTACCTTATACGTTCCAAGCTTCTATACAAAAGTAGCTTTTTTTTAACAAACTAGTCGACATATTTCCGTGTCATTATAAGAACTAACTAAAACAGACTTTAAAAGGAAGGATAAAAATTTATGTTCAAAACAGTGAAGCATGGAAAAATGTATTTCGACTAGAGATTTCTTGTGTTTTGAAATATTGTTGCTATGGAAAGTCTCTCGCAAACGGAGGTTGTTAGTGAATATAACCAAGATCGGATGATGAAGAAGGTTAGTGAAGTCAAGAAGATTTTCGATTTAAACACCACCCACACCACGAAATACTGTTTTGTTGATGTTAGAGTTCACACATCCATTATTTTTAAGTGGTATCAAAAAATGAAGTAAACTCGTCTAAACATTAAAGATCACTCAAATTCTTATTTAAATCAAATAATACTTCAATGATTCAAGTGATATTTTAGCTCATTTTGATGGTCTTTATTAGCAGCCCAAGAACTATCTCAGATCCATACCAGATAAGCCAACAGCAAGTTTCGAAAGCATTTATTGGCAAGGCTCAAAACTGTGGAATGTCCAATATAGCAAAGAGTCATCAGCATTTTTCCATCAGAATGTAATAAGTCAAATTTTCCAGGTCTTTAGGTCATAATTGATAATTTTTTTAAATGCAAGATACAAATAATCTATCTATCGCAAATGTTTGTGTTGTGTTATCGGCATTAAGGGCCGTATCGGCAGTCATTCCTACATTTGTAGGATTCCTTTATATACTCCTTGATTTTCACAGTTTTCTACTCTTCCCTGTTAGCGCTCTATTTTGAGGTTATGTTACAAATATCTATTTGCATCAAACTGTTGATGCTTTTGACTTGTAACATTTGTTTTATCAGCGAAAAATTTCCTACAATTCCAAAAGAAAAAATAGACTGACAACAGAAAAGCGCTGACGCTGACACGGAACCGTAGAAATCTAGAAATATCCCAGCCTTTCTGAAGAGATGAAAAACTATGGAAATCAAGAAGACCGTAAAGGCGTCCCACAATTGTAGGAATGACTGACCATACGGCCCCAAAAGTATCTAAGTAGCTAATCAACTTATAAAAACATAGGGGTAGTGATGATTCACAGAAAATTTAATATTTATTAATCGCTCATTTTGATATTTATGTTTAAATAAAAAGTAAAATCAAATATCAGTTTTATCTTTGAATAGAATTCATTTTGGAGAAAAAAACGAAACTGAAGTAAAATGAGTCTCTGCATAAATGGTATTCAAAATATACACCTTTTTCTGATTAACCCCAACAGCGTGACAATACTGATTCTAGGAATACTGAATCAACTTCGTTTTCATCTCAGATACGTTATATATCCAACAAGTTTTTTCGCAAATCGCAAATAACTTTCGTTAGTCTGCATACCACATTACTATTATAGGTAATATTGCGTAACACACCCGATTTTGAGGTTTTCATACCGTTATGTGATAGGGCAATTGCTAGACATACATCATTTTATCCTACCTGCATCTTTACGTCCAATAGCATTGTTTTAAATCGTAATAGAAAATGAAAATACAAATTTCCATTCATGCGGACATAGCACACAGATAAGTAAAAAAGCAAACACAAAATGTGTACAGTGTACAGACCGTGTTCACCAACTGCAAAACGCGCTGGTCGCTAGTTGTTCTGACGATATGTTCATCGAGGCACCAGAGATAAAAACGTTTTTTGCACTCATAACGTACATTGGTGTCCGTTGTATTTTACTGTTGGGGAACAAAGCTGGCGAAAAGGATATCCATCGTGATATTTTGAGCCGATATACGGCTACTCAGAAGGGTACCCCGACCATGTACAGCTCGTCAAGTGTACGAAGAGATATGAGGATTCGTAGCAAAAGAGATAACATGTACAATACTTGCACTCCTTGCTTACCATTGCAAGTCGTTATGACGTCTATTATAGTTGGTAACTGCTGGTCCGCAAGTTGTAGTCTTACAACAGTTCGATGTTTAAGAAATCTCAATTACAACACTGTTATGGCGGATTTCCACCAAACAGACAAAACAGCAACAAAACAGAAACTCGTGTTTATCTCAACAAAACTGCAACTTTTCACCAACATTTTGTAGACAGGAGTCGCCGGCAACTGTTTTTGTTGAGTTTTTGTTGTGTTTTCGAAGTCCCGGTCGAAGGCGGTAACTTCAAAGGGTTTTCGCGCAACTAGCAACACAGTTGGTTTAGTGGAAACAGCTTGCGACGCGTCTCTGTTTTGTTGTAGTCTGTTGTAGTGTGTTGCAGTGTGCGCAGTTTGAATTTATTTGTGCTATTGAATACCTAGCAGTTAATTGCAGGATATGACTGAAGAAAAGAAAAAGTGGACCACAGAAGAAGTGGGAAATTTAATAGAAACTTATCGCGATTGTCCAAATTTATGGAACCCCACAAACCTGGAGTATAAAAATCGAGTGAAAAAAATGGACACTTACAAACAAATAGCTCATGTATTTAAAACAACTCCACATGAAATAGAGAGGAAAATAAAAAACTTAATTACCCAGTACCAACGGGAAAGGCGCAGTTACAAAAAAATGAAAAAATCAGGAGCCGGTCATGTTTTCAAGGCAAAATGGTTTGGTTATAGTGCCATGAGCTTCCTTCACGACAAAAACAAACCTAGGAAAGGAACACAGATTGGCGTAGAATTGGAGGTGAGTAGGTATTTTGTTTTTTTTGTGTTTATTTAAAACTCTAGCATTTTAAGAAAATTTACAACAAATAATTAAGCATACTGTGATTGCCATGGTACTTGTCCTAAGTCCGATATGAAATATTCGCTGAATTCGTCTCTAATTTCTCGGGCTTCTTGAATTGGTTTCCTTGCTATTCGTCTTATAGGCAAAAGTGAGTGACATGGTTCCGGATCATTTCTCCACAATCCTCCACTTACAGTACCAGAATCTAAGTGTTCGAAATCAAAGGAGCCTGGCGGTGTATATCTATCTTTCGATTCCACATCTCTACGTAAATAATTGTGCAGCAAAACACATGTTTGAACAACTTTCTCCACTTTGTCCGGCTCTAGTAACATAGGCTTGCGAAGGACCCGAAAAACAGATGCTAGTATTCCGAATACGTTCTCGACGACTCTTCGAGCTCTACTTAGACGGTAATTAAAAATTCGTTGTCTTGACCCACGTTCTTGGTGCCCAGCATACGGCTTCATTATATTTTGTGACAAGGGGAATGCATCGTCTGCTAGTAAGACGTATGGTACCAGTTTTTCTCTTCCAGAAAGTGCCGCCTTTTGTGGCAGATTGAGCATATCTCTTTCCAATGCTTTGGCAAATCCAGTATTTTTGAAAACTCCTCCGTCTGATATTCGGCCCTGGCACCCAACGTAAACAAAAATAAAATTGTAACTGGCATCGACTATGGCAAACAATACAATACTAAAAGTCCCTTTATAATTGAAGAATTCACTTCCACTGTATTTTGGGGATTCTATGATTACATGTTTTCCATCCATACTGCCTATACACATCGGGAAGTTCCACATTGTATTATATCCATTTGCAACTTTTTTCCAATCCTCTGGATTTGCGGGAACCTTAAAACAAAAAAATTCAGGACCATGATCAAATGTAAGAAGGAAGAATCCCGAAAGGACACGATATCTGATTTCTTGATATTGGATTTCAAACAACTGATATTATTCCTAAAATAATCTTCATTTTAAACTATACAACCCACATTT
This sequence comes from Acanthoscelides obtectus, assembly GCA_963669975.1. Classification (NCBI taxonomy): domain Eukaryota; kingdom Metazoa; phylum Arthropoda; class Insecta; order Coleoptera; family Chrysomelidae; genus Acanthoscelides; species Acanthoscelides obtectus. The sequence continues at coordinate 83,917,926 of CAVLJG010000001.1, read as the reverse complement.
TATGAAATTCAGCCAATTCAATGCGCACTCTATAATTACAGGGAAGTGATTCGTCAGATGAAGGTGATGAAGAAACCCAGTCTGATATGCAAAGCACAACCGAAGCAACGAATGAGTATGAAAGTGAAAGCGAAGTTTCAGAATGTCAGTTAACTGAGGAAATAGGCACACCTGCAGCAAATACAAGGGAAGAGCCTAAAATCGCTGCTGCAGCGTCAGTTAACAAAAATGTTTCAGTTGAGAATACAGAAAGTGCAGAATATTTTCAGAAACAAGCTTCCCAGAAACCACATGTTTTTAGTACTCCAAAAATTGGCTCAAGAAAGAAAAAACGTGTTGAGTCTGATGACAAAAATGAGACTACGGAGGTCTTTCAGATGATGAAGTCAGTATTTGAGAACAGGCAAGTAACTACATCAAGGCGCGACGAATACGACGTGTTTGGGGAAATGGTGGCCTGCAATATCAGACATCTGCAAACTGAACATGCTAGAGTTACTGTGCAACACAAAATAAATAACCTACTATATGAGGCTCGAATCGGTTATTACAATTATCCAGAAACCATGCGAGTCGTCGTGCCATCACCTTCACCTAACAGCAGTCACACTGTATCATCTGACACCCAGTCGGCAATGACGGAGACGGAAGTACAACAAACTTGGAGTGATGACGTTTTACAAGTTGCCATTGCATCATCCTTTGGGCTGAATACAAATCATGACGATAATACAAATCAGGACATGTTTCCAAAGAATTAACCTTAAGTTACTGTACGTACTATTTGTCAAAATATATTTTCGTTGCAGTATCCTATATACAGTGTGGCCTTACCTTTATATTATCCTTTAGACCTTCGCATAGGGCACTGCAAACTTCGGGCACAATTCGTGAAATTGATGATGCAGATGCTTTACATAAATACATCAAACTTTGATAGCTGTCCCCCGTAGCAAGGAATCTTAGTGTTATAGCTAAACGGTCTTTTACGGATATAGCGTCTCTGTAATTTGTGTTTTGTTTGCGAATCTTTGCGCCGATCAGAGTTATCAGGTTTTCAAAATCAGTGCTGGACATTCTCACAAAATTATGAAACGATGATCGCAACTCGCCATGCAATCCAAAATCATCCGTTTTCAACTGAGTAAGCATTTCTGCCGCGCCATTATTTTCTCTTGTAGTCAACAGCGATCTCACCCAGTACCTGTGCTGTCGACGCTTTTTCCTTTTCTTTGCTTTAGAATGCAATATAAACCATCCACATAACATGATGAAAAGATCATCTTCATGCCACATGATCAACACAAAACACTGTCTGCCTAGTGGAAAGGAGTGACAACTTACACACAACTAGGACTGTAGTCGAGTCTGTTCAGTTGCAACAGCGTTTCTGATTTGGTTCTGTTTTGTTGCTGTTTTGTGTTGTCTGTCGGAGTTTTCATATTCGGAAACAAAACAGCAACTCGACGAGTCGGTTTGGTGGAAATCCGCCATAAAGAACGCAACTATATCTTTTTATAGCTTTGTCGACGGAGGTGAAAAAATCGTTTAAACAATTGAAATTTGACAGTACTGGCAGGCAGTTTGAAATGCAACAAATTCGAAGTCGTCTGTAACGTAACGTAGCGTTGCTTGCGAATCGAAAATTGGTGTAAGTACTACGCTTAATTACAAAGAGGTGTGGAATTATCGCAAAATTACAGCGAAAATTTCCCGTTACCTTGACAAAGGGAAATTATCAGTGAAAGTTGCTCATTAAGTATCGATAATTTCCCTGTAGGTCCGTACCTACAGTTACAATTGATGAACTGTGTATAGGGGAGCTCGGGAAATATTCTACCGAATTACACTCGTGCATCAAAATAAACCTGATAGCCTTTCATTCGAGAATGTTATCAGTGAAAGACTGCATTCGGTTATTTGCATATTTTGGCAAACTAACCCCTTGCTTCTTTGCTACAATGGAAAATTATCAGGTTTATTTTGATGCACTTGTGTAATTGCTTGCGAAAAAAATTTTTTTACATGAATTCTGTGGCTGAATTTAAACACATCAAAATCATACCTGAAGACCGCTGGAACTCTAGAGACCTTAAATATTGTTTCTAAAATTATATTCGTAATTAGGAGTAGGGGACATTCTACTACCCGACACCTATAACCTCACGTGGCAAAAGATAAGTTATATTATTGCGCATGTAACAAATATTTTTGTTTGAATTTAAATATAGTTAAAACGCCTAAATTACAAATTTGTATCCATGCGCAAAGGGTGGTCCCAACTCGTCGTTGTTCATACCCAAAATTACAGGTAGTGATGTCTGGAGGTATAGTGCCAAGCTCAATTTTACACACTGCATTTAATTAATTACTATATAAGGTTTGCGTCTGACCGGGTGATTCATATTAAAGATTTTGAAATTCGATGGCTGAAAAATTACACCCCTCTACAACCCCAGCTCCCAAATGTTGCCTATCAAAAATGTTTCAGATATGTTCAGGAGTCTCTCAAACGCCAAGGAAATGATGTTTGAGCTATATATTTTTTTGTATTTCCCCACTAGCTCCGTCGCAACTTTCAATAACTGTAAAGCTTTTTCGTCGTTGGCATAGTGGTATCCTTATTGCAAATTTCAGCAAAATCCGAGCGATACTTCCCAAGTTATAGACGGGCCAAGGATTAGCGAACAAACACACCGACAGACCAACGGAAATGAGTGACATGTACTGCAGATGTCGTAACATCCAAAATAAAAACATAATATCTCATTTTTCGCGAGTACCTACAATACTTAATACAATATTTTTTGTTTTCGCTGCCTCAGATTTCCACATTTTGCACCTTAAATCAGGCTGAGTCCACATTGCTACAACCAAGATTTTAATACTAGTATTATTTGTGAAAAAATCGCTTATTCGTATCCATGGTTATTCTGACTATAGGATTTTATGGATATCTGTACAGAAGTCCCACTTTAATGCTTACCTACTTTCAATGCGAAATAGAATATCGAAATGAAAGCTCAACAATATCTGATGTATAAAAAATAATGCGATGTTTACCAAAAAAACAAACCCCCTATATTTCCGAATTTAATATTGCGGGATGCTATGGATGATGCAACATTACACGATCATAAAACGTACTATGGATAAGAGAGCTCTGCATGTTGAATAAAAATATAGACCTTTAAGTCGACCAAAAATTTATTGCTAAAGAGCTCATGTTAGGTGCTTATGTGATGTAGTTACGTCCTTTTACTTGTGATAGATCTGATTGCTCTACGAAAAGAAATGTATTCCGACATCAAAAAAAGACGAAACAAAAGCGAGCGATCTTTAAACTTGACTAGCATGCATTTGTTTACTCTTGTATGCAAAATAGCTCAATGCTTAATGGATAAATGGTGTTTATATCCTCAAGCCTTCTCTCTGTGAAATATGATATTATCTGAAACTGACATTGTTACAGGACTCCATGTTTCTCTGGCCAAATGAAACCATACACATGTTGAATTTACCATTTAATAATAATTCGCCATGCTTGTGGGGCTAATAAAACCTCATGTATCGACAGCATCTTCTTTACAGTAAGATTTTCAATTACAAAAGGTACTGAAGAAGATCACCTTTGTGATTGAAACATTTATATTAAAGAAGATTATATCAGTACATGTGGTTTCATTGGCCACATGTCAAGTTCCGGATACCACATTTACTCTTTACTGCTACCACGATGGCCTTCTTCAGTACAGATCAATGACGATTATGATATATTTTTAAATGATTGCTCGTCTGCGTTTTCCGTACAGTCCATTGCAACAGCTCGAACAGTCTTGTACCACCGCAAACCCAGCACTACAATTTTAAGATGGCACTGTGCAAAACCAGCAAAGCCCAGAATCGCATGGGATAGGCTTTTCCGCACGCAAAAGATGTCCAGGCCTCCCAGGATCGTTCAGGCTTACTGTATAGAGGCGAAAAAACAAACCGACTCTCGAAGATATGTATGAGCATAAGGACCACAGTACCTATAAATGTCAGATGATACAGTCTTAAACAAGCCTTTGGCACGTTTGGTCTGTCTGCATGGTGTATTTTATCTCGATGGATAGCGTCATGTTCAGTACATGCACACCAAACGTGTATTTTTCTGTTAGGCGCGTTATTCATAAGGTGCGTATCGTCAGTCGTTCCTACAATTGTGGGACGCCTTTATGACTTCCTTGATTTTCATAGGTTTTGCTGTCCTTCACTGTTTGGCGTAAGCTCTCTATTTTGAGGTTATACTTTTCTGAATGCTAAGATATTTCAGGCTGATGAAAACTTGATCAATATCACCTGCTGTAGCAGCCTGAAATTTCTTGAGATTCAAAAAGAAAACCTCGCGTTGACGCTGACACTGAACAGTAGAAATCTAGAAATACCCAGCCTTTCTAAAGGAGAGAAAATACTATTATAAATCAAGGAGGCCATAAAGGCATAAACTTGAAAACAGGATGATTTAATAACACGCTCTGGAGAAAAATGAACCTTATGAACCTAATAGCTCTTTTAATGGTTTAAAGGACTTTGAATATTTTCAGTAGATTCTAATCCAGAATCTTTGACTAACATATCGTAGTCTGGTGTGTTTCACTGACGGTTCCTTTGTCAAGGAAACAGGTTCCAGTGCGGCAGGAATATACCTGGAAGGCAAAAGCGTGCAGGAAAGCTTCGCGCTTGGAACCTACACAAGAACCTTCCAGGTAGAGGTATAGATGGTGGAATACTCAGAGGAGACACAACAATCCTTCAGAGCATATTTATATGATCCAACAGTCAAGCAACTCTGAGAGCGATGACGTCATCGGAGACAAGGTGACTTTTAGTCCAGGACTGCTCCTCAGAGCTTATCTCGATCTAAAGGCTTGATCCTGTTATGGGTCCCCGAAACCAGCGTACCCGGTAACAAGACAGCTGATTATCTGGCTAAGTAGAGGGCCAAAAGCCCAGTATTGGTGCTGATCCTAGGCTGGGTATAAGTAGGTGTCAGGTCAAAGCCGCATTGAACGATTGACTTTTAGCTCCTGGACAGGAGTAGGGTATCACTCAACCTGTTCGTGGGGGTCCACATATTGAATAGGCACTTGACTCTGCCAAAGGTAAAACCGGGCCCTATTTGCCCCATGTGCTAGGAGGATGACGAAACTGCGTTCCACTACCTAGGCTTCTGCCCCCGTACCAGAACCTAGGGGCTGAGGTATTTAGAGTTGTGGAGTTTGATAATGAAGTCGACTGTTCGGCAAAGTGCTCGGACATTTTGACCTTCAATAGGAGGGACCGACAGACAAGATAAACATGTGGAGCAAGCTATTGGTTCACTCGAGGTCGACAAAATGGACATGTCAGGCTTCGCCTCTCCACCACTACTACTACCATTGGGTAAAACAATATTCACATATTCCACTAGAAGACACTTTGAGGCGCGCATGCGCTAAGATGAGCATACGAACCTTAGCGTCACCAACCATTCTGCAAACAACCCTATGCTTGTCGACCACCGGCGTAACGCATCAACGTTGCGACCTTTCGGACTGTTATCCCAGGTTATGGGATTTCCTTTTCCTTCATTGAAAAATTCTAACAATACTGTTCTTAGGAATAATTATGGGGGAGTTTGAGAAGTGACCTTTCCTTGGAAGGTTGATATCATATTTAAACATGAACAGTTTCCTTTGAAAGGAAAATGGAGTTGTTTCCATTACATGACTGTGATGTTGGGTATTGTAAGTGAACGCCCTAGTAAAGCATAGGTATCGGTTTCGGTAACCACTACCAGTACACTACGCGAAAGCGCGAGGATGACGCTATTCCAACAACAAAGAGCACTACTGATCGATTTAATCTTTTTGTGTTCGACGTGACATGTATTCACCGAAAATTAGATAACGGTTTTACGGCGCGATCGGGTCTCCATAAAAAATTCAACCGTTCGGTCTATCCTGCAAATTCCACGGGGACATAGTGGGCTATGGCGATACCATTCCGAAATCCGCAATTAATTTTTCCCTATCTGTAAATTGAAAATTCGTATATCGCGAATTTGTAAATACTCTGTTAGCGAAGTGCCGCACTGACACCCAGGCATTATTGTGGCATTAGCAAAAATTAGCTACGCATTGCTGACGTGGTATCCAGATTAACCCCCGGTAATGCCATCGCGGTGAACTATTTTGTTTTAAAGTGCGAAAATAGGACAGTCGTTGGGTCTGCAATATTCGGAGTAACGTGACAAGTAAGTAAGTTAGTTGTAGTGTTGCATTAGAATGAGTCAAAAACAATATGCTGCTGACAAACTTTATCTGTTTATGATTTTTTGAAAATCTTATTTACTCCAACAGATGGCTTGCTGTTTAAACTCTCGCAGTTGTCGATTCCGGTAATAGATAGTCCTTTGTTCTGTCTACCTCAAGAAGAGTGAAATAAGGGATAGAAATTTCCTATTTCGTTCAATTCCCTCTTGATATTAAGTCACAATGAAAAACAAAGATATGATAATGATTTTTGTTCGATCTTAACATTGTTCTGCCTACCTCAAGAAGAGTGAAATAAGGGATATAAATTTCCTGTTTCGTTCAATTCCCTCTTGATATTAAGTCACAATGAAAAACAAAGATATGATAATGATTTTTGTTCGATCTTAACATTGTGCGGTGGTACCAAACCTTTCGTGGAGCAGACTGTCTGGTACTTCTTCTTCTTCCTACTTTATTAATAGGCTCATGCCTGTTTTACTTCGGTTTTTACCCTCAATTGATGTTGTCTGACCATCTTTTCCTCGATCGTCCCATTGATCTTCCATTTGGTGATTTGTCTCTTGCTACTCGTACTGTTCTATTTTCTGTCATTCTTTCTATGTGTTGATTCCATTCTATTTTTATTCTTTTGGTCCACAGGTTTATTTCCTCTATACCATATCTCGCTCGTATTTCCTCACTTCTTACTCTGTCCCTTAGAGTTTGGTTTGTTATTTTTCGTAAGACTTTCATTTCTGCTGTTTCCAATAATCTTTGTGTTTTCGCCTTATCTGCTCTTGTGTCCGATGTGTACGTCATTATCGGTCTTATTGTTGATTTATATATCCTAGTTTTCGTTTCCATTGTGAGGTATTTGTTTCTCCAGATTGTATTGTTTAGACATCCTGCTGCTCTGTTCGCCATGTTCACTTGTATTTGTTCTTGACTGAGTTTTATTATATTCTTTTTTTAAAACGCTTAAAAAAGCGTAAACTCGTTTCATTTATAGTATTTTTTTCTCCATAAACGGTTTAACATATAATGTCATTATTCATTAAAGAGTGATTTCAGTTAATGTCTATAAGATGAAACTACTGTAGTTATTGACGCGAAAGTGATTTTTCTTGCATTAAGATACTTGCTACCTCGGAAAGTAATATATTCATAGACTACTTCTACAGTAAAAAAAAATCACTATTTTACCAAAATCTCCGTATGCGATTCCGCGAGACAGCTGGACCTTGCATAAAAAAATGTCCACTATATTGATTCCATTGATTCTATACTTCTAACGTCGAAAAAATATCTCCAGATTGAAGCAATGAACGTTTTCGTACACAAGAGCTTCATTGCGTTGGAGCTCTGGTGTAAAATTGCTTTTCACTGATTATAAAAGATTAGTAGCTCTTGATAAATATACTATTATATATAATATCATGACATTAAAACAAATAACATCACTGACTTACACTCCAAGAATAACGCTCATATTGTATATGACGGCGCACAACATATGCCACCGATAGGCGATCCGTCTGCTAAACACATTTTTGACCAAGCGTTAGGTGCAAATGTACGGGGAAATCTGTAGTGTGCAAAATATATCTAATGGGATTGAAAGTGTATTTTTATACTAACATCAAAAAATTGCGATACCTTGCGATATTTTTTGACATTTCTCATGATGGACATATTACATAACACCCAAAAAACAATATCTCATTTTCGAAATGCTCCGCGATTACAATAGTAGAGTAGAAAGAACAAATATTATTTGTATGGATGTCTCGGAGACGAACACAGCACAATACAATCCTTAGACGCTCACCACAAACGCAAAGAAGCCATGCACACAAAAAGCGTAGCGCTACGATGGAATATACATTGGAGCAAATTACTGCTGAAAATAGCCCCATTACACCCTTTTTCCTGGGGCTGGGAAGTTGGAAAAGGGCCGCAAATCCAGCCATTGTCCGTCGGACGGCGGCGCATCGAATAAAGATAACTCCCGCCACAACTCTCGACCACTGCCTGATAAGGACAAAAAATATGCGCACACATATGTACACTACAGAGATGGACTCAGTATTTGAAAAATTGTCAGAGTATTCGTTATAGACTTAGTACACAAATGAGACTCCATAGAAGCGAAAAGGCACGGAACTTTCAATTGCGTGAGTTAGTAGGCTACTGGGTGGATCAAGTTCAGAAACATACAGCATCGTATCTCGGCGCATAAATAATAAAATCGTACAGCTTTTAGCGTTACCAAATTTGAATTTATCATCATTGACTGTATACATTAATTTCAAATTTAGTTGTCAGTGTCAAGGCTCACCTCCAATCGACAATCACTTCTTTGCAGCCCCTCGTCCTTCTTTTAACATATTTCTTCTTAATTTTCCTGATTCCCGGAGAGGCAACAGTAGTCGCTATGAATCCTGTCAAAGGTCACACGGTCGTCTTAGATGAACTGCAAAAGGAGGATCCTTTTTTTGAGCAGGGGTGTTCTGATCACCGCTAAGTATCGCTTTAACCGCAAGTTGAATGTGGAGTATCCGACGAGGGTGGAGTAGGATTCCAGAAGCCGGAAGATCTCCGAAGGAAGTAGGCACGTCTGGTACATTTGCGGCTCGCTTAGTGGATGATACATTACTATTCTCCAGGCTGAAATGTATGAGGTTCTGGCCAGGCTGAGATGAAGGTACTAAGTGCCTTCAAGATTACTTCGACCGTTGTACTACAATGCAGGGAAGCTCAGGATAGACCAGCAGAGAGGCATGCGGTATCGTTAGTATGGGTACCGGAGCCCGGTGGATTACAGGGTAATGATATGGCGGATGCACTCGCAAAAGCAGGATCAGATCAGGAGGATAACAGAGAAGTGGATATCCAGATAACTTTCTCTGAAATGGAGAAGTATCTCTAGATATCTCCGTCTGGTACAGATAGAGCCAACTTAAAGTTGTTGGTGAGACTGTTGTCTGGCCTCAACACGATGAGGAACAGCTGTATGTGATGGTGGTATCGGGGAATCCATGGGTGAGCCCTGCGGAGTAGAGGAGGAGTCCTCGGCGCACGTTCTGTGTCGCGGCGCAAGGCACTGGCCTACTACACGTAGATTATACTCGTACTATGGTCCAACACTGTAGGTCCCCAGAATGGTAAGGAGCTGGAACTCATCTTCGCTAGAAGGGCAGACTTTGAGACTTGTAGTGGAACATTGGAGTCCGTTATGTGGCTTATGCTCTAGCTTCTCGTGGTGGCCGGTACGCCTCTAATTTCAATTATTCATTCATTGGTGCTGCTCTAACAACAGTGACAAATAGAAGTGACATAAATTGAAAGTTACTGCTTTAGCAGCATTATTGTATTTTACAAAAAAAGTGCTGAGCTGGTTTAGTTTATTACATAACTACTATTTTTAAAACTAACGCTTTCGGGTAGACTAGTAATAAAATAAGACGGATAAGAAAATCAACATTCAAAGAGACGCGGCACAATTTTTGAAAGTTATCACTTTATAATTAGGGCCATTAGAGTTTCGCGAGAAGGAGATATTAACCATCCGAACTATCGGCCACACGCAGCAACCTAAGGTTCAATACTGATACAGCAAATCTTTATGGTCTCTTCTAGCGTTTTTGAAAACTATCATCAAATTGTAAATATTGTGTAGTGAGAAACGTTGCCCATGTAGGAGCAGGAGATCTTACCTGGGAGTCAAAGAAATTTTGATAGCGCAGTTACCAGTTGGGTTCACATAATGATGATATTCTTTAACACAGCTCATGTGGATTGCCAGGAATGGAAACCTGAACCTTCAGCTTAAAAGCACGTTACTGTTTGATTTTGTTGAAATCGGAATGCCTCATATTATTTTGCATATTCAGATAGAGCCTTTCAAAGAAGGCGACTCATATAACATGTATCACAACGTTTTCATGATGTTGTTGAGTTATAAGTGATTCAATGTATAACAACGCTTAGGGTTATCCAGTACTCATAAAAATGAATAAGGTAACCCTCTTTTCCATTTAAAAAAATTATAAAGAATGCAGCTCTGCCCTCATCATGAACTTTTTTTCACGTTAAGATATAGTACTCAAACGACAATCTTATCGTCCCTTACTAAATCCGTTCAAAAAATAGGGGAGTCTGAAAAGTAAGGATCATACAGCTTAGGACGACGTCCCAACTTCCGAATCCCTTGTAGCTATTGCCACATCTTATTTGGTTTTAAGAAGACCAAAACGACACTTTAAGATCTGAATAAGAAATGTATAACTTCTTCCTATTGTAATCGTGCTATCCTACTTGTCCAGTGTCGTATTACTCATATTTTACAGTATCCAACATTTTATTCAATTATTTCCCTGTATGTCCATTAAATCCACACTTTATTGGTATAGATGGCAGCAATCAGTCAGACAGACTTGCCATTTTACGTTTTGAAAATATAATAATAGCTCCTATACGGCACTGTACATCTAGTCGTATCAAAAAAAGAATTCGGTCGACACGACGGTTGTATTTACTGTTCGTATCGTATTTGGATATTTATTGTCTACGGGATTTTGAAAAAAAGGTGTTTCATCTACATCCCATGAGCTTATGGAGATACTGGCTTTTCACTATGACTGTTTGGATTAAGCCCTCAAAAACATTTGGTATGATGGAAATGTAAAACCACTACCAGGTGATAACAGAATTTGCCTGAAGCAATAGCGTGCTAGATTTTTGCGGTCTATTCATAATAATTCTGACATTGGATTTTTCCATCAAGTATGCTAGCATCATATTACAACGTGCCGGGTAAATGGAGAGATGTAAAATATGGAAGCACTCATTTCAGAATTTTTTACGAGCAAACTCGTTCTTCGGATACAATTTGCCGCTTTTATGTTGATTTTCATACATTGTCTTTTTAAAATTTCACTGTAATAATTCGCGAATGAAGTACAAACATTATGTTGCAGCTAACTGTGATAGAGCTACGTGTACTCAAGGGTTACTTAAAAGGTAGAGTTAGTAACAGACGCATGTTCGTATTCAGCACTTGAGAATTATGACATATTCTCCTGCATATTTGTAAAAACCAAATACGTACCTAAATATTGATTCAAAGTATAGTCGTCACATTTTGCTATACAAGCAGTGTATCAAATGTTAATTATACGGTGTAATCCCACTTGCTTGCAACCCTCACTCCATTTGCAGCAGAACTTAGGAATCGAAAACGGACTTGCCGACATTTTTTACTCTCTTTAAACAACCCCATGTTAAGCAAGACTTTTTAAAGGTGATCCATGTATCTCAAACAGCTACTAAAATGAGGTTAAAAGATTGTCTCACCTACATGGATTTAATTCACTATTTCCTAATAACTAAACGATTGATGATTGATGATTGATGATAACTTTCTCATTAATTTATACAATTGGAGTCCTACTATTTCAACAAACTTCTTTTTTTGACTTGACTTGTTGGTACGAATTTTTATATGGTACAAATCTTGAACATACATTTTGAACCAGTTAACCTTAACCAATTGAGCTGATTCTTTGTACGCTTGTTTGACTCATGTGACAATGCACAACAAATCAGTTGCTACTATGTTGAATCCAATATGGCAGATGGTACAAAATGGCGATTTACCATTTCCATGATAACCCTTATGACATGGGTATCAAATAAAAGTGGATGAGGAGAGGAACACAATAAGTAGCTCGATCTCACTCTTTGAATTCAATATGGCGACTGAATCATGATAGCGTTGTTAATTTCCATAGTCACCCCTCTGATATAGGTATCAAATTCAAGGGCTTAACAAGAGAAACGTAACAAGTGAGTATCAAATGGACTTAATGAGTGAAGTGACGTCATTCTAAATCCAATATGGCGGCTGCCACTAAATGGCAATTTATAACTTCCGTGGTTATCGCTATGACATGGGTATCAAATAATATGGCTTGATGAAAGAAACATAACAAGGAAAGCAACCTCACATAAAATTTACTTAACTGGGTGTTTATCATCAAATACTAAAAAGTGAAACATAAGTAAAAGAAAAATATATTTTTAGAAGCAAGTTTTTATTAAACTTAAGAAATGAACTAAATTTGGCAATATGCCGCTTTATACTTCTTAATCGTAAAAATATAATGGAGCTCCTTCATCTTAGATTTTCAAATGAAAGCGTGTTAAGGTCTAAAAGCAACATGGAAAAAGTGTATTTGTGAAAACATGAAACCACATAGCTTCATTATCGTTTAAGGGCTAAAGGTATAAAACGGCTCATTTCCAAATGTTAAAAATTAATTTTTAGATTGTCTTATTAGCAACTAAATAGAAGTTTATTTCTCATTCTTTTATTTATATCCTTAGTATATAAGCGTCGCTTAGACAAAATGACAAACTAGCTAACGAATCATCATCACTTGATTTTCCTCACGTTCACGCCATCGGTTCTAGTCGACATCCTCCTCAGCCAAACTTTGGCTGATATCGGTGAAATGACCCCATTTCATGCGTAACTGCCATTAACCTCCCAGATATAACTGTTATTTGTATACAATATGTATATTCACCGTATGCGTATTCTGCGGTTATGCCCCAAAAACACGCGGAAGGAAACAAGCATGCCAAAGTGGAATTAAATGAAGTTGTTTAGGCAAATTTAGGAAAAGATAAATTGCTTTAATCTCGGTGAATATTGATCCTGGGTGTATATGTATGGTTCGAAGTTCACTCAAAGCTGGATTTGACTTTTATGTCATCCAGCTGAACCCAATGACACTATGGTCCCGTCATTGCAGCTCAAAACCTAAGACAGAATAGATGAAGTCCTATGGCAAACTATCCAAGCAAAGATAAAATAGAATAACGTAACTTAAGGAGCAAGCACCAAAGTCAGCATTCAAATATGTTAAGGAGGTAGAGCACGGACAGAAATGAAAGTAGGTTTCTGTATCGCACAAGGGACAAAATAAGATCAAAGGAATACAAGCGCTCTGTCATCATCATGGGACGGTAAATCATGTTAATGCTTGTTAATGCTTAATCATGATACACTGGAATGTAAGGTTATGTTTACACATTGTGTGGTTATGCTCTTTGTGTTACTCACAGATGCACTGATATTTGAGTTAATCTTGAGTCAATTTTACTTTTCAAATCGGTACTAAATTGTGATGAAGTCTGCTATCTATTTACGGGAAGAAGTAGAGTCATTTTGATAACTATATTCGATACAACAAATCGTTGTTACTAAGATGAAGGGAGAGATAGTTTTGATGTTATTTACTATTTTAATAATATTTGTTTTGTCCTGGTTGTTCTTTTTAAGGTGTTTTTCTTTTTCGGTCGCCCTTAAATCAACATTTTGCAGTCCTTATTATAACATGGCCCAGCTTTATTGAGCATTCACCACAATCTACAATCATAAGCGTCAACAGCCAATTATGTTCATTGGCCGTAACATATATACTCAATAATTTTAAATTTCTCTCACTAATTTTCTCATGAAATAATTTGTAGGTACTCTCCAACTATGATACATTGTATGCATTGTATCCGTTGTTTACAATTATACTGTGTATACATTGTATACATTATATACGTAGTGTTGATATTATACAGGGTGTTCCATAATTATTGCGACAAAATAATAGGGGTTGTAGAGGGCATCAAAATGAACAATTTTGCCTTATAAACCCCTGTTCGGAAATATGCCGTTTGGGATGCAGCAAAAAAAAAGATCAGTTTCTTGAAACAGCTTACCTACAGTAATTGCTCAAAGTGTCCTCCACCTTGCTCAATACACAGCTGTGCACGATTGTTCAATGATCGGCGAACTCTGTGGCATACCCCCGGTTTGTCCTGAACATGTGCGGACGCGGCCATCACTCTTCCCAGTAGCTCTTGTTGGTTGGGAACAGTAGTTTCGTACACTAAAGCTTTCAGATGGCCCCAGAGAAAATAATCCAGTGGGGTCAGGTCGGGTGACCGCGCAGGCTAAGGCACAGGGCCACCTCGGCCTATCCACCTATTTGTCGTCCAAATACTGCCGCACTTGTAAAGAAAAGTGGGCTGGAGCGCCATCGTGTTGAAACCACGTGTTGGCTCTTATGTTCAGTGGCACATTTTCTAATAGTTCCGTTAGCACATGCTGTAAGAATCGACCATAAGCATGCCCATCCAAACGTGGTGGAAGCAAATATGGCCCGATGATATGCTCGTCCACAATGCCGCACCAGATGTTAATTGAAAACTATGTTGGTCTCTATGGATGGCTATGGCATGAGGGTTTTCTTCATCCCAAATGTGACTGTTACGGCTATTAAAATAACCGTTCTTTGTGAAACAGGACTCGTCAGTGAACAAAACGTAGCGACCAAAGTTTGGTTGCCTCAACTCCTGCTGCAGCATTTCATGTGCAATAGCACGCACGCTTGTACGCGGATTGGCCTCTAGTTTGACGCACCACTCAGATAAATTAAATGAATCGGTGTGGAGAATTTACGATAACAAAAATGTAAACACAGCAGGCTTTTTTTTACAAATCGGCGAGACCATGAAATGTGCTAGACGAACATTTTGCAGCTGTTGAATGTTTTGTTTCTCTTAAGGTAAAATTAGCGGTAGTGCTCAAACGGCATATTTACGAACAGGGGTTTATAAGGCAAAATTGCATATTTTTATGCCCTCTACAACCCCTATCATTTTGTCGCAATAATTATGGAACACCCTGTATACGTGTTGTATATGTTACTGTGAAAGTCCGAAATCCGGTGAATGTCGAGATCGACCAGTGAATATGGACATTCACCAAGCTGCTCGGCGTATATCAGAATTATTGGTTCAATATCATTGTTTCTGACGTACACTGGCGAATGTCCAGAATTCACTATACGCTTTTGGTGTATGTTGAAAAACATATTTTTATGAAGTAAAAGTAAAACTAAACCAACCCCTTATAATATTAAACTCTTATATTATTAGGTAGGTATATTTTTTATATACAGGATTTCAGGTAAAAGTAGGTCAATTCGTTGACCATATATTCTTTGGGTGAAAATAATAGGACTCTCATATGGCAATTTTACATTTTCAGGTTTCCTGTTAAAAAAACAGGGTGTTGAAAATCAGTAACAAACATGTTTTTGCCAACAATGCAGACATTTCTCAAAATATTCAAATAAAATGTATAACATATATTTCTTTTATTAAAGCACGCATTTCGTGAAAATTTGGTTGAAAACAATGAACAATGACAATATAAAATTCCTATTATTTCCACCCAAAGAGTATGTGGCTAACGGATTGACCTCCTTTTAGCGGATATCCTGTATATGTGAAAAATGTTTTATTCAACTTAAGAATATTATTATCCTACTTGAAACAGTTGAAATAACGAAGGATAATTAAGATAATATCAAGATTACAGCCGTACATGAACAATTTGACTTTTTTATATAGAAGATTGGAAAAAGGATATGTATCACGTAATGTTATTTATTGCAACAACTTAAACTACCATGACACATCGAATTGCACAAAAGTCCCTTGCCTTTACAGCTACATTTAGCCGTGGAACACTTTCTTTTACAGTTACAACGTGTATAGCATTGTCCTCCACTTTTTAATTTAGCACGAGCTGCTTCTCTTAGCGATATTTTTTCATTTGTACTCGTAATCTCATCCGTGGAAAGTAATTTTTGTTAAACTTGCAAACTGATTACGGGTTAAAAGCTGCTTCAAGGGACCATTTTTGTTTAGTCTAATTTATAAAAGTCTGAATCCTCAATTCCTACAACCTGGGACCTCGGTTGGCCGCGTGGGTCAGAGTGTCGTGCTACTGATCAGCCGGCCGGCCGGGCCGCGAGTTCGAATCTCGCCTTCGCCATGGATGTTGTGTGTTTGTTTTAGGCAGCAGCGGTGGCCGCAGTAGTAGACCCTTCGGTCTCCTGATCAGCCGCCGTGCGCTGTGCGGGTTCGAGTCCCGTCCCAGGAGAAATGTTTCTCTTGGCCATGGATGTTGTGATTGTCCGTAGGTGGTAGATGGTCTCTGACTGTCGAACGCGGAGGTACCACCCGGCGGTTCTCGTAGGCGGAGCCAGAATGTGTATACGTAGATGTTGCATGCACACGTGTTCCCTCGCCAGAGTCCGTGTGGCGTCCCCCCTTTCCCATGTATCCCCCATAGCCCCACGGTACCCAATGGGTGCTTAGGCCTTAGGCCTTCGTGGTAGTTGGAGTATAAAAAAAAAAACACCGCTAACACTTTTCGGGGGTGTGTGCGACCACGGTCAACATAAGGTACCTTAAGTCTCACGGTATCACCTAGTTGGGCCGGTGGGAATTTTTCGTAACATTTTGTTGCTTGAAGTACGAGTAAAAGATTATATTTCGCGGCTGCTCTACACTGGGATTCAGACGATGTTTCAGATAACGTCATCCTAGGTTGCGGATCTGCTCGAATGGAGTTTTCGTTAAGAATGACGCTTTCATCTGAAATATGATCTTCTACTCGTATATGGTCACCAGCGGACCCAAATTTTCTTGAAACGTATGTAAATTGACTCCTAGCTGTTCCTCAATTTTAATATTCTTCATTTCTCCGCAAAAGAGACATCACGACGCTTGGTTTAACGCTAAACGTTGCTTCATATGGAGTCTGACGTATTCCTTCGTGATAAGTTGTGTTATCGGCAAATTGACCATTTATTTGAATCATTATCATTTATCCTCGCAGCTAACATATTCTGTATGTCCTAATTGGCTCTTTCTATTGAGCCTTGAGTTTGACTATGACGAGTCTTTCCGTGCTCTATTTTAACATTTTTCCGCATAGTGCATAGTTCAGATATGACTCGATTACTGAAATCTCTACCATTATCCGAATGTAATATAGCGGGAGCACGAGATTTTAAGAAGGTGATATTTATGCTACTTCTTCCGCTTTCTTGGTTTTCAATGGTCGTAACTGGACAAACTTTGTTAAATGATCTTTGTTTCATTTGACACTGTTTACACAAGTTTAGATTCAACATTACAACTTCATAATATTTTTGTATTTCACTTGTAATTCTTTAAGCATACATGCTCTACCCCCATGGCCTGTTCTTATATGACTTTTTGAAAGTATATCAAACAACACTTGTAACATACTGCATATTAGTTTCTCCTGGTCTTAATGGTACAATTAACATCATCACTAACTTTTAATTTGTCAAAACGTTTTAAACGTCTATAGTCCAGAGGTGTAATGCACTTACTTTTAGCTTCAGTTCAAACACGATTTTAGGGTACCATTCTTGAGAAAAAAAGACTGATTGCGACTTACTGCAGTAGTCATTGGTTACAAATAATATAATGCCCAGTATCAAATTAACTTGGCAAGCTTGCACGCATCCTCTCTCAAACTTTGCGTAAGACTGATGCGAAGGCAACACGCTACCGCCAAAAAGCCAGTTACAACAGGTCATTTTCGACATTCACCGCGACCCATTTGTATTTGTGAACATACACCGGTGATTCTCCGAAACTACAATGATATTTATGAACGTTCGGTCTTTCACTAATTTCGGACTTTCATACTAACATATACACTGTTTATGCATTGTCTACATTGAAGCTTAGATAATTAAGGTATACGGGTAAACGCCCATCGACTGAATTGATAGACATCTTAAATGTGCAATGCAAGAAAATTATATAACACTTACGGGGGAAATACAAAAGTCAGCTTTCAACGAACATTTTTAGCGTAGTCAACTGTCACCTCACGTTCTACATCAAATATACAACAAAAGTCTTGACCCACATCTAACTCGATGTCTCTCCGGAATTCCTGCTGCTCCCGCCAATTTATAGGCCAATAAAGATGGCGGACGTAGAGAGAAAGGACGCACTCGATTTAATGAAAATGAAAACGGCGATAAGGGCAGAGCGCAACCTAAAAAAACGTCGTTCGCCTGCCTGGACATAATCCCGCGATAAATCTCGGTTGACTGTGGAATTCGGCATAGGGCTGATGGTCATCCCGTTATCCTGCTTAATACGCCTTAGTTTGTCTCTTTGTTTACCAATTCTGTTGTTACTATGTCCCGGATTTTCAATCGCAAGTTAAGTTTCAAGTTGGATAACTATTACTTGAAGGTTAATTATTAGTTGGCTGAAATTTTTTTAACTGCTTTAACGGTTGTATTAGAATGAAAAAACTTTAAAACAAAATGGAAAAATAATGTTTTGCACCTCGCTTGAATTTTTACACACATTTTGAAAATAATAATATTGAAAATAATCGTGTTTATTTCTCATGCATACATAGTAAAAGGGCGGAGCTTAGCTCATGTAGGTAGTTACCCCTCCAATTGATCCAAATACTAAAAAAAGTGTAATACTGGACAAAACTTTGGTAAGCTATTTAAATTTTAAATTAAAATTGTTGATATTTCAAAAAATATTTTAACCTATTTAGAGACAGTGGATTTAGGTTTTCCGAACTAGTATAAGCTGCGTTACATGTGAGAGATCTGTTAAATAGAGCTGTTTTGTGGTGTGGCATGGTCAGTAAATGCGTTATCTCATTGATTCCCAAACTGGTCTATATCGACCCCTAGGGGTCGATGACAACCTGCAAGGAGTCTGCGTCAGCGAAAAAAAATTTGGGTGTCCATGAACTGAATATGGGGGTCCACGATAGTGGATCTCAACACATACACTGATAGTACCTATTTACTTACATCATACTATCTTATAATATCAAAACATATACATTATTTATAAAAGTACCTATGAGGTATAAAATTTATTATATATGTTTATAAAATTGTGTAAGTTGTAGAATGTTGGTATTCGCTTTGTGGTCGCAATACATTTTGAACTTGTAAAAACCTGAGAGTCGCAGTCTCAGTGCTTCGCTACCTTGCACTGACTTGTTCAATTCGTCACTCTATAAATACGAATGTGGGACAAATACGTTTATTCGTTTCCTGAATCTTGAAAAGGAAAGTGCTAAGAAAATATTTTAAAAAATATAAACAGATAGTATATCACACAAACTATAGTGAGTCAGTGTTATTTTGTTTGAGAGTGCTGGAGAAAAGTAAGTACATTATTTTTTATTAAATTTGAGTTTTGTACTCGTAGTTAGCAAAGATAGATAAATTACACCAATCATGACTTTAGTTATTAGTAGTTAAATATTCAATCATTCAAAATTACACGAGTACTCCTCAATAGTTTCTTTTTGAAAGTTTTAGCAATCGGTAATATAATTACAGGGCAATCTCCGTAATTCGAGCTAATTGTTGCAAGAAGATGTTCGAATTATGGAATGTTTTCGGAAAAATCAAAAAATATCTTTAATATAAAGCTGCTGAATTTTCTGTCTTATTTAAATAATTTAATTTTGCCCACAGATGGCTGATGCCATGTCCGAATCTAAAAAGAAATGTAGACAGTACAGTGTTGATTATCTGATATTGAAAGCTTCTTATGTAATTATTTGCAAACGACCCATTTCTCTATACAACTGGACGAGTCAACTTTACCTGATAATGCAGCATTATTATTGGCATATGTTCGTTTTATTATGAATCAAGACATCTTACGAAGAACTGCTCTTCGCAAGAACTTTGATAACCGACACTAAAGGTGAATCAATATTTCATGTTTTGAAGGATTACTTCATTAAAAAAGCAATTCCTTTATCAAATATAATATCAGTAGCTACAGATGGAGCACCTGCCATGGTTGACGGTATCGTGGATTTATAAGCTATTTAAAACAAAATGTGTCAGAGGTGTTAGCAATACATTGCGTCATCCATCGACAACATTTAGTTGCTAAAATTTTGAGTATTAGATTGCATGAATCACTTCATTTAGTCATTGATGCAGTAAACCGAATCCGAAGCAACGCGTTGAATACGCGGTTATTTGCGCAGTTGTGTGAAGAAAATGACGAACACTTTCATCAATTACTCCTTTACACTGAAGTACGCTGGCTGTCGAAAGGCTTATGTTTGTCAAGATTTTTTGCACTTTTTGAGACTATTTTAGAATTTCTGGATACTAAAGATACAATTTTAAAAGAAGATTTAATGAAAAGGAAAACAGACATCGCCTATTTAACAGATTTGTTTACAAAATTTAATATGGTTAATTTGCAATTACAAGGCGACAGTTTAAATTTGATTAAAACAAAGTCCATCTTATCAGCGTTTCTTGCCAGAGTTAAACTAATGAAGCAAAATATTGGACGGGGCGAATTTTCTCAGTTCCCCAAATTGTCACAGACAAGCTGCCAGGAAGACGACGTTTCAACTTACGTTCAACATTTAAATGCCCTCTATTCAGATTTTGAATCTAGGTTTGAGGATATTTTGACTATGATAATACCACCGTGGATAATTAATCCATATGGTGACATAGAAGAAACGAGTGTCATAATACAAGAGGAACTGACTGAACTAAGTACAAACGAAGAACTTAAGGTTCAGTTTAAAAACGGGTATCAGCAATTCTGGCTGCAAAACAACATACCCGTTACTTATCCCGTATTATGGAATATAGCGAGGAAATTTTTAATTTCCTTTCCATCGTCATACCTAGTGGAAAGGGGGTTCAGCGCTGTTACCAATCTCCTAACGAAAAAAGAAACAGACTGGACATCATTAACCGAGGAGATTTAAGGTTAACCCTTACAAAATTGTTGATAATTTATTATTAAAGCATCAGGTTCATCCTTCTCACTAAAAATATTGACTTATTGCTTATGTTATTTTATTTATAGTTTATTTTATGCTTATTGGTGTCTGACCAATAAATGCCCGCATTGGGAATAAGTGCCCGCATTGATTTTTTTAAAATAACATCAATATAAGATCCAGAGGGTTGCTGACACCGCCGATATTCCGAACAGCCCAATTTGAACGATCGTTCAGCTACCAAATTTGTTCCGTTTATAACACCCTTCCGGTACAATATAAAACTCTGAGCATCTCAAGTTTCAAAACTCAATTAAAAAAATATCTCTTATCCCAGCAGTAGTAACCATGTCTCAGGAAAATATTGATACAAGTTTATGATTAATTTTAGTAGATGTATTAATGTAGGCAATGCATATACATTTAATATTTGTAATGTGTAGAAGAAGTAGGTCTCACTCACCTTTTGTACGGACTTTTTTTATAGCGGGTTAAGTGGAAGAGCAGCTACAGCTGAACTTCGCCCGTATTTGGCTATTTTTTTATATAATCAGTCCATTTGGAAATAAAGACGTTTATTATTAATAAATGTATAAATTAACATATGGTTTTACTTTAAGTTTTTAACACTAAACTTAACTAAAGTTAGAAATTTACACGAAATCAATATCAGGTAAGTAGGGGGTCTACCCAACACAGAAAAACATAGAAAGGGGTCTACGACACAAAAAAGTTTGGGGAACTCTGCGTTATCTGATAACTCTGTTGCATTAAATTATACCTAAGCGAGGTATACGTTTAATTTGTACATTTCAATTTCAAATATTGAGTAAAGTTCTAAAAGGCCCGGTGACATTTAACCTGCTCACACTATCAATACTCCTTGAAATGTAAAATTTTTTCAATTGAATTTTTTGTTGTCGTTTTACTGTGCTTTGATTTAAACAGAAAAAATAAACAATATAAAATGTGAGATAGAACTAACTTCCGCGTAACGTTTTTCCTTTGGACACGCTTATATTAGCTTGTCCTGTATGTATCTATGCATGTATGAAACGGACTTTTGAGAATAATTTTCACCAATTTCCAGAAGTTTGATTAATTTGAAACTTCGCACACGTATCAAGGACCGACGACAATGCAACGATTTGATAACAGTTTTCCATTATCATTGTTCATAAAATTCTGTAAAAGGCAGATACGTTAATAAAAAGCCACAGATTTCAAATGCCGCCTTACAAGTAGCGAAACTGCAAACCTAGCTCAGTGGCAGAGCGCTGGTCTTGTAAACCAGGGGTCGTGAGTTCAATCCCCACAGGATGCAGATTGTGGTATACCTTTATTTTTTTAACACGCTTTTATTAGCTTCGCCTGTGTGTATGTACGTATATATGTAACGGAATTATTAATAAATAATTTTCACCAATTTCCAAAAGTTTGATTAATTTGATACTTCGCACACGTATCAAGGACCGATGACAGTGCAATGATTTGATAATAGTTTTCCATTATCCTTATTACGACCGCCAGGATTGATAAATTCTGTTATAGATCCTCTGTAAGCGAGTAAGAGAGATAGAGCTAGCGTGCGATCTGCGCATGCTTGCAGTTTCGGACTTACTCTTTGTTGGTTCGGGCACTCGGCACAGCACAATGGAGGCAAATACTTTTTCAAGGTAGTGCATTCTCACATTGTTCATTGCAAATGTTTCCATTAATCCTGAGCTGGGCTTCGACCGTCCACAAGACGCAAGGTTGTACAGTCGTCCAGTCATATATCTAGTCTCGCGACAGTTTGCTGCTCGACTAGCTTATGTAGTACTTAGTCCGGTAAGATCTTGAGACGGTATTCGGATTGAAGAATTTGATTGCTACAAGCTCACAGGAAAAATCCCATGCAACAGTGATCTTAAATGAAATGATTCGATTACGAAACGATTCGTAAGACATGTCCACAAAAAACTAATTGAAAAATCGAACTAAACAATGAAAGATAAATAATAGTTTAAAAAACACGCTTTTATAGCTATCTGAACTAAAAGTTAGAAAATAATTTTTAATTACAAAGAGCTTATATTACAGTAGTAGATGGTCGAACAATCAATCATAATTAATGACCTCAAAATAAAATTATAATAAAATTTGAGTTATTAACAGAATAATTCAATTCAGAGTAAAATGCGTGGAGTGCAGTTTACTACATTTTCGTAAGCCTCCTCTCATAGATAGTTACCAATAAAATGATTGTAACATTTATTATATCAAGCACCCCACGCTTTTTACTCTGAATTGAATTATCCTGTTAATAACTTAAATTTTACTATAATTTTATTTTGATGGCATTAATTATTATTGATTTCAATCATCTACTACTGTAATACAAAACCCTCTGTAATTGAAAATTATTTTCTACTTCTTAGTCGGTTTGCTATAAAAGCGTGTCCTTTTAGTTTTTTTTTTTTTAACTATTACTTATTAATAGATTTAGTCATAATGTCTTTGTTTGCATATACAGGGTGTTCCATAATTATTGCGACAAAATGATAGGGGTTGTAGAGGGCATAAAAATATGCAATTTTGCCTTATAAACCCCTGTTCGTAAATATGCCGTTTGAGCACTACCGCTAATTTTACCTTAAGAGCTCATAGGAGAAACAAAAAATTCACCAGCTGCAAAATGTTCGTCTAGCATATTTCATGATCTCGCCGGTTTGTAAAAAAAAGCCTGCTGTGTTTACATTTTTGTTATCGTAAATTCTCCACACCGATTCATTTAATTTATCTGAGTGGTGCGTCAAACTAGATAGTAAATAACAGTACCTTAGTGTTAAAATGCAGCGTTATTCGTATGCGGAACTTGCGGATGTGCATTTAATTTACGGAGAAGCTGGTGGTAACGGAAGACGAGCCTCGCGAATCTACGCCCAACGGTTTCCAGAACGTCCTCATCCGCATCACGCCATTTTTGCAAGGATTCATGGACGTCTTCGTGTCAGTGGCAGCATCAGACACCTCGCGGGAGCAGGGCGGCCCTTCACGAGGCGCACAGTAGAATTTGAGGAAGCGATTCTGCATCATGTAGAGGCCAATCCGCATACAAATTTCCAAATAGGTGGATAGGCCGAGGTAGCCCTGTGCCTTGGCCTGCGCAGACTTGACCCCACTGGATTATTTTCTCTGGGGCCATCTGAAAGCTTTAGTGTACGAAACTCCTTTTCCCAACCAACAAGAGCTACTGGGAAGAGTGATGGCCGCGTCCGCACATGTTCAGGACATACGGGGGGTATGCCACAGACTTCGCCGATCATTGAACAATCGCGCACAGCTGTGTATTGAGCAAGGTGGAGGACACTTTGAGCAAGTACTGTAGGTAAGCTGTTTCAAGAAACTGATCTTTTTTTTTTGCTGCAGCCAAAACGGCATATTTCCGAACAGGGGTTTATAAGGCAAAATTGTTCATTTTGATGCCCTCTACAAACCCTATCATTTTGCCGCAATAATTATGGAACACCCTGTATACCTACGCCTTAATGATATCTAACAGTTTCTATAAATTTGACTAATGTGCTCACGCAATCTTAGGCTTTCATCAAAAATTACTCCAAGGTTTGTAAGACAATGACTAATGACCAAACTTCAATTTCCTTTTCTTTCAACAAAAGTTTGCATATTTGTTTTTAAAAACCATTTTTCGTTTTTTGGCTGAAATCGATATAAAATACCAATAGTTTGTTATTTAAAAAATTGTTTAGTTTTTGGACTGAAAACTATATAAAATGCCAACAGTTTGTTAGCATGCTTTTAATGTTTTTAACTGACGATGGCTGAAATTTGCAGCGAGCCATTGGTGTAAAGGGACCTCATTAACGAAGACCGAATACCGTTAATTGCATTAAAAAGCATGGGTGGCGGCCATTAAAAAAACAATTTATTTCGTTCCGACCGGGACTGGCATAAAGCTGGTCCCGAGCGGAAATAAATTTCGCCAAGGATTGTTTTCTAAAGCTCTCAATTCAAATAAAGCGGTGCTGCGGGAATATTTAATGGTTGGGAAGATTTTAGCGATTTCCGAGGTATGTGTGAGCAATATCGAAATTAATTTGGAGTATTCTTGTAATAAGGAAGTGTGCACTCAACCGATGTTTATGAGAAATTTTCATTTGGACCCACGTATTTGTGGTGTCATTCGTGTGGCTTATGTCACCATAAACGCAGATTGATGGTGATACGATACAAGTTATGAAAACATTGTCGTTTGTCGATAGAAACTAGCTTTCCAAATGTGAAGCGCCATTACTTCTACACATTGTTTCCACTACTAACCTGAGGAATAACTATTATTGATCGTAATTATCCAATGAGAAGTATCTTTGCCCCCATAGCTAAACAATGATTGAACACCTAGGTAAATAATGAGCTGAATTCTGCAAATTTCATTCACATTTTGACAACTGATCTTCATTTGTCGAAGTATTTGAAAACGATTGAGTAATAAGGTAATCTTGAGTATATCTAGCTATCCCCCTTGACTACCCGGTTAATGGGTATGATATTGTGGAATAGTTTTAACAGAAGGAGAATAACCAATAAATATTTGTACCTTCTTACCTTTAAAATGTACTAGTCCTAACTAGCTGTCATATTCGTTAGTTTTATATTAACGCCAGGCAACTAGGTATTTCAAAGTATACTAAGTGACATATAAATCCGAACACCCAGTTTAAATGGTTTTATTTTAATAAAAGTTGGTGAGTGTATTTATCTTACTGTAAATAACAAGTGAAAAAATTTTCAGCCTTATCAGTTGGACATTCCGGTTTTTATACTGCTTTTTTTTAATTCACTAACGCTCTAAGAATGAATATTTCAGCCGCAGTAAAGAATCAACGTTGGCGGATTTTGGTTCTTGACATCCTTTACGATCGGTTACGATGCCTAGAGTACGGAGACCTGTACGATTTCGTCAACTTAGTGAGTTTGATAGGAGCCGTATAGTGGGACTTCGGGAAGCTGGACTTTCTTTTCGGGCAATTGCAGTTAGAGTGCAAAGAAGTGTAGACACTGTGGTTAGGTGTTGTCAGGCATGGCTTCGAGAAGGCCATACGCAAAGCAAGGGGCACTTGACGCCGCCGTAGAACAACAGACCGTGAAGATCGCCGCCTAAGATTATTGGCCACTACCAGGTCCATTGCAAATGAATGGTTTGCAGAACACGGAAGACCTATTGGCATGCGAAGTGTTTACCGACGAATGAGAAGTTTTGGCATGTTTTCATACCGGCCACACTGGGTCCTCCCTTTAACTCGAGAACACCGACGTAATCGCCTTGAGTGGTGCAGACAACGGTCACTCTGGGATCAGGAATGGAACAGTATTGTCTTTAGTGACAAGTCTCGATTTTGTTTAGGCATGCACGATGGTCGTTCCAGGGTTAGAAGGCGACGTGGTGAAAGGAGGAATCCACAGTTTTTTGTTGAAAGACATGTTCATCACACTGTTGGAGTTATGGTATGGGGTGCTATAGCTTATGGTTCCAGGTCACCTTTAATCTTCATCAGAGGTAACATGAACGCGCAGCGTTATATCCACGAAGTTCTACAGTATATTCAGATAAGAGATAGACCGGACATAAACAAGACCACGTGATCATCGAACGCTGTAACATTCGGCAGGGACGTATTAAGAGTCACGCAGTACATATTTTAGATAGTAGATGCTGCTTTGCGTAACTTTGTAGTAAATTAGCACAATTCGATGTGTATACGATTGGTGATGGATATAGGATCATGTGGGGGTGGGATAAGAAATATATAATGATGTAAATATACATAAGGGTTTCAAAATTTTCGCTTCGATTTCCAGCTTCGGATGCCACTTGATGTTTGGTGAAATACAGTCGAATATAATCTCAAAATGGCGTTTAAATTAGCCTAAATTAAAAATAATCGTATATCTCTTAAAATTGCTTTTAGAATATTGATTAGTATATTTTTTGATTTCTAGGTAAATATGTAACCAAATTAAAACGTTCAAAACGTAAAAAAATGTGCATGGTTGAACATTGTCAGAAAGTAGATTCTTGAATAGGTTTTGCCAAAATGGGTTCAAAAATGTCAATAATTAATTAAAAAATACAGTAGCTTTATAATTACTTATAACTTACCGAATTTGATGAACGACATCTTTTATTGGAAAGATGAGCTTGATGAGCTTTCATCATCGCTACTGCCTGAAGCACCAACGTCAATAATGAATGGCTCGACTTGTTTCTCTAAAATATTGTCCAGTTCCCACATTCTCTTTTCAACTTTGTCTTTCACGTGCTTAATACAGTTTTCCCATTTTTGCGCTGTTATTAATTCTAGTGCTTCTTTGAAAAGTCCTTTGAGGTCACAAAATTTAAAAGTTGTATTGTGCTTAGCTATATAATTTTTAACCTCTGCCCATATGAGCTCAATGGGATTGAGCTCGCAATGGTATGGAGGTAAACGGAGCACAGTTTTATTTTGACTTGCTGCCATTTCGTCAATGGCGTATTTTTGATATTCCGCCTTGTGATCCTAGACAATCCTTAATAATTGTACTTTCAGCATTGCTTCTTCAAAGTTGATATTTTTCGAGCGGAGCCAATTTTGAACATCAACTTTCCTTGAAGCCGTTGTTGGGACCTTCTCCATTCTTCGAGAACGATAAGGCGCATTATCCAACACAATTACTGCGTTTTCCTCTAAGTTCGGTAAAATTTTTGAAAACCACTGTTCAAACGATTCGCCATTCATTTCCTCGTGGTAATCTCCAGTTTTCTTAGACTCAAAGCACCACAGACCGTCAAC
Organism: Acanthoscelides obtectus; assembly: GCA_963669975.1. Taxonomy (NCBI): domain Eukaryota; kingdom Metazoa; phylum Arthropoda; class Insecta; order Coleoptera; family Chrysomelidae; genus Acanthoscelides; species Acanthoscelides obtectus. The sequence goes on along the minus strand of CAVLJG010000001.1, from coordinate 83,890,099 downwards.
AACAAATCCATCCTCACTGCCAATATGGCAGATAATGAGCCTTTTCCCTTTACCTGGAAATCGAAGTACTAACTGGTGTAGATTTATTTCAATAAGCGAACCTTTTTCAAATGTTTTCATCACACTCAGCGAAAAAACATTGAGACATGAGTATCAGATTGCTATAATTGGGATTATTCAGTCATATTGAAAGAAAGAATATTGAACGTCGTATGATTACTCAGCGCTTCACAATTTAATTTAAAGTTATAAACCTTTAAAAAATGAATGATCAGGAACCTGAAATACGCGCAAATATTAATATTAACAAATTATAACTTTATAAAGCTTAAAGTATGAATTAAAATGATTAGAAATATTAGGAACGGTACACAATATAAAACTTAGTAACTTTTTTTAAGTTTATAATATTCGACATATTTTAAGATTATATTAAAAAATTATTGAAATATCGAAAACACATGAAAACATGGCTTAAAAAATTTCTAACAAATGAAAATGACAATAAAACATCCACGCATTTTATAGAAAGTAATAAAAGTTTTGTTACTTGTAATATGTTTTATCTGCCCCCTGGAATTAATGTTTAGAACCTTGTTCCCAAGGTTTGAAAAACATCCGATTGTTGTCTATCACTCGTATTTACCTGCTGGATTTTTTAATCCGGTGCACAGTCCATCTAGAAAGGCCCTCCTGGATTAAGTTACAGAATCATCAACCCATACTTTACTTGTAGTGTGTCCTGCGTTTACCCACGTTTCATCAGGGTAATAAATCTTCCTGTTTTGATTTCTATATTTCCCAATTTTTGTTAAATAATCCCTCCTCCATAGCACAATTTCTTCTCTATCCAGTAGTAAGCTATTACGACCCCGTTTTTTCCATTTGAAATTTAAATGCTTCAGTAACGCATGGAAAGTTGATCGTTTGAAATTTGGCAACGTTGTATCTCCATTTACCTCCTGCAGTACTTTACCTATAGTAGGTATTTCATTCCTAAAGAAGAATTCATGCACTTTCCTCCTAATCGCATGCTTATCAGCTTCATCCAATGATTTAACAATACTTTTGCGATGTTTACTCGTCATTGGCTCAGAAAAGGTGTGATTTTTTTTGTATTGTCTTAACACATTAAACACTGATGCGCGACACACCCCAACTTTGTGAGAAACCTTCACAACAATTTCTTTGATGGTTGATGCCTCGTTCTCCTCGCGCTCGATCTTATATATATTCAAAATGACCTCTTTCATTTCTGCACTCAGGTGTCTTTTTTTAGAGCGTTTCCTATGTGGACTACAGGAGTTTACAACTTCATCGGCAGTATCTGTACTACTGGGCATTTTGCGCAAGCAGTTGATAACAATAACAATCATTAACAAGGTATAACAATAACAACGACAAACTCAACAACTTAATAAGATAACAAACGAAAACGTCCAAAGAAATATCAAATTGCAATGTTGCACACGACATACGTAACACGTCTGAACCTAAATGTGACTCTGCCTTGATACGACTGCTCTGCCGCTCGGCATAGTCATTTAATCGCGAATTGACCAATGAGGGCTCCTGTTTTACGTCGAGACGGCGGCGTTAGCGTGAAAATCACCCGAACCTTTTGTTTACATCCGGTCTATCTCTTATCTGAATATACTGTAGAACCCCATCTTTTACCCTATCTTGACACCCTGACAGATCCAACTTTCCAACAAGATAATGCCCGACCACATGTTGCAAGAGTCACAATAGACTTCTTTCAACATAATGATGTCACATTGTTACCATGGCCACCAAGATCTCCCGACTTATCCCCAATTGAGCACGTGTGGGATATGATGGGTAGGAGATTGCTCAATTTGCAACGTCCTCCTCAGACTCTAGAAGCACTTCGAGAGGAGTTGGTGGTTGCCTGGAATGAGATACCACAGGAGGACATTAACCACCTGATCAGAAGCATGCCTAGGCGCGTTGGAGAATGCGTACCACATCAGGGTGCATCCACACATTATTAAAGGTCAAAGGGCTTTATAGCAGTGCAATCATTTTGAAATTGTTATCATTTACTTATTATGTTTCATTAAGTACTTATACAAAATTTTATTAAAATAAAACCATTTAAACTGGGTGTTCGGATTTCTATGTCACTTATTATATTTGGAAAGTAAGTTGGAAGTGTCATGATCGTGATGTAAGATCAAACACTCGATACACAACGTTAGTAGTAAAAAATATCCCATACAAACCTGGTTTGAAAAGGCCATTATTTATCTTGCATACTATATACTTCGACACTTCGACGCTACTCGCTTCAGGTTATAAAAATGCTTGCTCACTAACAGCTCACTTCTCAAACTATGTGTATGTAATGTATTGCTTCTGAATTCATTCCTCATGTTTATGTATTTCTCTAATCCAGGTATCATCTCGTGAAATGAACCTTATTTGCTATACTGTTCTTTACTTGGAATGCCGTTTTACTTGAAACGTGTTTTATCAATTATTTTTGTTACAGGTAAGCACCCCGTAGCTTATATTCCTGATATGTCAAAAACTGCAGGTAAGCAACCTTACTATCATACTTCTTCTATATCTTTAATTTAGGCAATTTGTTATTAGAATGCCTGATACTATTACAGAATCACTACTCACAGGTCGAACAGGTCAATAAATAACCTTTCCTCACTAAAAATGTATCACCCAGTGGTATCAAGTTATTTATATTTATGTCGACTTGAAGTTTTTTACTTAACTGATAGTAAAGACCGGCAATTTTTTTGTTGTCAACGTGTTTGACTATATAACAGCCTAGGTGGGATTTACATTACTTTCTGTTTTTGCTTACATAACATTGATCAATCTGTTGTATTAACTACTAAAAGGGAAGGGGATCATATCAATCTCTTTTAGAAAACTGAACATGAAGTTAGAATTGGGGATCGTTTAGCAAATACGACAATAAATTAGGCTCTATCTGAGGGATGCACGTCCAAAGTAAATACAAAAGGTTATAACTCTGTTTAAATTACCTTCATACTTGTTCATCGACCCCCAATTTTGACGTCAGATTCGTATCCAGTGGGAAAACTACATGAGAAAAATTTAGTCTGGCCCGCAATATACACTCGCGCACCTGTGATATGTTTTTTATCGTTGCATGTGCCATGTAACGTCAAACTGGTAAGGAAGTAGTATAATCGCCTAAAATGAGGTAATACGTTTTTTGATATCTACATAACGAAACAAAATGTCACTCATTTCCGTCGGTGTGTTTGTCTGTTTGTCCGCTAAGCCTTGACGAGTCTTTTATAACTCGAAAAGTACTGCTCAAATGTTGACAAAATTTTTACACAGTGTTAGTGCTATATCAAAGACGAAAATATTTTTTGAACATTGATCCAACGGTAGCAGAGTTAGGGCTAAAGAAAGAAAAAACAAAAACTTGCTTAAACCTCGTTTTTTGACGTTTCAGAAGTTCCTGATCATTTTTAAGAAAAAATTGTACGGGTTGAAAATTGGGGTTGGGAAGAGTATATCCATTTGCCCTTGAAACATAGCAAGATAGATAGTTTTCAATACACGCGTACTTTAATGGGCGGCCGTAGAAACTTTTCTTGGGAAGGGCGATCATCGGCAAGAGATACATCTTTTGTCAATGTGTACCTACGAGTACCTCTAAAAGCGCATCTGCCCCAAAAACATTTTGAAGATTTCGGAGTAGCGGATTTTCTCAGATGGCGAAAACCCTAAAAATACACAAAACTGTTCACAAAATAATGTTAAATATACAAATTTCAAGGTCCAACTGAATTCTCAGGTGAGACCACGACGTCCCTGGCACCCTCCTGCCTTGCCCATGGCAAAGTTGCTAAATAGTCGGTATTGGCAGTAAGGCAGAAGAAAAATAGTTGTTAAGTTGGGAGTATGGATGGATCTGTTTGACTGACTTGATCAATTTTTTTTTGTTATACATGTTCGTAGCTTACTTTCTTATCAGACGGGCTAACTGGTGATAGAGTTGCATAGGAAGTGCAGAGTCAACCTACTTGACGCCAGTTTTGTCTACATGAAAATGTAGACAAAGTCTGCGCGTGAACTCCCAACACTAGTAGCAATGACAAACTTTCAGGTGACTTTCAACTTCCAGCTGACAGCTAGACAAGCCTTGGCGGTCGCAGGAAAATGTAATTATTTCAGTTAATATCAGGTAGATCTGCCGAGGAGAAATCGACCCTGTTCGCAACTTTCCAGTGGAAGTGGGAAGTTTGGTTTATTGTTTGTTATAAGGGGAATCTCCTTGCGTTAAACATTAAACTGTTTACCTGGAAGCTTTACAGCCTCTGGGGGAATGCTTGCTCCTACTTCTGGCACGCGGAAGGTAAGGAGCGTGCTTTGGGCTTTACACTCATTAATATAGACTTAATGGTCATCATTTTCGTTCCCCGTGCATCTCTGGTAAATATTAAAGTTGGTAATTGGCGTATCATCATCGAGAAGGACAAGAAAGGCTAAGCTATTTTACTATTCGCTGTACAATCTTAAAAAATAAATGGTAATTTCATTTTACCAAGTTAAAGTGGAGTTGGTGCAGTTTTGAAGAGCGAAGTAAACATGCTTAGGTTTACTTCTGAAGGGTTTCTCGTACTCTTTTCAGTTCACTTTTTAACTTTCTCTCGCGATACTGTAAACTACTTTATAAAAAAATCTGGCAATATTCGTTGAAATAAGTTTGAATACTGGTTAGTGCGCCAATTGAGTACGAAAACCAAAGCGTTTACATAATATTTGCATATAGTTCGAGTATAAATAAAGATGGAATTCAGTCGAACTTGAAATTCAAGTTGATTTATTATTTTGAGCCTTCTTATAGTTCAGCCACAAAATTCTCATCATGTGTTATCAGATGCAATTTCAGCAAGATACGTACAACTTTGGGCATGCGAATGAAATTACAACTACGATCATAGATGCTGGTCAAACATTTCTTCCATTAGTACTTCTTTCTTGCCAGCAACAGGTTACCCTTCACTTCAACCTCGTAAAACAAAAATATCGTTCATCTTTTCAGTCTTTCTCGCCCTTCTCAATGTTACGTCGATGCCCAACTTTAATATTCAGCGGAAATACCGTTACTTAAGAATGCTGACCTTCCGCATCGTAAAGCGGGAAACAACATGATGACCAGTAAATCTACAGGGTGCGGCAGAGAGGACGGACGTTTTTGGGATGGGTAGTACTTTCCGCCTCCATCTACGAGAGAGGTGGGGATGTGATTTTCCACAAATGCTATTTCTTTGTGAACCTGATTCCATCAATAAATTTGTTTTCGAGTAAAAATTAACTATTTTATGATTTTTTTAAAACCGTCCATCCTCTCTGCCGCACCCTGTATATTAATGAACAGAAACATATGTAACCATTGCTAACCAAAAATATGGAGTGCTACGAAGCAACATTGAAAGCCTAGATTTATAAAAAAACGGCAACTGTCAGTTTTTACCCATACAGCATGCTCTAAATATCCAAAATCCACAACGAAAGGGACCTAAAAGATCTACCGTGAAAATACAAAGATCGACTGTCAAACTTTGGTCTTTGTTTAGACACAATTCTTAATAGCTCGGCAACTAACCATCAAAACATATAAGTATATTAATTAAGCTTGTATTGAAAAAAACACAGGGCAGTCAATTAAAGAATGCAACTTTGCTGCCGTGCGCAACAATCGGTAGACAGTTTTCTTTAAAATGTTGTACTTCTTTTTTTTTTATATCGAAACAGCCGCGCAGGCAGAAGCCTAAATGCCGGAACACCGCGGCTGCTATGATCATCCCAAAGAAATTTTGTTAATACGATTTTTGAACTGCCTAAGGTTAGTAGAACTGGGAAAAGCTTCCTCCCGTAGATTGTTCCACAATCTAGACACCCTCGGGACAAAGGAGCGGTCGTATCGGCCAGTTCTGCATGTACGAAGTTTGACACGGTTAGGATGGGACGCCGAAGTCAGGCGGGTCTGTCTGGCAGGCACATCGCGCGGCGGCATCATGGAAGAGAGCTCTGAGGAGCAAAGCCCGTTGGTGTAGCGATAGAAAAGAGCTAGATCGCCGACGGCCCGCCGGTGCGAAAGAGTCCCGAGACTGTCTGTTAGAGAAGAGTCATCGATCAGTCGGACCGCCCTCCTCTGGACAGCATCGAGCATGGACAATGTAGTCGGGGCGGCAGCACCCCAAATGTGTGAGCAATACTCGAGGCTGGGCCTTATCTGGGCCTTGTATAGAGTAAGAAGGTCATGCGGAGAAAAGTACTTCTTAGCCCTAAACAAATAGCCTAGCTTTTTCCCAGCAGCTGCAGCTATTGAAGAGATGTGTTCGTGCCAGATCAGGTCCTCGGTGATCTGGACTCCGACCAGCCGAAATGAATGGCTCTTTGGTAGAACTCGACCGTCCATCGAAACTGTATGAGCGCTAGGACGCTTTTTGTTCGTCAAAGTACAGTACTGTGTTTTGGAAGCATTGAACTGTACAAGATTGTTGCGTCCCCAAGCAGTGATAGCCTCCAGGTCTCTTGTCAGAGAAGAAGTCGTCGCTAGTCTTCTTTTTTCCAGCTCAGCGGCAGAGATCGGCTTGTCACTCTGAATTCCTGCATGTGCAGTGCTGTCATCAGCGAAGCTCTGGATTGGGTTGATCGTGCAGGAAAGGAGGTCGTTGATATGTAAGAGAAACAGTGTTGGAGCCAAGACCGATCCCTGGGGAACACCTGCGTTGACGTTGTGGAATGAAGAGGAGAATCCGTCAATCACGACGGATATCTTGCGGCCAGAGATAAAGTCAGCCACCCATCTGCAAAGCTTTTCTGGGAGGCCGTAGGATGGAAGTTTGCTCAAGAGGGCAGCGTGCCACAGCTGATCGAACGCTTTCGTGATGTCAAGAGCAACGACATGAGCCTCACCATGAGACTGGATGAGTTTACTCCACAGTTGCGTGACGTAAGCTAGAAGGTCCCCTGTGGATCGTTGGTGCCGGAAACCATACTGCCTGTCGCTAATCAAGCTGTGACGTTCGAGGTAGTCCAGAAGCTCGCGATTTATGCACCTCTCCATCACTTTACTTATAACGGAAAGCAGAGCTATAGGCCTGTAGTTGTAAGGGTCGGTTTTAGATCCTTTTTTTGGGATGGGCTGTACATGAGCAAATTTCCAGTTTTCTGGGAAGGTGCCGGATTCATAAGATATCTGGAAGAGACGCGAAAGAACTGGAGCAAGCTCAGCTGCACATCTCTTCAGTACAATGGCAGGAATCAAGTCCGGACCAGACGCTTTGTTGATGTCGAGCGACAAGAGCACTCGTCTTACGGTCTTATGCCTGAATGTTACCTCCCGCATAGTGTGGAGAACCCTTTGAATTGACGGCACTTGGGCGTTGGTGGGGACGTCCATGGTGGAGTTGGCAGCAAAGATCTTGGCTAGCACTTCCGCCTTGGCCTTTGAGTCGAATACAATAGTTCCATCCTGACACGTAAGTGGTGGAAGGCTACTGTGTGAGAAGTTCTTTTCAATCTGCTTGGCCAGCGTCCAGAAAGACCGACTGCCATTGCTCTGCGACATTACCCTGTGCCTAACTTTTATATCATGCTGGGTTTTGGCATTGCGAACCTCTTCGTTATATTTGTTTCTGGACTCGACGTCGGCTTGTCTGTTCTCTACAGTGGGGTTTTGTAAGTAGGTTCTGTGGGCCTTGATCTTCTGCTGGCGAGCAGTGTCACACGATTTGTTGAACCAGCCGTTGGACCATGGTATAGGAACTTTCACTGTGTGAGGGATGTATTCCTCCATTCCGACGTGGATAATTTCGGTTATTGAAGAACAGACAGTCGACGCATCCGCGTCAGTGAAACAGACATCTCTCCAAGGAAAGCTAGAGGAGAAGTCTTTGAGCCCCTCCCAGTCGGCATGTCCGTAATGCCAAGTTTTGCGGCCTGTGCGAGTTTCTGCTGCCACAGCGGCTTCTGACCGAAACCTAACCTCCACAACACCGTGGTCTGAGTTACCCAGGGGGGACAGGACAGCAGTGCTGTAAGGGGCAGGATGAGTGGTCAGAAAGAGATCCAGCAGGCTACTTGCGTGTGACGAGACGCGGGGGAAAAAAGTAGGGCTCGTCACCAGCTGGGTCAGCCCTTGAGTAAGAGCGAACGCTTCGACTGCACGACCTGCTGCATCGGTCTTATTTGAGCCCAACCAACGCTCATTATGGGCATTGAAATCACCGAGAAGAACTACCTCTGAAGCGGGGTGATTGATGTTCAGAAAGTCGATCTGGACGGCGAGGTATTCGAGTAGGTCATCCCAGTTATGGTTCGAGGGAGAGCGATAAAGGCAGCAAATAAATTTGGGTGATGTTTTGGAGTTGAGGCGAAGCCACAGAATGTCCTTCCGGTCTGATTCCAAAGAAAGATCCCTGGAGCAGGAAAGACTGCTGCGGACAAAAGCCACAACTCCCCCGTTCTTTCTCAGATTGGAGTGCACCTCGTAGTTTGGGAAGTTAAGATGGTTAATCGGTGCAGTCTCTGAGATTTTTGTCTCCGCCAAGAAAAGCACGGCGGGACGATTGGATTGCAGGTAGTGATGAACAGCATCAATGTTGCTGTTGATCCCGCAGATGTTCGAAAAACAAATTTTATCTTCGATGTTGTTCCCTCGAGCCCACCCTCCACCCGGACATTCCGAGAGTGGAGTGAGTTTCCGTCTGGAGCTTTTAGTGCTCGAGGGATCCATCATCATTAGTTTCTTTGTTTTGGTAGATAACCGACTGCATAGCTTAGGTGTGGAAACATGCGGACATTTTTAAGGGGTAAAGCTAGCGGGTGGTACTGCCTCGGTCGACTGGTCCTTGTCTACCACCTTCTTTTTACGTGTTAGTGATGTTAAATAGACCTAAAGTGGCCCGTTGGCGGACTTGTTCCGCCACCCGGCAATCGGTACTGAGGTATTCCTTAACGCGTGCACAATCACTTGGACGGGAAGAAGTTGTATACTGGATACAACAACTTCCGGAACAAGCATTTGCCACGGCCCTCGCTCAGTAGGGACTTCAGTGCAGTATAATGATTTATTTTTAAAAACGAATAAATTTACGATATTTGATGTCAAAAATCTTATCTTAGGATCGTAACAGTTCAAGATAAAAAATTACAGGTTATTACAATCATACGTTTTGAAACAGCAAATTTCGCAGTATATCGAGAGGCCGTTAATAGAAAAAAATATTTCTTAAAATCCAAAAATATATTATAAGATCGTCAAACTGAAATTTCAATCGGTCAGCGATTACGAGTGCTGGAAAAAGATTAGCAATCTTTTGCTTCATCTTACAACCATCTTTGTTTTTTGTTTTTTTTTTTCATGATGGAGTTACTGTCAGCTTCTTACAAGACTATGAAACGATGCGTCAGTGTCCTTGTCGGATTTGTTCTAAATTCATTACCTTTCAAGTTGCAACATAAAATGTGAAAAAAATTTACAGTAAGAATCGCAGTTTTCCCCCTCTCTCGGACTAGAATATATCGATATCCTTGTTATGCATGGTATCCTGAAATACCTCACGTAAAATCCTCACCTAATTTAGAAAACATCCACCTCAAACCGTCTCACGAGAGACATTCAAAGAAAGTTGTGTCTGGTAGAGTAGAATAGGCAACTCTACATAATTAGATAGTATAGTTTAGTTAAGTGTTGGGTTATAATTTAAGATAACTAGCTGGTGTCATAAATAAATCCAATAGATATTTTGTGCCAAAACTTTTAGGTTACACACGCTATTTGAGGTAATTTTCAACTTGGTAACAGTGCTCTTGCTGGGAATATGAAATGCTGCATCTTGAAGGTCGTTTGAAGGAGATATCAGCTTATTTCCTGGCGCACCCATTATCAGCCTCGTTGCATCGAAGCAATAATCAATATTTCTCTCGTAAACAACACCGCCTCAACATTATAGCAGAACGATCATAGAATATCTAAAATATTTCGTGAATTATGTATCAAATTTATTGACCGTCTAAAGTGTAGCTACACAGGCCACGTTATATTCCTTTCTTACACTGTCAATCTTGAAATTTGAAAATGAAATATGGTCTCGCAAAATTGATGCCTACATCAATCAATATGGGTCCACAACGCAAGGCTGTAACAGACGATAACGAATCTCACCATCCTTACTTAGGGTGAACGTCATTTTTTACGCTTGCCCTTATGCCAATATTTCCCTTAAAAATTGGAGAAATATATCGGCAGCGGCTTCAGCTTCAGCTTCGGTGTCGATCGCCGATGGAATATTTATCAAGCTTCCACTGGGAGAAAAACCGTTATTTATGTAAGGATCCCACAACTGGCGTGTTCTGGAGGTCTCCGAGGAGTCTGCTTTTGACACAAATTCTTCAAAGCAAATAAGGAAATCGGAATGAAAATTCTAATTCAACCTAAAGGCTGGAGCCCACACTGCACATTGTCATGGTGCTTGACTTTTTGCATGTGCTGTACCTCCATCTGTTTCTACCTAATACGTAAATTTCAAACGTTTTTACTTCACGCGTCAATGAACGAGAAGGTATTGCAATCACGAAAAATTTAGACCGACTGGAATAGGCATTCCCGCTCCCAAAAGACGTTTAACCTTCCCCAAAATTTCAAGAAAGCTATCTGTTGTTTTGGATATACTAGACACGTCACCCTCGCTTATCGCCCAGAAAACGTTAGACGACTACGAGAACCTAGGGCTGTTAATTAATAGTCATCGTTTGGTTTTCACGTCTGGTATTTTTGGGGCAATGAGAGTAGATCCAAAACAACAACGTCATGCTCGCTTGACACTTTTGAGAGGCTGAACGTCCTTTGGCAGCAAAAGTACAGGCAGTCCTGAGCTTCAATGCCTTCTTCGCGTGATCTCGGCGCGGTACTGGACCATTAAAGCTGTTGTTGCAACATATGCTCTATACTAGCAGAAAAAAGGGCGTCAAGTAGATTGATACTTCCGACGCGTCGCCTTCGTTGGAGGTTTCAAAGAATAGGGATGAGTCATATCGTTTCAAAAGGCGAAACCGAATCGAAGTAGGTAGGTACTATGAATATTCGATCTCTGTAAATCAAACTGTACCTGTATGAAGCAAATCTATTATATTTCTGTTTTTCATAGCATATGAACGTGTGACTCGTTATGTCTAACAGGTGCATTGTACCACTAAGATCAGCTGTTCCTTGACAACAGAAAGTCTTTAACTGACACCAAATATGCAACAATTTACAATCATTTACCGAATAAAGCTTCCAACCTATAATTTTCATCCCTTCCAAACAATCTCGGAAACGTGTGTTCCAGCGATTTTACTTCCTCCGCCTCTGAAACAACTTTTAAAACCTATGACTACCTAAACAATGGAAGTATTAAATTCGCGAAAATAGTCGAACTTCGGTTTTATGTTGGTAAAAGATATCTGGGTCACACAATTCGGTGACTCCCATTTATGTAGATCTTTCAGTCGATGCCTGTTGTATAACAATTCGTCATAAGTGCTGAGTCAATCTACTTGTCGAAATATTCAGAGAACCATCATAGTCGAAGTAACATAAATTAGAGTTTAAATGAAATGCGTGGTACATTTAAGGATCATAAAATTCAGAAAAATATTTGTGTACACATAAAAACAGTTAAGTCATCATTGAAGAAAGCATCGCAGGACGCTAAGGTGATACGTACTCCTGATATCCAAATATTGCTAAAATATTAAATTTTTCCCATGTAGCGGTGTGTCAGTGACGACACCACCGCAGGCCAGTTGGAGTTTGTTGCCCAGTGCTTGGTTCAACCCCTACAAAAAAAAATCCAGAAATGATCAGGAACCCCTGAATCATCCAAAAACGAAGCTTAAGCGATTTTTATTTTTTCTGTGAGTTTACCCCTAGCTTTGTCACTAGACCGATTTTAAAGTTAAGTTGTGGACGGTTATAAAATGCCAACCCTTATGATACCAAATCCCAAACAAAGATATTATATGTTATCTAAACTATTATGTTGATTAAACTGATAGTCAATCACATTTATCATTTGTTCCAATGTGATGTGATTAATTAATAGTATATTCTTCAAAGTTAGTACACATTACATTTACAGGTCAATTTTTCAGACACATTAACTATAGAAGTCATATTGTAAAACGTAACACTTCGACGTGTATTTATTTATGGAACATAAAGATTTATAAGCGACATTAAATCGACCCAATCAACATGGTTATGTAATATTTTAAGGAGATAAATTACAGTGTTTGTTATTCTCGCTGATATAAAGAGTAGAAAATCGATATAACAACATATTATGATCATAACCTCAATCGGGATAACTCCCGTCAGTTCTTAATGGCAACTATTATGGGTTGTGATAGGGATACCAGATGATAGTGCAGTTTTCAAGCATTGGCCTTACTATAGTAAGTTATATAATGTTTTAATTATTTGAATGCTCTTAAATAATCTGCTATACGTTATAGCAAAACCTAATAATTTGGATGATTGGTTGAATACTTATTCAATCTGGCTAGTAAATGACAGAGTATGGTCGAACAATACACCCAAATCGTTTACTGTTGTTTCGCGCTAAACAGTTGTGTCGTTAATTACGTACTCACGTGCGAGCGATTTAACGAATAGGAGCAAACTTTATGTTTTCCAGCATGCATATATGATATGTGACTTTCACACTATGTTCCTATAACTTTGCAAAAATTAACAGCCAGCAATACCTCTTATAGTGCAGAAAGTCGTCCGCAAATAAAAGGTTACTATATGAGAGGTTCGAAGCTGTCACTTATAAAAACCATAAATAGCAGGGGACTCAAATTGGATCCTTAGGGAACCCCTGATATGCTCAAATTCATTCATTTAGCATGTTGATCCAGAGACAAACTTCAAATAAACTGGATTGGACAGGCCCTTATCAAACGGGCCCATATTTCGGGAGTGGTGTATATACGTATAAAACTCTCAAAATTGACTCGGCATATCTCGGGAGATACCATTGCGTACCGAACTTCGAGTGAAGTTTTATCTGTGAATCCTCTCGCGCGTTTGCTAACATCTTTAGGAATTTGCTCATAAAGCAAATACTCTTTCATAACAATTAAGAGTTAAGAGTTATGGTTTTAAAGCAATGTTACCATTGTGATATCTCAACAAGCAAGTATCATGTTCCATTTGGGTCCATTTTTTCTCTTTTCATCCTCGTTTCGTCTCCATCTTCCGACTGTTAAACTCGATAAGTTCGTCCCAAACAGCATCAATGAAGTAAGATGCTCGATGCGGAGGCAAAGGGAAGGATATGTAAACAGCTCTAGAAAAGTTATTTGAGGACGAAATTAAATTTGTGACAATAAGTGGGTCAGTCGTCAGAAACGAAACAAACGAATATGAGTATAGCCGGGCGAAAAAGAGTTCTAACGGCTGAAAGGTTTTTTATTTGCTTTTTATTACGAAGGAAGCCGAGAAAAAGTACGAGTGCAAACACAAATATAAATAGAATGGATATGGACTGACACACAAAGCTTCATGGAGGGTTTTATATCTCAAACTGTGTACCGGTATGCTATTGTTCAAAATTTCACCAAAGTTCATGTTTTCACTTCCCGCTCCACAGGTGAGGAAATATTGTAATTGCGAAAAATTCGACAATGCAATATTATGTTTCACTTTCTACACCACTGGGCGAGGAAGTATTGTAATCTCGAATATTCTTAAAAATGAGATATTAATATGTTTTTTATGTTATATGACATATACATCACGAGAAATCATTTCTGTCAGTTTGTCTGTCGATCTGTCTGTCATTATGTCTATAAGTACGTCTGTTTGTCCGCTAATCCTTGGACCGCCTGTAACTTGGAGGGTATCGATCGGCTTTAGACTAACTTTCCACACAAGGTTACTACTATGCCAAGAACAAAAACGCTTTGTAGTTTTTGAAAGTCGATCAGGTGGCCGCGGAGCTAGGTGGCAAAAACATGAAAAAAAGTAAAATCGCACTTCGTTGTTTGTTATTTCAGAGGCCCCAGATCATTTCCAAAAAATATTTTTTGTATAGGTTGATATTCGGGGTTTGGGGTTGTAGGGAGTGAGGAAGGGTAGCTGAAGATTTGTTTGGTGTCTATAGTATATTTACACACTCCCAGCCCCGATAATTCTATGCACCTATTAGCCATATCTCAGACACCATAGTTTTCCATGTACATTTGTGCTTAAAACAAAATGATGGAGAATTGCTTTCAATTCGCTTTCCCCTGCTATCTACGCTCACAGCCCGACGAATTGACGGACAACTCGCTGCAACGGTGTCGCAGTGGGTGCTGGCACGCAGATGTGAGAAGCAACAGCGTTGCCAGATGGACAGTAACTACCGGTAGGGACTAATTATATGACCCCATTTGACGGACTTGATCAGTTTAATTTCTGTGTTGTACATGTTCGTAACTGACTTTTTTCTCATAGGAGTTAAATTACGCTAAGCTCAATTCGTAATGAACTAATAATATTTCAGTGGTCCCATCCAGTAACAGATTACTTCAATAGCATTATGTTCTAAGACAATTTCATTGTGTCAGTTTGACATCTGAACTTCATATATTAAAATATCTTGGAACGATTGAGATAATAATGAGCATACTGTCTGAAAACGCCTTTTGATATTAACAAAAAGTAAACATCAATTTAAGTTTGTCAGTTTGACACCAGGTAACTAGATATTTTAAGGTACTAGTAAAATGAGTTGGAAACGTCACGATCCTGATGTAAAGTTGTATAGTATTAGTAGTGAAAATAAATTCTGGGCATACCTAGTTTGACAAGTTCAACATTGGGTAAGCGGTTTATAACCTAATATTTTTAAAGTTAAAACGTTAACGTTAATGTTTGAATAGTAATTTGCTCTTTTATATATTCAACAGCTCTAATTTTGGAATATCTCACCAACAAACCAGTTATCTAGTTTTATTTTAATTTTCTTTTATTTCCCACATATGAGCGAGGAAATTATTGTTTTTCTGCGTGTTCTAGGATAGGTCACCTTAGTACCTGGCTAAAACATTTTTATGAGCTCAGATTTTTTATACTATCAACCTGTACATATGGGAAGTTTAGTGGATGTGTGAGAAGTACAGAATCAATCAGGTCGATGTCATTTTTTCAGAACATCTGTAGCGCTAGGAAGATTATATAAGATTATAAAAGCACACAGCCATGTAAGTGAAACATGTCTTTCGACTATCTATAACACTGCTTGGCTCATGGTACTTTGAGCGGGATATTAAAGATAAGTTACTGGGATAGAGAGCGGAAGTGATAAAGCATCTGTGGGAAGGTTAACGTCATCAGAGGAAAGTGGTGGAGGGAGGAGGTAATTGCATCGTTTGCCGATAGGACGTAAACGGCAAGCGTCCCAGAAGACCATGAATCTGTGTGAGCACCAGATTTATAACCGAACCGATGATAAAAGTTGTGTAGAGAAATTGCCATTCCAACTTTCGGAAACTCAATGTTTTCTCAAACGGTTTTATGTGCCTGATAGATAAAAGTGTAGTTAGAAAAGTGCTTCAGGAGGTTTGACACTGCACTTCACATCCAGTGATGACGATATTGTAGTCAGGTTTGAAATTTAGCCAAATTTTTCCAATATTTGGATAACTGTCATTAATTTCCAATGTTTCGTTTGTTCTTTCACCGGTGCCTTAGAAGATGGATATGCTTTTCGCGCGTGGGTTATATACGTGCACGAAAAAAAAATTATTTCACGTGATGTATGCCGAACGGCTTGCTGGATTTTAATAGGTGAGGTGTTGTTAGATTCGCCTTAAAAATGCGGATGACACTGGCTATATTAAAATTTCTAAATATAAAAGAGTGGATTTTAATAAAACAATCTTGAAAGTCCTATTTCACAGGCTACACCCGGCTTGATGAATTTATACATATGAGATGTTTTTGATTCATTTTAGCAGTGTGAGCTTTATAAAAACAAAATGGCAAATTTTAATAAAAGATTGGTCTTAAAATTCTTGAATGGCCGAATCACTCATAATCCTTAGTTTCTAGTAGTCCCACCTGTGTTTGAATTCTTTTGAATATTCTGTACATGGAGTTCTGAAACACAAACTGGCTAATATAAAATTTATCGACCAGACTCGCACTGAAGATTCTCTCTGTATACAAGCCTAAAATAGTTTCTTCCAGTCGGTATATAGAGCAACCTTCCTCCAATTATCGTCACCGTCATGGAAATCAAGGCCTGCCTCTCATAATTTTATCAACACTTTATTACTGTCAATCCACGTAAACCCAGCAAGCTTCGAAAGTGCTACCCCACACTTCCGTGTTGTTCGATCGGCTCTCTCGGGACCGAAGAAGCAATTACTCTTTATCCCCTTCCCTTCTTCACCACCCCTTCTCGCTCCTTAACATCCCATAACTTCTCAAGTTGGTGGTGGTGACGCCAGGCTCCGCCGGTGATGCTGCTGTATCCTTACTGTCGACTCATCTTTAATGTATGTGCCTTGTTTGAAAAAAACAGCTAAATTTAGGGAGCGTGGAAACAGCACAAATGATGCATTAATACAACAAATAATAAATATGGAATAATCTCAACACAAACCTGTGGAGAGATTGAAAAAATTCTTCAACCTGCCATTTGTTACGGCAAGAAACTAAACATTGTAATCATACGAATTGGCATCTGCTAGAAACGAATCCGTACTTGCAAAACAGAAATTAATTCAACTGTAATTCAATCAAATCCTTTCTGTATCCAAGAAATTCCCTGATCCATGAAATACTTAAAGTTCAATCAAAGATGTATCGACAGTAAGTGTAAAAAATGGATACAAGTTCGTACATCCGAAACTAGCCGATACGACCGCTCCCTTGTCGAAATTTTACCACTTTTGAAAACCTTCAAAAATCGGATTAACAAAGTTTCCTCCTCATAGCAGTCATGGTGCCCCGGTATTTAGGCTTCTGCCTACGCGTCTGCTTCGGTATAAGAAAAACATGTCATTCTCAATACTTCAGTGTTTTTTATTAAGAAAAAAGGCCGTAGTTTTTAACTTCGTATCCTGTAGGCGCAAACAGGAGCGGTCTTGAATCAAGAGCCCGACGAGGCTGTATGAAATTATAATATTGTTGAGAGATAACAGGAGTAATTTCATTGTTTCAAGGAACTATGTAGAAATATATAAGAGCCACGATCCTCAAATATTGACTTTTTTCCCTCCAAAAAAATCAATTATTAACTTGTGAAGCTGAAGTCTCAGCAGTGTTTGTCTCATTCGTTAAGCTTCCCACTCTTGAGCGAATGAACTATTGTCAGCGCAGTTTCATCAAAAATAAGATTTATGTCTGAACCGGAATTCCGTGTCACCCTTTTTTGTTGCTGTTTATCTCTGCCTATTTGTCTACCTGTCTTTTTACTGACATCTTTCTCTCCAGTGATTTCGGTAGAATCTGGTGATCCAGAACCTGTGATTTTATAGTAGGCGGTTGAGGCAAAAATATGAGCAAAAAACGAAACATATTTCATATCGTTCCCAGAAATGAATTTGTATGTCTTCTGCAATTTCTCGATTATAAGGATTACCGGACAGATGACAGATGGACAGACTAACAAAAATGAGTCACGCTTTTGTGTTGTAGATGCATCTCTTGTAGCATTCAAGAGAAGTCATGCTGCGATTTTGTAACTTCTTAAAGAGTAATCCAAGTACGTCAATCCATTATAATCCACCCTGTACCATAACCTATAACGTCAGGTTGCGTTCGCAAGGGCACAATAAACAATCAAAAAAGATATCCAACGGGAAGACTGTGCTACATTTACAAATCCCCCTCAGTTTTCTCCATAATTTTTACCCATCAATCAACTTTACGGATTTATTTCGTGTGATTTTCTACCACTCATTCTTTTCCGTCCCGCATGAATAACAAAGTACGTACCTAGTCCCTTCCAACCCCTGACGGCTATATCTTCAAGGCATCTTTTTTCGATTCCCGTGGAGGAACTCCGATATTAAAAACATGGGAATATATATATTTCAAAGCTGTGATTCGATTTGGGAACTGTAACATTTCTCTATAGTATTTTGGCTGCCGCTGGAAATGTAAAAAATTAGCTTTGTTTCACGAAAAGCTTATATTTAACAATGGTGACACGGAGATAAATAAATAGTATCAGTAAGTATAGGTATTTGAATATCCGTGACAAACGACAAACGATTTAATTTGACTGACGTAATCAAGATATTCAAGCATAGCAAAACTTGGCAAATCGAATTAAGGTACCTGAGGGTAATAAGGCCACGTAATATTAAATATTTTTTATTAAAAAATTATAAGAATTTTCAGATGCTTGAAAGTTGCAAAAAAGAGGTTTGAGCATTTATTTTTCTAAAACATATTACAAAGTTAAAGAACAAGTAAATCTAAAACTTTTATTAGTAGAGCCCACAATAACAAAACAGAATAAATAAGTCATTACAAACTCGTAAACATATATTATGAATCATAACAAAAACTATATGGCATACAGTGTTCGGTTTCCTCCGCAGTAAGACCTGCACACTCTTCATGGACCCAGTATCCACATTTAATACATCTTCTCATATCAGCTATAAAATCCATGTAGCAGATAACACAGTCCCACTTTTCGCCTGTCACAGGAAGTTTTTGTTTCGACTGAAGTGTAGATTCAGCCTTAGTCTTCACGGAACAGATTTTTTTGTAGACGTCCTTGTGGGTGAATTCGATGTATCAGCTGCCGTGAAAATACCTTTCTTTACCTGCACTGCATTATAGTTTAAGGATTTGCGATTCCTTAAATTGGTTTTGACAAAATCAGAACTTCAGAAAAAGAATTATCTGCAGTTTTCAATAATTTTCGCCGCGATTCAGCTAGCGGTAAATAGTTATCAGAGTCGTATTCGATCTGGGAGCAAATTCTTCAAATGGAATAACATCTTTTTTGAATGGGTAGATCATAGTTGCACGGAAACCACTGTTAATGTTTGATATTGACATAGTTTTTTCCGAAGTGGGCAAAAATACATCTGAAAATCTTCCCCTATTCAGATCCCCCGGACAATGGTCCCAGTACGTATTTCATAAGTTCCTCATCCCAATACGCTTCATAGGCCCTAAAAGCTGCCTTATCCAAGGGCTGCAACTCATTAGTGGTGTTGCTTGGAAAACAGTATAAGTGAATTGACTTCTACTTTTTCTGCAACTAAAATGTCTAAGTGACATTTTGCGCTATCAAAGATAAATACCATGGGGGTGTCGACATGTATTGGATGAAGTGGTGCGACCATTCGTTGAAGACATCTATGGTCATGCTGCCCTTGCGAGTCATCATCACTGTTGAGCCAGCACGCAAACCATCGGAATATATTGGTTTCATTCGTTGCCCCTTAAATAAAATAACTGGGGGCATAGTTTGTCCAACCATTTTCATCCCAAGCTTTATTATATGCTTCTGCAGAAAATAAGGCCCGGGACTTGTTACCTGTGGAACATCACATTTTGAATTTGAGGTTATAATAAAAAATCTGATAAAAATATATGACTTTTAAAGTCTATCAATTGTAGATGATAATTTATACCAGCAAAATATCATTAACTTATTTAGAATAAATAAAATTACTTACCAAACTCACATTTTTCTTAGATCACCGGCACAAACAATTTGTGCAATATCCGATGCTTCACTGATAACTGCCCTTACGCAATAGAGATCATTAAGAGTGTTTGAATCTATTTAGTTGTATATTTACTAGGTGGGGGCCTTATTTTCTGGTGGGTCTTATTACCCTCTTGTACCTTACTAGATTTTTTATTGAAATGCAAATTTTTCCAATATCAGTGTTTGTAGCTTATGACTCTCAACACATTGCCAGTGAAGTTAATAAAAGACAAGCATCCTTTGTATTTACTCATGGCCTGGAAGTACTACGGCAGTAAGCTATAGCTGGCATCCGTGGTGACGTTAGTTGATGAGTTTTCTGACTTGAGCCACAAATGTGCCTGACGGCACTTGATGGTGGCTTCCCTTTACATCCTTGTTTTCCTTCATGTTACACCCGTATCCAGATATAATGGACATATGTTTTTCACTTCGGTGTTTCCGATGCACATCCATTTGGGCCTAACAAAGCCAATAAGCAGAAACATATATCGCTCGGATTACCTTCTATTTCTGCTCCTGTTCCTTTATTGCGGAAATGCCCAGGATTGTTTCACTTACCGCAAAACTACTTGTCTTTCTTTGCACTTACTCATTAGATTGAAGTAGTCGTTATCAGTATCGATTTTCCCCATACAGAAGCGCGATGCTAGCGCACCAACGACCACTGTACAGACTCAATAACCATATGACAGTTTGACAGAAACTGATGCCCCAGTACGCCAATGCTAAACATATTCACCCATTGGAACCCTATGGCACTATATGAAACCGTATTTCTCAATAGCTTGAAGAGGTTAGCAATAATCAACGTTTCATTTTATCTGGCAGTACTTCAAGTTTCACATCATTTATTCCATTTGGGGCAATGGGAGAAACCTCATTAAAAACCTGAATAATACTAATATAAAGAAGTGAAGCTAAGAAAAGTATACCGTTTGATACATGAAAACAACGATAAAGACCGATATCTGTTACATCAATCGAAAGTTCGTTGCCGTTAAAAAGTAGTGTCAACTGATAAACTATAAACTCCAAGTTTAACAGTCTGCCATGGTAAAGGCATTGTAAGAAAAGTTCTGATTCTATAGCCAACGTATTGATTAAGGCATTAACTTCAAAATAGGTAATAATGTTCATTCGTTATCAATACATTGTTTTTTTTTCTAGGTTTTCGCATAGATAGACCACTGTGCGTCAATCAGCTGCTATATATTCCAATAAGTTAGTTTCAGTGAGGAAGAGCTCTTACTGACTTTATCTCTACACATATGGCTTTTTGACATCCTGATAGTCTTGTTGTGTCCAATTAAAACAAAAATAGTTGCTTAGTATTCGTGGTGCTCTGTATTGAATATGCACCCTTCATATGCGTTGGTGCACGTTGATCTGATTTGGACCACTGTGAATGGAGGTTTTTAGCCGATCCTTTGTGTTCCTCGTAACAACAGAGATATCGGACCTTCTCACAAACTATGCGAAATTACTCCTACAGTTTTGCACTGCAGCACACTTCCCTGTATTCTGTTACTTAAACAACGTTTGACGTTAAACGTCATAAATAAGGCTGAAACGGAGCCTTAATGTTTTGTTTACGTCTCCCGTCCGTCGGGTTCTGTTCCGGATTATTAAGAATAACCGGAACGTGAAGGAACAATAGGGAGAGAGGGGAAGGTTGTAGGGTAGGTGGCCTACTTTGGGAATGCCGGAAATTATCATTGACTAAAGTAGGCCACGAGGGGGTGTCGTCGATGCCAGGAAGACCGTTCTATCTGCAACTTGTTTATTTTTACTGGATTCCGGTTAGGCATCGCCATCGCCAGGGAGAGCACCGCGCTATAGAAAATTTGCTTGTACCGCGTGTTTGCCATCTTTGATTGCATGTTAAGGAGCTGTATGGTCTTAGAAGTGAGAAAAAGCACGATTTATAATATAGACATAGTGACGACATGCGATTACGGCTGCTATTTAAATTTTGCTCCCGCTAGGTGGCGCTTGTGTAGCTGAGGGTCAGAGCTGTCAAAGCAGAAAGACAGACTTGATAGACAAGTGATAGGAAACAGTCAGGCTTGCCTGTTCATAACCTTAGATAGACTAGCAGCCTAAATAGCGCCATATGCTTCTAGTTATACAGATGACCCCCATTGGAAGCAAATTGACAAGTTACAATCTGGTGAATGAATTTCGTGTAGTTGAACAACCTTGTACTTTGAGAAAGGCTGCTATATAGTATAGTCTTAGTACATTGGGTAATTTTGGCATTGTGTTTATCTTGCTACCAACGAGAAATTTCATTTCTTCCATTTTGAACATAAAACAATGTGCAGAAAATAGGCCTAAGTAGCTAATGGTTTGAAAAGGAGGTTGAGGTTCATCCTCTTCCTTCCCAATGAGATTCGGCCTTAACTTGACCCCGATTGCCAAAACACAAAGTTCAAATCGCATTCGGACCGATAGCACCATTGATTAAGGTTCCGTCACCAGGTAACATTTAGCCTGCCATTTATACTATGCCCAGCTGTGTCATGCTCATTCCAACATACTGTATGTGTGGTTATTATTAAGGATATACTCTTATTAAATGAATTAAACTTATATAAAGCCTAGATAAAAACCAATGATAATCGGATTTTTAGCTTCAAATGAGTTAGCAGCTGAATATCCCATTAGATTTAACTCGGCAAGATAATCTTCACCTCACGTTGCACGTTGAAAATATTTGCGTAAGATGCTGCTGTTCCTCAGGTTCAAGCTATTCAACCAGTGATTATCGCGGAATGTCAGAATACCATCAAAAGTACCAAGTAAATTGGCTATTAAAAATGTTATTACTTTTAAATTCGACAAACGTTACGTTCACTCTTGGATAGGTAGAAAGAAATACTCAAAAATATTGGCTTATGGATGGCCGTTGTGACCATCGTAGTAATTTTTCACATCAAAAAAGATGAAGCCCTGCAACATTTCTTCCCCTTTACTACAACTGCTTGTAAGTCATTCGTTGGAGATTTTCGCCGGTGTTCCACCGTCCAGTGTAAATAAAGACGTGGACAATCCCGACTTTCTGGTCCGTCCAGCAAAGCAAGAGGTAATAAACATTAACCGCTCTTTCCCGCCCTTTTCACATTCATCTTTCGGATATACCCCAACACACAACGTTGGCTTATTGGCTGAATCTCATCCTGTAGAAGTGATAAAATAAACAGAGATAAGTATATAGTGGCCTATAAACAAACCCCCATAATTCGCCCTTAAAAAGTAAGCCCCGCTAGGGGCGTTTATCTTTACAATGGCTCTCCTCTCTCTCTCTCTCTCTGTTCGCATATTTTTATGGTGGCGCAAGTCGACACATGTGATACAGTGAGATACATGCGTACGCTCTGTGACAAAAGTATACCGAGGCAGCCGCGCAGGCAGAAGCTTAAATGCCAGGCAACCGTGGCTAGTATGAGAAGCTTTGTTAATTCGATTTATGAACTGCCTAAGGTTTGTAGAACTGGGAAAAGCCTTCTCAGGTAGATTGTTCCACAATCTCGATACCTTGGGACAAAGGGGCGGTCGAATCGGCTAGCTCTGAAAGTGCGAAGCTCGACACGGTTAGGATGGGAGGCTGAAGTTAGATCCCGTCGATCCGCCGGTGCGAAAGGGTACAGAAACCGTCCATTAGAGAAGAGTCTACGATCAGTCAGACAGCCATCTTCTGAACAGCATCTAGCATGGATAATGTGGTCGGGGCGGCAGCACCCCAAACGTGTGACCGGTACTCGAGGCTAGGTCTTATCTGGGCCTTGTATGGGAGAAAAGTACTTCTTAGCCCGTAACAAATAAATGAATTTGAAATGAATAAAATTAATAACTAGACTAAACCGGCAGCTCCGCTCGGGTGGAAGTAGTGTAAATTGTAGGTCATTAGTGTGAAGGAGATTGATTTCAGAGTAGGAGATGCAAAATTCAGAGTAACGCAATAAAGCATTTTCTATCCAACATTTTAATGCAACAAAGTCAAGTTCAACGTTTCGCTTTTTATATCATTGAAAAAAGTAAGAAGTTTACTCGAAAGTTCATCTAATCTTAAAATGACCTCACAGGTCATGGTCAAGTTCATTGGCAAGGATATACTTAAACTTAGAATTACCCCAATTTGCAGCAGGCATTGTTTTTTGTTCGATTAGAAATTAATTTGATCTTCAAGTGACATATTTGGACATAAAGATTCTTGTTTTTTTTTCATTTACGGTGACAAAAATAAGATTCGTCTACCACCTACGTCCTTTCCCTACTTTCTGAAAACTCTCAAACACCAATGCAGATCAGGGTCAAGGTCATGGCCAAATACATACTTTGAATTTAAACCAAAATAGGTATTTCATTTAAGAAAACTATCAAACGGCTTTTAAGATCGTAGTCAAGTTCAAGATTACCATTAGATGAATATTTTCAAACCTTACTGCTATTCCATACTTATTGAACGCCCTGTATCTTTTTGCGGGAAAAACCATGCCTATAACCCTCATCGAATTTCAGTTAGTAAGCATACAATATAGTCAACGCCAAACAAAGTGGCGTGCACGTCATCACGATAAAAATTCCCCGACCTAATGCCTAGGTTTCTATCACAAACAATTGCTCTATTGCAGTTTCATATTAATGTGATATATAAATTGTAAAATGGTCATTACTCTCTTATTATGGTTAATAGTCATATAAACATTGTTATTAAAATATCACATAAGTTGCTTTCTGATAAATTTAGACGCATTATGCGAAATAAAATGTTTTGCAAACGCTCCAATCACTTATCGACATGTAAACGCACTAAACCGATTTCGCAGCGTTGACACATTGTCACCTTGAAACTTATTTAAACTGGGAACTGACATTTGTATTAATTTTGACACTGAATCAATTTGTGGCATTTCAAATCTTTATAAATCCTTTGGCCCCGCATACTGTAAATCAACAACTGTTTGTGTCAAAACAAAATTATTCATTTTACGAGTAGATAAAGGCAATTTTGGTATATAAAGATGCCCAAACAGTTAAATAGTCGGTGTAAGGAACTCGTGGCCTCGTTAATGCACTACTTTGAGCAAGAAAGGGACAACAACGGGCCTTTGTTGCCTTTAAATGCTGTTCAAGAGGTAGGTTACTAATAATTATATGTAATGTATATTAATAATAGTGAAATTTTATTTCATTTTTTGTAGCGTGTTGCTGCTGCTTTAAAAATTAGTTTAAGGACAGTTAGTCGTATTTCCGAGGGTGTGAAAAGTGATGCAAATTTAGAATCGTCCAAGAAAAAGCGGAGTTATATTAAACGTGTAACCAACACAGCGACATTGGATACAAGTGCCATTCGAGAAGTGATCTATAATATGTATCACAAAAGTAAGATCTTATTATAATAACTTATCAGAAATTTGCATTAATTTGTTAACTAAATTATAATGTCATATTACACATGGTTTCAGAAGAAAAAGTTACGATACAAACTTTATGGTCTCGATTAAGAGATAGGGCATTATTTGATGGTAGTGCCACGTCTGTAAGGCGGTTGCTTAGAGATCTTGGATTTAAGTGGCTTAAGGACAATCCGCGACGAGGGCTAATGGAACTACCAAGTATAGCTTTGAAAAGGGTGGAATTTCTAAGGCAATACAATCAAGCCAAGGTTGAAGCCCAAAACCAGTTTGTCTTCCTCGATGAAACTTGGATATTTCAAAATGGGACCATAGGTCGCTCTTGGCAAAATGGAAACCAAAAAAGCGTGAAAGCTATTAAAACAGATGGTAAAAGGTATGTACTTTTACACAATTTGCACTATAAAATTTAAAAGTAATATATTTTAGATACATTATATTACATGCTGGAAATGAAAATGGGTTTATTGAGGGTAGTGAAGCGATATTTTCTTCGAAAACAAAATTGAGCGATTACCATGGAGAGATGAACCAGGACAATTTTTTGAAATGGTTTCAACATCAGTTATTAGAAAAATTGGAGAGTCCATCTATGATTATACTGGATAACGCCCCTTATCACAGCATGATATTGAACAAAGTGCCCAACAATGCATGGACAAAAAAAAATATCCAGGACTGGTTGACAAATCAAAACATACCATTTTTAAACACAATGTTTAAAACAGAGCTATTGAGTATTGTTGCTCGGTACTTAATGCTTCCTAATTATATATATTTTGGTCGACAGTTTATATTTCTTTTGTTTATTCCTATTCTTAAAATAACTGCTTTTTTAGAAACAAACCACCTAAAATATACGTGATTGATGAATTGGCGGAACAACATGGGCACAAAGTTCTTCGTCTGCCCCCTTACCATTGTATATTTAACCCTATTGAGTTAATTTGGGGCATAGCAAAAGGTTACTATAACAGACATATTGGTAGAGATGGTAACAGTGAAAAAGACTGTTTGGAACGAGGCTCTACAAACGGTTACCCCAGACATGTGGAAAAATAGTGTTCGACATACTGAGCAAGAAATTTTTAAATGGTATGAAAGAGAACGAATTTTTGATCGACCAGACATCGAACCTTTAATAATCAACTTTGAGAGTGATGAAGATTCAGATTCAGACAGCGCTGAGGAAAGAAACTCCGACTAACTTTATTGTACAGAAAAAGCTTACACCAGTAGCTTACCTAATTTTAGAATGCATTTTTCTGTATGAATTCTGTAGAATAAATACCATGCATAAAATTTGGAGGACCCCATTTGGATTTTTATTCAGTACCTTTAAGCTATCAATTAAATATGGTAGTTTCATAGTGTCATCTGATCAATAATTGTCATACTTAATGATTATGCAAGTACAGATCTATAATTTTATTATACTATTATTTTTGTTCTCATTTGAGGTTAATATTGCTTATAAACCTAGATATGTAAATAATAAATTTTATTATTTTACAAAAAGTTTGGCAACAATGTAAATTTTTCAACACACCCACATTGATGACGTGCACGCCACTTTGTTTGGCGTTGACTATACTTTACGTCTCTCCGTGCTGGGCAGATGTCCACATTTATATACTCGTACAGTGCATTTCTTTAATGTCCTCCTCCCCTTTGAACGAATTCAAAAAATTAAAACTTGAGGTAATGAAATTGATGCGTAGATACCATATTTTAGAGTAAGATTGACAGATGAAAATGTCAAGATGGCCGCTGGGCGCCGTCTTGGAAAAAAATTATATGAAAACGGGGGTCTTGTGGCACATCATTTTGAAGCTCCTGACGAGTACTTTATAACCCTAGAATATAAAGTCAGCTTTACCTACTACAAAATAGACATTTAATAATTATCTGAATACATTGACATTTAACTTGATAATTCGAACAAATACGTTGAGTTCAGTTTAGAAGATGCTGGAAATGGTTGCCTTGAACTTCTTGACACAATCACAGCCAAGCTGTGATTTTGCGTCGAACATTACACATTACCGTTGAGAAAAAATGTACATTCATCACTAAAACAAATATTTTGGTTATAGGTATACTAAATGCCGTGCAATGGTTTCCGTCATAGTCTCGCAGGATTCTGTTCTCCTATCAGGGTCATCTTCAGTTAGCTGATGTAGGTACCATTTGAATTTTGTATGGGTGATACTTATTCTTTTTCTAAAGTCTCCATACAGTAGAAGGACAAACCTCACATACATTCGCGATGGAGGAAGTAGACTGTTGGAGATTTATTATGATCTCACCAATTATTTGAACTTGCTTTTCTTTCGGGATGGTCGGATGACCTGGGGGCTTTTTTGTTTATTTACGCTACCAGTAGCTGTACATTTAGATACAAGTTCCGTTAAATATTTTCTACAGATAGGACGAATCAGGAAAGGATCATTAAAAATCCTTTCGGTTTCGTGAAAGTTACGCGTCGCACCATAAATAAAATAGCTTCGATTTTTTCTTCCAACGGACGAGAATTGACTATTTTAAAAATAGTTCAAACAGTATCTAGCACTAAAACCGAAAACTAAATAAGAATATTTTAACTGTACAATGATGTTTGTTTTCGCACTAATATTCTTGTCACTGTCAATAGAAAATAACAAAACAAGTTTTTATCGCTGTTGCTGTGGATACAATTATTTGTAGAGATATGCATGTTAGTGGGTTTTTGTTCAAGTAATTATTAAGTGTACCACCATTTTGTAGTAGGTAAAGGTATTGACTTTATATTCTATTGTTATATAGTACTCGTCAGGAGCTTCAAAACGATGTGCCACAAGACCCCCGTTATAATATATCTTTTTTTCCAAGATGGCTCCCAGCGGCCATCTTGACATTTTCATCTGTCAGTTTTACTCTTAAATATGGTATCAACGCATCAATTTCATTACCTCAAGTTTTCATTTTTTGAATTGATTCATTCAAAAAATCAAAGCGGAGGCGGACATTAAAGAAAAGCACTGTATAAATGTAGTTTAACATCGATATCCCGTAGAAATGACGCAATTAAGGTAGAAAAAAGCTTAACGTCCATATTCTTTTGAATACTTTTTAATTGCAAGAGGATGAGGGTGTAGTTTCTTCTTCTCAAAAAAGTAGTATTGCATCATTGCATATGAGTAACTAGTCACTATTTCAGTCAAAAGTTCAACCACTACTCTTCCTTGCTCTTTCCTACTAAAGCTACGGCCATCTGGCATGTGAGAGCATGTAGACTCAACAGCATTTTTCACTACTT
This sequence comes from Acanthoscelides obtectus, assembly GCA_963669975.1. NCBI lineage: Eukaryota > Metazoa > Arthropoda > Insecta > Coleoptera > Chrysomelidae > Acanthoscelides > Acanthoscelides obtectus. The sequence continues at coordinate 83,861,624 of CAVLJG010000001.1, read as the reverse complement.
TACTCCGTGTGTTGAGCTGGTAGGTAATTTTAAAAGTTTCTGGACTACACATGAACAAAGTTGTTGGTCTGTAAAAAAAGCTTTGCTCTACAATATAATCAGCTTTGAGCTCAATATATTTTTCAAAGCAATATTCTGTTTGACTTATGGTTTCTCTGGAGTGTTTTTTGGGATTCCTACAAAATACTCTTCTGCGGCTGTAATGACTCCTTTACTTGTACTTTTTTATATAATATATAATTACAAAAGTAAATGAAAGAAGGAATGTGCTAAATCTGTAATTTCTAGTATCTGGAAGCGTAATTAAGTGATATTTACCATTTTTGGAGACATTACGTGTGTAGGTGAATCAAAAAATATTACAATCCACATGATACCCGCTTCACAGCCATAAAAGTGTAACTACGGGCTCGATTAGGTAGAAAACACTTTAGTCTAGTTAGAATACAAAAACATAAACAACTAAACATATTCTATACTGAATGCAATCTTGCTCATGTGATCCACGACCCCCGGTGTCCTAAAAGGAAGTTCATTCAAAGCGAAGATTTATTATTCTACAGCTTCCATTGTTAACATATATGTAAATTAACAGCAATTCGTCTACTCTTCCAAAGGCGGTGCAGTATTTTGGCTAAGTCACATCGTTACAAAATTGTGATACTATGCAGTATGTACAAAGAAAGCATGGTTTAGGAATAACTATCCTGGTTGAGAAAAAATACACTCAAGCAGAATTTGCTATAGTATATGAAAACGCTGAGATTCCCTTTTTTGAATTAGCAAATTATCTTCTGCAACTCCCAAAAATGCATTTTTTAGATCTATTCGGGTATATAGAGGATATATAAAGTTGACTTTCTGCTTTACAGCTTGAGTGACAATATGACCTAAATGCACGGTAAAAGCTTATTACGCGTTGACACAGTGCCCATCGGCGACGTGATGCAGGTTTTATACCAAATGAAATTTGCTCATAGTACACACAATACTGGTTGATTTCATGTGATCTGAAAAGACTCGTCTGAAAAAAATGTTTTTAATATCTTGCATGATTATATAAATAAATCGAATTTTAATTGATAGGAACTGTAAAGTTATACAGTCAAATACTCGTATTTCAGAATATGTGTATCTTAAACTTTATTCGATATTTTTCTTTTTGTTTCAGTGCTTAGAGGTCGAAATTTTGATATTTTTATCCAAAAATTCACCCAATTTAAAATGTTTAATTTACCATTTTCATATGAGCGCATTATCGTAAATCATTTATACGATGCAGGATAGTTGTTATGCTTTCGTTCGTTCTCCCAGAGACGAAGTCTAGACGATGATGATGATGAGTTGGCCAAAAAGCACAGCTTTCCATGGTTGGCTGTCTTTGGTGGGACACTCAAAAGCAGCATGTTTAACTTAGACCCTCTGAGAAAAAAGTTAGCTGCGATCGTGTATGACTGGGAAATTAAACGGATCAAGTTCGTCAAACGGGGCCATACACTTAGTCCATAGACATTATTTGCCTGCCCTGCCCTCTGATCTCACGATGCGTCAGACGCGGCGCCAGTCATGCGACGACACTCACGAAGACTGTGAAGCTAGAGAGCAAACGCAGGAACGCGTGTCGAAAACATTTCTCTATCGTTCTAAGTTTTGAGAGCCAATGTACGGAGAATTCTATAATGTGTGAAATATGTCTGATAGGTGCGTAGAATTACGTGGAAGTGTATTGATATACTAGCATAAAAAAATACGATATACCCTCCCACATCCGCTACAAACCTCCCACCCCCCTACTTTTTATCCCTAAATACTTTTCAAAAATGATCTGAAACGTCAAAAAACAAAGATTGGCCGATTTTCATTATTTTTTGGGGGATTCTTCTCCTCCGCCACTGGACCGATTTTTAAAAAAAATAAACTTTTTTCGTCCTTGGCATAGTATCGTATCCGATAAGTACCCCATATAATTTATAGTCGGGCCAATGATTTGCGGACAGACCTTCCGATAGATAGATCGACGGAAATAAGTGACATGCTTTTTCGTGATGTACATTTTCGAAGTGTTTGAGGCGTAGGAAGTATGGAAAGCGTTGTGATCATAGACTCATATAAAAATAAATATTCGAATATGAATAAATTTTGGACTATGCCAAAATCGCGAGCGTTTAAATCAGTCAATCACTAGATCAAAAAGACAAATGTCGATTAAATTTTATGTTTGGAATCTTTAAATGTAAAAATTTCTTAGATGCCATGATCTGGAAATTTGGTAACTATTGTACATGCTTAGCTGTCTTGGGCCTACAATTTGCATTATCTTTGGTAATGTTCTCTGATCGTCAGTTATAGTATGGTATGGTATCCACAAGTAGCTCAAGATATCGTCCTACGACAGTAAAGTACGTTAAGCGCTCGCTATACTTGAATTTACCTGTGAGTGAGGCAATCAGGGAAACTGTCCTTATTTGCTTGTTGCTACGCAACGGGGTAAATACCAATGATATAATAGATATTGCAGTCCACTTATTTGTTTTCAATTATGGTCACAAGTTGCTCTAAGTTGTTGACTTTTGTGGAACGTTCAAAGCGTTTATAACATTTGAGCAAATAAAATATCGCATCCATCGCGTTAAATGACATGAGCAAGAGTGCTGCACAGAACCACTAAGGCCCAGAAGTGACATAATATGGAACATTACATCAGTATTTGGGCCTTTAACTCATTATAACCTCACCTCCTCATTTCCTATCATGAATGAACCCTTGCATTTATCTCTGGATCATTCACCCCTCTAATCGAATCCCAATCTCCGACCCAAATCCTTTCAGATGCAAATAGACATTGTCCGACAACCTACACTAGCCTCTTTTAGCAAACACATCGAGAGACCATTGGCCATGTCACAACAGAAACGGGGTTGGTTTTAAGGCAGTGTTGAACTCAAACAAAAGATGTATATGTTCTAAGTCAAAACTCATCAGTCAGAATATGGTATTAAGGGACTCACTTAGACGCAGAGTACTAACAGCCTTAAAAATCGTTTATGTTTGGTAGGATTTCGGTCACTGTCATACATTATATACATAACATACACGACTGCGAAGGACATGTCCTCTTTTCGTCTCCTGTAACAATGACCAACTACAGACAGCGCCGTTTCGTGCTTATTGGCAACTTATCAATGTGGTATAGGTCGTAGTTCTCCGTCTCATCTGCTAAAATTCAATATACAAGTCATATAAGCAGCAAGTCAGGGTATGGTATCGAGATTTGGTACCGATCCTGTGCAACACATACGAGGGATGCTCTTTTAAGTTTCGCGTATAGAAACATAGTGGGCCGCGCGGATCGAACGTCAATACTGAATCTTAACCTCACTCTTTAGTAAATTTAAATTCAAAGTTTCACAACAATACGTGCAGTGTTCTCTCTACAGTGAATTTTTAAGTGTCATCAAGTCATTAGAAAAATGGAACTCAACCGAGAACATTTTCACGCCATAATTTATGACAACTTTCAGAGACAATTATCGCAACAAGAATGCCTTGCTGAGTTACTGTCTGTTTTCGACAACGAAGCGCCCCATCAGTCGACCATTTCCCGTTGGTATGTAGAATTCAAACGTGGACGGGTGAGTCTTAGCGACGATCCCAGGGTGGGTGCACCAAAAACGGCAGTCACTCAGGAAAACGTCGATGTTGTGCGCAAACTCATCATTGAAGATAGACATGTGACATATCGCGAGATTGAGGCATCCTTGAAGATCTCAAAGACCTCAATTCAAAAAATTTTACATGAAGAATTAGGAGTAAGAAAATTAGTTTCTCGTTGGATACCCCACCTGCTGACTGAAGAGCAGAAAGCAGCCAGGTGTCAAAAAACGCTTGACCGTTTCAATTCCGGAATCTCAAAAAATGTGTACAGCATTGTTAGTGGTGATGAATCGTGGATTTACTGTTATGAACCAGAAAATAAAAGACAGTCGGCTATTTGGGTGTTCCAAGGTGAAAAAAAGCCAACAAAAGTCATCCGTTCTTGAAATGTTACGAAAAAGATGGTCGCGACATTTGTGTCAAAAGCGGGTCATATTGCAACAATTCCTCTTAATCAGCAAATAACTGTTACTGCGAATTGGTATACCACCATTTGTTTGCCAAAAGTCATCACCGAGCTTCGAAAAATCAACCTCGAAAGAAGAATCATCCTCCACCAAGACAATGCAAGCTCGCACACAGCCCAAAAAACAAGGTAGTATTTAACGGAAGAAAACGTGGAATTATTGGACCATCCTCCATATAGTCCCGATCTAAGTCCTAACGATTTCTTTACTTTCCCGAAAATTAAACACAGACTGCATGGTCAAAGGTTTCAGTCACCAGAAGAAGCAGTTGACACATTCAAAAATGCCGTTTTGGATCTGCCAGCAAACGAGTGGAATAAGTGCTTCGAAAATTGGTTCGAGCGCATGCAGATGTGTATTAATCTTCGTGGAGAATACTTCGAAAAACAATAAAGTCATTTAAAACTACCTACCGTATTGTTTTATTTCCATATGCAAAACTATTAGTGGGATCAGCGTGTGCAAAGAAATGTTTTGAATGAATAAATATCTCCATCTTCTCGTTATTTAAACATTCTCACCTAGTACCAGAGCCTAAAGTAGCAGATACGCAAACGTTCAAGGTACGTAATTATAATGTTTGACATTTTATCTTTTACAAAATAGGTAATGTCTGGCAGCCCGGGGAGCTTGGAATATAACAAATAATGTACATACGTAACTTGTGAACGCCACTCTCAATGAGCAATTCATAAAGTGTTGAAGATAGGACATTATTTGCTGTGCTAGTAAACATCAAGAGATCCTTGCCCATGTCATATCCGAGAATAGGGGCATCGAACCCAAACAATAGAAACATAAATATAATATCCTAAGTGAAGACCCATAGGACCAAGCAATCCGATGTTAATGGGTAGATTATAAATTCGTGAGATGATGGAAATAAGACGTCATTGGCTGTGACAGTAAGCCTTGAGAAGGGAAGAGTAAACACAGAAGGCGAAAACGAGGTTGGCGAGGAACGATAAGGGTTGATGTATACGAAACGATAAAACTTGGATGTTTATGAGGAGTTTTGGCGGGGCATTTAGTTGTACTAATTAAAATTGGGATTAGCTAGGTTTACAGGCATTGATCGTTTGATAACCGCAGTCGTTAAAATAGTCTTATTTTGATTGCAGTGTAATTTGCCATTTGTGTTGATGGGTAGTATGAACTAATAAATAAGTATAATACATATACTCTAATCGTATTAGAAGAAAATACCCCTGGTTTGCGAAATAATTGTAAAGTCTGGTTTTATTCATGCAACTTTTTATTAAAGAATGAGAAAACGTGTTTCTTTGGATTCAATGGAAAGTTTTGGCAGGAACGACAAAATTCTTCAAATAATATTTAGGTAATTATGAGACCTACAGGATGAGACTACAGGTAAAAAGATCCCACTAATAGTAAAAAGGCAAAATGCAGATTTTGGCACCTGTTGCTAATGCGACGATAATTTCACGCAGCTTCTTGAAATTCTTCAAATCCGAAGGCTTCTTAGTTCGAAATAACGGCAACAAAATTGGAGTAGATTGGTCAAGAAGTTTTTGAGAATTTCTAATTGTTTATTCCAAAACGCCTGTCTTCTACTAGTTTATTGAACAATATACAGGGTTCGTTCAAAGGGCATTATGAAGCAGAATACAAGAGTTTACCTTGCCAACATAAATAACAAGCCATTCCGAAAGATAATTGTTGAAAAACGAAGGTTTCCTTTTTTTATCCCAAATAAATTCAAGTATTTCGTATTTGTAAGAACTACACAGATTCGCTACGATATTCGAAAAACATACGTTATTATACATATTTTGAAACAAAGCGGATGTGTCTATCACCTTTTGTTGCGAAGAGAAAAAATTACAAATACGAAATGTCTGGATTTTTTAGAAGAAAAAACGTAACCATTCTTTTTTCGCAGAAAAATAACAGTTATTTTTCGGAATGGCTTGCGATTTATGTCAGCTAGGTAATCCCATGTATTTTGCTATAAAATGTCTTTTGAACGAACTCTGTATACGTATATTGCTCAATAAACTAGTAGAAGACATTGATGGTATTTTGCAAATCGTGGTTCACGTGAGAAAGTTGGAGCTCGGTAACACCAAGCAGCTGTACGGCTTCCTGTAGAGAGTTTCCTCTTTGCATGTTAATATTCAAGGGGCGATTTTTAGGTCCATTTTGGAAAAAGAAAACTGCATCAGATATATGTCCTCTATGTATTAACTTTTGAGATACAGGGTGGTACAGTTTTCAATATAGAAAGTCAATGGCATGCCACAATCAAAACAAATTGAAATTTGTATTCATTTATGAGCAAATTTGATCTCCTGAATCTGTTTAGTCCGTCGCCCGTATTTCATTACAAGCTATTTCTCTGCATTATGATACTGTCATACTAACGATATTGTTATGATCATATGTAAAGAAACGATATTTTTTTAAGCGAAAACCATGCATCGGGTTAAAGACAATATGGTAATCAAATCCGCTTAAAAATGACTGGGGATTGAATAATTGTTATTTCAAAGGAAGTCAGTGGCGTATTTCAAGGGAAAGCAAGGTTTGTCAATATAGGCAGGTGAAATTCTGTACAAACTACACAGGTGAAAATTTAAAAAAGACGTAATACGAAGTACATGTATGCCAAATTTCATTGAAATATTACTTACAGATATTAATAAAATAAATGATTTATGTTTGAAAACTTTACCATCCTATATCTTAAAAGGATATAAGTTTATATGAAGTTTTCTTCTTAAAATACACCCAAAAATCGCAGCCTTGAATATTGGGATTCAATTAACACCTTGCATACCAAATGCATTTATAAATACACTGAGCTATCTTCCATGGTACCAACGCATTCTGGGCATGACAGATAGACCGACCGGGCTTCTACTTCTGACTATAACTCGTGCGAGTACGACTACTTTTCTGGTCCTAGGATATCTGAAGTTTCAAACAATCTGTCAGGATTTCCTCAGTTCTACTGACCTTATATGTTTACCTTTTTTGTGTCGTGACTCAAAAAATTGGCTTAAGCTCGAAGGGTAATTTAAAAGCGTTGAAAAGCTTGTAGAACTATTAAAATCTGGCATCCGCGGGAAGTAATACTCAGAAATTCGAGAAACGTCCTGAAACAAAATTTTAAATTATTTTCGAAGGTCAATTTCACTACATTTTTCTTCTTCACCTGCAAGAGTTTGTAACCTCACAGAATACAAAACTGAAGTTTTCTTCCATGATTATTTCATCTCGATCTAATTCAGGCGTTTTGAGCAATTTAGCAACATCGGAACCAACGTAAACGTTACTAAGATACGTGACTAGAAAGACGTCAAAAGACAGACTAACATGAATGTTCTCTATTATCATCATAAATCGTCCAAAGGTCTCAATACTATACTCATGCGTGAGGATAGACTGTGCAAGGAGTGTATGATAATTTACCAAATTTTTGTTTATAAATAGATCCGTTCGGTTCCTGTCGCAACGGTAGATGTTTTAATCAAACGAAGATCAATTTATCATGACCGGAACTAGAGACCGGTGGCGGTGGCAAAAAATCGCCATGGGGCAAAAACATGGGCTATCGGTAGAGTGAAATGTTCGTACAACAGACCTTAATTAATACTGCCTCAGGAGGGCATTGGACGTGTTATTTATGGCCTGGGGTAGTGGACTGTTGAACTTGTCAATGCCATCGCAACTGACGGCCTGAGAAATGAGAACAGATTGCCGCAAAGGTTCACTGAACGAGATATTTACTGACCAGTACGGTTTCTCGTTGACAGATTGATCAAGTGAAAGGCACGTGAACGCCTTCATCTTCCCCAGAACCAGTACACGATTTGAATATCCTTTCATTTACAAGAGTGCTGTAAAAATAATTTAACCTATCTCAAAGAAAAACATCTCTATTAAATGTAACGAATGTACTTTTAAATATTTACGGAAAAAATGTTTAGTTGAAGAAAATAAAATAATTTTGGCGTTTTTAATCCTGTAACATTTGGAGGAGATGTGTATTGGCAAAAAAGTCTGTAATATTCTTTAAAATTAAGTTTTATCATTCAATATTACAGTACCATTAATGTATTGTTTATGGATAGTATAAATTCAAAAATCTTCTACGGAAGTCCTGATCCTGACATCAATCAAAATACAGTTCGAGTAGTCTGACCATTGTTCACAAAATCAGTAAGAGATATGGCATAAGCTCCCTAGGTAGGGAATCATGCAAGATTTTTGTACAATTTACCCAAATTTTCTGTAAATATTTTATAATCTTATACACTAATATTTGATTGTTGTTTTGTGAGTTCTATTGTAGATAAACATGACCTCTTGTGCTCCGACGATATTGATTCGAAAAAGCAGATATTTGAAATAAATTTTAGTTCAAAGAAATATGCCTTAGAAACATATGAAGGTCACGGCCCTCAATTCAAGCCTGTTACTCTTGAAGTAAGATTATGTGTATACGTCTCTAAATGTAAATATTCCATCAAATTTTTACAAAACCTGCTAAGGATTATCACAATTACAAATCGCTATAATGCCAACGTGATCGTTATAATGTTCTGCATACTAACTAGTCGCTAGCCCAAGCCGAGCTTGTTCGCTGTGTGCGCCACCTAGGGAACAATGGCACAACAACCATCTTTTGCCTAAAATGCCGCTGTTCGCACTTCACTAGCATGATTTATGGGTTGTAACGTGCCGAATATAATTTTGAATGAGACGTGAGAAAATATGGTCCAGTATTAAGATCGATCTTTATGCTTGTGTTTATTGGTCGGTGTATGGTATCACTGTTATTTGATCATGATATTACAAACATAATTATCATCAACCTAGGTTATTCGTACACCAGTCATTACTGTAGACTGTAGTGTTTTCTTCCAGCTATAATACAGAGTGGCCAATAGTTGAATGATTTAAATTGCCCGCCATTTTTGATAAACGCATTTCAGTAGCCTTAACTTGAATAATGAGTCGATAGTTGTAACGATTCGAAATCTACTACAAGATTTCGGTCTAAATAATGTGCCCAGTGTCAACACCATTCATCGGATGGTGCGGAAATTTGAACAAACTGGTGAAGTTAGAGACTTGCCAAGGTGTTCGAACTGTTAGTACTCCGGAAAATATCGAGAGAGTTCGTGAAAGTGTAGTGGAGCGGCCTGAAACGTCTACCAGACATCTTTCTCAAGAACTGGGTATTCGCCACACGTCACTATGCACTATTTTTTAAAAAAAAGCTTGCATTTGGGGCCATACAAAATTCAGTTAACCCAAGAACTACAGCCTAGTGACCATCAAAGTCGCCGAAAATACAGTAATGCAGTGCTGCAGCTTAATACCCAAAATAAAGATTTTCACCGACAACTAATAATGAGCGAACCCTCGTGTCATCCATCAACCAACACTACATCCTCGTCGAGTCACAGTTTGATCCGGTGTTTGGTATGGAGGTGTCATTGGACCTTACTTTGAAGACGCTGCAGGTAATTCTCTTAAATCACCGGCGAGCGCTATCGTGATATAGTGCAAAACTTTCTGGCTCCTCAAATCCAAGAATTTAACCTGCAAAACATGTGGTTCCAGCAGGCGTAGCAACTTGCCACACAGTTAGGGAAACAATGAACCTTTTGCGAACAATATTTCCGGGACATATAATTTCTGGATTTGGTGATGTCAACTGGCCACCAAGGTCACCGGATTTACCGTCGCCTGACTTTTTTTATGGGGATTTTTGAAAAATAGGGTTTATGCCAACACACCAAATATTGTAGAGCAGCTGAAGAACAATATTATTTTTCATACATTATTTCTATGTTTCAGTAAAAGACTAAGATGGAAAAAAATGGACGTATTTTATTTCATTTCACAATAATATCGAAAATGCAAACCGGTCAGTTACTATTGGCCACCCTGTATAAAGACCTCCGATAGTACCATCTTTGAACCAGATGCTAGCTCATGGCAATACACCCAGCCACTACAAGTGGAAAAGAATTGAGTGACAGCTATGTCCAAAGTGGCATTGTGCTAATAAAGTCGATATAATGTCATTTCAGATCGCTATAATGTCATTTTTTGTTATGTAATACAGGTGCCAGTAAACGTTTTTCTAGCTGCCATGTTCAAAAAAACTTATTTATTTGTGAATATCCAAAGAATACTTCATTAATAGGCTGTATAAGAGTGTAAACACCCTGTATAAGATCTCCTGAGTGTACAATTTACCAAGGCAACATGTTTGACTCCCCTTCTTTTTCCACATTACGTAATTGAGTGTATCTGAATTAATGGAAAACGTGTTACGCTACTGACTGGGATGAAGCAAATCAGGTTAAATGGTAATGGAGAAGACGACATTAGTGTCACTTGGTAAACGGAGTTACATGATAATGAAGTTTGGGATTTCGTGGATGGGATCTACCTAAAAATGTTGATTCCAGCGGTTGTGGATAACTCGCTTGTATGTTGGGTACGTTGTTCTCGGTTTTACATCGAAGTACGACGGGAAATGCAATTGCTAAAGTGACAGTAACATGGTTGCCGCTGTTTAAAATGATGATCCGTTTTACATGTAACTCGTCTGCGACTAATAATTCGAGAGTTGATTCTTGATGACTAGTCCAAGATTATTTTGATATCTGAGGATTTTTGAAACAACGCTTTCGTTTGGAGATGTGCGTCTCTAGAAAATGAATCTGGAAAATATTTTTTCTTTTGAAAAGCAATGTAGTACCCACAGTAACCAATAACTCTAACACAATATCGCCCAACTTTTTTCGCCTTGAAAATATTGAATATTTTTGGAAAGCCCGATATTCGATATGGAAATCTGCATCCCTGTTCAACCTCGATAAACTAAACCGTTTTTGAGATAATCTTATTATATTTCATAACTTCCGAAAATTTACATACGGGGATTTTTCGTCTAATAACATCAATAAACCACGAATAAGCAATCGGTTTACCAAAATTATTACTTTTGAGTCATCAGGATACAAGAGTAAAAAATCAGCAATATTGCTAATCCGTCTCTGGCAATCTAAATAAGCTGATTGTTTTCTGTCAAAATTGTAATTTAAGGCCCCTAATTATGCTGTCAAAATTTCGTTGTGCTGCTCAAAAGATATTGAAACAAATGGCGTCAAGTGGGTTGTCTCTGCACTTCCCACGCAACGCCGTTATCAGTTCATAAAGGATTATTTCCAGCACATACTAGACCCTTTGAGAAAAAAGTCAGAAAGGTATATACAATTAGTCCATAAACATCACTTCCCTGTCCTACCGGTAGTCCATACTTAACTCGGTCAGACGTGGCAGCGTGTGATTCCATACTAAATAAACAGATCGGTGAGAGATTGTTTTAAAGTTTTAAGGGCTTATGTATATAGAAATCTGTAATCTGTGAAATATGTCTAATAGGTGCGTAGAATTCCCAAGGTTGGAGCGTATAAATGTACTAAATCAAAATATTGCGATAAACCCTCTCCACCCCACCCCAAAGTTTTTTTTACCTCTAAAATTTTTGTTTGTGCAATTTTTACTTTTTTGTTTTAAGCCTTTTTCTGCGCCGTCATAGGTCCGATTTTTGAAAAATATAAAGCGTATGCCTCCTTGGCATGATAGTAACATTGTTTATAAATTTATTCGAAATCTGCCCTGTACTTCTCAATCTACAGGCGGTTATAAGACTAATCTTATTTTTTTTTGTTTTTCGGTCTGTCCGCTAAACGACCAACAAACAGACAGACCAACTGAAAATGTTTTTCGAACATGTCATAGAACATTTAAAAAACATCTCATTTTCAGCAGGAGGCGGGTCTTGTATATGTAGACATACTGGATCACCAGCTCAATTTGATTTTGTATAATGTAAGGTGTAATAAAAATTGTCACTGTCAAGAATGTACTCCCTCTAGATTTGTAAAAAGTTTTGTTAATTACAGCAACGCATAGACCGTTCTTTATTAGGAACTAATTTTAGTCTCAAATATGGAGAATTTATACTTTTTAGTCGATTTCGTTGAAATTTCTCAAAAAAGTGAGCTCTGACTTTTGCAGCGTAATTCCTTCTTGATCAGGTATTTTAAAATGAACATTACCACAAAAAATTCTTCAACCCAGGATACCTAATATTCAACAAACATGGTGAACTGTAAGAGTTTTCAAGAACAAATGTTTTTAATTAGATGTGCACCGACCATCTGATTGAAAGGCCACTTCAATTGATAGAACATCTTCACATCGGTGTAACCTCGAATTGGGGGATGGAATCTAACTACCCTAATTGGGCTTAACTATCGTACTATGTAAATTGATCCGTAACAGCTCCTTGACCTATGACAATATGCGTCGACCAATTTCGATCGTGGTAAATACTAATTAGAAAATCGAAGAATCATTATAATTATCCCATACTTATCAAATTACCTTTAACATACGTGGCAATTCAAAAAACAATGCTAATACTTATAGGGAGATAGTACACCCAGCAGAAACATGTACCAAAATGTCACATTACCAAGATGTCTTGACTGAATACAGACAAAACGTGAGTACTGTTCAATTAACGTTACCCTAATAGACGACATATGCAATGGAATGAGTCAGCTCTCCGGAAAAAATTCTTGAGAGAGGTGATACTCATGTAAAATTCAATACCTGCACAGCCTGCAAGCAAAGCAATAGGAATAGGTCATATGGACCTTGGTGATGTAAAAAACGTACGAAGCTTCTACTTGTACAAAAAGTTTCACTGCCACGCAGTTCTATGCAAAAATTGAAGATGATGAAAATGATTACCAATATTTGAAGTTATTTCATTAAACAATAAGTTGGCATTGGAATGAGAACTTTGCTTACACTACCTTCACTATGGCAGACTATTGAACTTGATATCGTGTATCTTTCGATACTACTTTTTAAGGGCACTTCTTTATATTAGTATTGCTCAGAGAGTTTTTAATGTAGTTCTGACCATCGTCCCAACTAGAAGTAAGCGACGTTTGTCAACCTTGAGGTTCTATTAGATGGAATGTAGTGACTTTTGCAAACTACCGAGAAATACAACCGTATATACTGCCACATTATGACAACCATTTTAAAACGGCTATTCAACTTTTCCAGATTGGTTCTTTGGGAGACAAACTAATGTCTGATTTTGATTCGGACTTAGCGAGCAGGAAAACGTAAACGACATGCAGTTGGCATAAACTGCTCTGCTTCTTTTAAAAATGTCCTTGATACGATCTTGAAGTGACCTCCAACTGCCCGCATAGAGATAAGCTAATCACAGATATGTAATCAGCGACCCAAACAAACACATTGCTCTGAAAATCGTAGAAATGCCGTAGAATTGTATTTTTTCCAACTTTTCCGTGTTCTCAACCACTGCTTGCTTCAAATGTGGCATTCTCAATAAACAAGAAATCTGAAGATATTGCCCAGATAACGCAGCACTTGGTACTTTTCCAGACAGCGAACGTACAATCTACCTATTTCAACAATGAAATTTTCAAATGGTAGGTAGGCAAACTGTCTTATTTCACGTAGAGAAACAAGTGACTCCCAGAGGCGTACTGCACACCAAATTACTTTTCAGAAACAATGTTTTTAAATATTCACTCGGTTCGCGTTTTATGTGCCCGGTATATACGAAGAAACTAGACATACGAATGTTGCTATAAATTTTCAGACACGGAACGGAATCGCGCGTGCACTTAAGGTCAATACTTTCCTCTGGAATGAGTAAACTCAAATACCTCATACGTGTTTGCTTTCTTATTAAAAAAATTCAGCAACACAGTGTAAATCTGATTTACAATTATTGAGAAGTAAATGGAAGTGATATTTAGCTTATGGTGAATTTCAGATTTTTTAAACCTGCTTATTCCTGTAAGATTGTTCCCTTAAATGATTAAAACGGGAGTACAAAAACAAGGTTTTCCAGAGATCCGGTATTTCCGAGTTAATTTAAAAGTAAGGAATATTAATTTTTAGGTGTGCTGATTTTATTTTTTCAAAGATTACAACTTCTAGATGAATTGTCAAAAACTCAATAGACAGAAATGAATTTTGGAAATGTATTGGTCTTTTTTGGCCAAATTTTGTATAAAAACATTAAAGCTGTTTCTGTAACTATAATAAATACCTAATTGATAATTGATAGACGGGCGAAAAACGAAAGATGAATGACATGGTTTTTCATCCTTCAAGGTCTGATGCTATATAAGTAAAACATATTTTGTCAATGACCTAAAATAACCGGGAAAGGTTACAGATGCAATGCCTGGATCTTTCAAAAAACTGAGACTCTCATACTTTAACTTATTTCCGTTTATTGACCGCGGCGTGGAATTAGAGCCCATCGTGAGAACTGTCTAACACGCGGAAGAACATAAATACTTATTACACAGAAGACTCATGGAAAATCTTATCTACATTCGCCGGCCAGTGCCTAAGAATTTCGACTAGTTTTTAAATGGATATCAAAATAAATAAATTGACCGCACTATATCAATGTGTGTTGGTTGTGGAAACCATTGCCTGGCTACAAATAAATACGGACAGTTCACGTACTCGATGTTCATAGGTCGATTTAAATATAGCAAGCGCTAAAGTTACCTTTACCGTTCTAGGACGTAAGTCCGTGGGCTGAAAAGTAGGACTTCCCGGGAAATCCTATTCATAAGGTACCGTTCGATCGAACATAGGTTCATTAACGCAATTTCAAGTTTGTAAATGTCGGATTGTCAAAATAATTCAAGGTTATAAGTTCTTCAGATTCGGTTAATTTAAAACATTTATTATAAAAACGTTTCCGCGAACTTAAACCTCATATTCAGGTACATGTAAATTTAGTTGGTGACAATATAATCACATCTGTGCAAAATAGATATTGGCAGTTTGACTGTAGGTCTATGTGACAAAAGTGTGATTATTTTTGACCAACTAAAAATTACATGTACATGAAGATGGCGCTTAAATCTACCAAAACGTTGTTTTATGATAGACGTTCTAAACAGACCGAATCCTAAAAGTATGCTTTCTACAAACTATCGTTGATCTTACCCTTCGTTTGCCCTTGCCTGCCAACTTGTCTTGCTTATCGCAACATGACTTCAAACTCATCTTTTTTGTCAGTTAATGTACTCCGGCTTGGCAATAACGTTCACTAGTGTACGGATGTATAAAAGCTGTTCAAATCTCATATCATTACTTAAACATCTGCCTGTAAATCCTCTGTAAGGCGTACTGCAGCAAGTAAAACAAGCAAAATGCTGCTCCCTCCGAACGTAGCTGTTTACAACTGCCAGCAATACATGAATGACTGCAGGCTGTGAATTAGCTGATGCGCTCAGTTTCTTGCCAGCTTCTCCAGATTTATGTGAGTAAATCGACAGAGCGTTTTCGCTGTGCGATGGAACGCTCTGCCTTTCGTGGATTTTACAATGTTTTCGGATGGTAGGGTTTCACACGGCCGGGCTGCTGAGCGAAAGGGACCCTTTTGGAATCCGCTGGAGCGGTAAGCCGTTAAAGACTTTGATGGAGGTACTTTGAAAAACGTTTTGTGGAATATCTGGATTAGTTTCGTTTGATTTGCTTTGCTTGAAAGGTAGCACTTTTGACATAGTCTTGTTTTGAGCGATATCGTCTCCTTAAAGCAAAACGCATTTTTCTCCATGATCGGTCTTACAACAAAATGTATCCTTTTCCGTGTGCAGGATCAGTCAAAGAATTTAAGAGATCTCAGTCTGAAGGGTGTGTGTTCTTGGAACAGATGCTGCTTTTCCAATTCCGTATAGTATACGTATTTATTTAATCGATTTGATTTTAATATTAAGCAAATATATTACTAGACTAATTGTAAAGAAGCAGAAACAATCAAAGACCATTTGTAACAATGTTGTCCATATATTAAAGAGTCAGTATCACTATACATTACAATAATATGTATGTGATTTCATAGTGTATTCGTTAAATGAACCATTTTAGTCTTCTCAATATGTAATAATGAAACACTCCTTACTAGTGCTGCGTTTTTTACCTGAAAAAGCTTCTAATACTAGCAGCAAATCAACATGCATTCATGCACGTGGTGCGATGGTGTAAGAAAAAAAAAGACTTACCGCTGAAGTTCACAATCCTATAAGAAAATGGATTGGGTAGCACCCAAACCAAAACAGCTAAACGTATGAAGAGGTACTACTACACTAACTGGTGTTCGGCATCTTATATCCCAGAATCTGCAGATCAAGCAAACGGCGCTCACACCACAATCTCAGCGTAGGAGACATTATGGAGAACCACCATACACTCCTCCAACTTTGCTTGTAGCTGTTTTGCAGCCGGTAATGCCGGAAGCCACCCCATCCTCTTAGCAAAGGCAGAGGCACGCTGGAAGATTATTGCGCGAGTTATTGTTGAGATTATAAATTTACCTGCTTTTCAATCAGATATTCCGAAAACTAAATACGAATTATCTTTCGATCTTGCAGTGATGTTACAAGGTTCTTCCAGGGATATACAACCAGTTGCTTAGATATTTCTATAGTTACCTTCTTATGGAGAGGTTTTCTTTCTCTCTCTTTCTAACTCCACATTAATTTTTTGAATGCGTCGGGATAGCAAGGTCTTATTTGCGGTGATCAAATTTATGAAGAAATACTTTGCGAGGACTGACCTTTTCGCAGCGATATTAGAAAATCGCATGATTACTTAACTTAAGATTAAAGCTCTCATAGGGGAGGGAAATGAAGTCCGTCTCATATGGATACCAGGGCACACAGGTCTAGAGGAAAACGAGACAGCTGACACTCTAGCAAAGAGTGGCGCTAGTTCACCCTTCATAGGGCCTGAGCCAGCGATTGGGATCGCATACAATACGGCTAAACAAATAATCTCTGCAGTGATGGACAGAAAGATCCATCAATACTGGGAGGGATTAGCAGGGTTAACCCATGCTAAGGCAACTATAGCAATCTTGACAAAGATTGTGATAGACTCTTTGCTACGGTTGAACAGGAACAGCCTCAACGCTCTGTACTGGTCATTGCAAATTGCGACACCACATGAGCAGGCTGTACATGGCGGAAGACGCTGAGTGCAGACTGTGCATGAAGGGAGATGAAACGGTCAGGCATGTATTGCGCAGATGCCCTGCAATTGCCAGAATTAGGTACAACATACTTGAAGACGTGGTACTCCAAGCAGAATACCTGAAGGATATTTCTCCGAACAAGTTGATCAACTTCCTCAGGAGGTCGGAGCTACTGGAGGAAATATAAATAGGTGTGAGCCACAATAGACCAAAGAGTCGCAGTGGAGGATCGCTATTGATGCACGCACAAAAAGCCTAACCTGACCCAAATATACAACAAACTGGATACTGCTTTGCGCAATGTTACTGTTTCAGAATTTTTTCCAGTTAGTAGTACTAATGTATTTTATTCGGAATCTGAATTGCCCAACTCGTAATAACTCGTGATTTATACTGTTGCTGCATTCTTGTTATGATGTTATAGTACGGAAGTATAGCATTCTTAAAAATCGTCAGAAGATCCTTACAAGTGGCATACTGATTCATCATGTTAAAGCTCCTAGCCATACCTCATGCAGCAAGCAGGCAGCTTCCCAACTATCAGGTTGCCATGTATGTAACCAAGTCTTCAGAAGTTCATAGTATGAAACCTAGTTCCCTGCCCATTAGATAAGACCGAAATAACTTCACTGATATAATAAATCAATAAACATCGCTGGTGGCTGACTGAACAATATACCACCGCAGAGCCGAAACCTGCAGCAATCCAAATATAATTGATGTGAATTTTTCAGATACTTTCCAACCTTTCAATGGCATAAAAGAGGTGGATGCATTGAGACCGGGCAGAAAGTCATTACACTAAAAGCCCAGATTAATCGGATAAAATCTGAGCAAAGTGCGCAAACTTCGCGAGGCGGTAGCACAATATAAACAAAAATAGGAGGAAAAAACGTGGAAACGAATACGGTTTGGCTGCCGGCTGCGGAAAGTTTCCATTTGGTTCGGGCCAACGCCAGGTCGGTTGGCCAGTCGATCCGTATTAGCGAAAGATATTACTGAAAACCAATTATGTAAACACTCTCCGATGTGAGAATTAAAAAGTTAACGACTTCGTTTTATTCTCTCTAAACGAAATTGAATTCAGATGCAGAGGCATTGGCGTAGTTCAGCTACAGAGACGATACACTTAGCTTTGTCGATACATGACAGCTTTTCTTTTAGAAGTAGGAGCTCTTACGGAGCTTTGAATCCGGAGTACGGTTTGGTACAAATCAACTCCCATTTTCCAGCTTAAGAAACGCAAACAGCTTGATGTCTCAAAGAATATAATAGACAAGCTTGTACTCAACTAATCTAGGAGCAGCCACTAATATCACTTGTGCTCTTATATGTGCCGTCACTTTGAATGCGGATCATTATTAAGCGCATATGAATATATAAAAACCGAATCGTTGCCATTTGTTGTTGTTGTTCAATATCGTAACCAGGAAACCAACAAAATTTTTAAAGCTCCGCTTACTTAAAAATGGATGAATTATAAGTATTTTTTAATTTTTTATCACATTTCAAGATAGACCACTCTGAGTGACCTAAGGCCAATTTCCAACAGGTAAAGATACCGCTAATATACTCAGTGACATTAGAAGTATTACACCCAGAAAAAATAATATCTTAACCTTTTTTTTGGCGACATAATGGCTATATTTAAAGCATGCTGTGGTAACAATGTCAACGTTTTATCTTTGTTTTTGTTTACCTCTGTTAAAATGTTATCACCTACTTTTTGTGTTGAAAGCAATTGCTGAAAGCTAAGTAGTACAGATATTTTTAGTTATTTTCCTTTTATTTAGTACTAGAAGGTAGTCCTGAACATTGGGAGGCCGAATGGCATAATGTCATCTTCAGCGACGAATCGCGATTCTGTCTGGGTGCGCACGATGGTCGTAGAAAGGAAAAATGCTGCCGTGGAGGACCGCGTGATATTGGGTTGCTGTTGAAATGTTTTGGGGGGCTATTGCCTGGACCCCTTCTCTTTGTTCAAGGCAATATGACTGCTGCGCATTATGTTGATGACAAACCACTGTACTCTCGTATCTAGAGGGACATCCACACGACCGTTTTCAGCAAGACAATGCACGTCCCCATATTTCTCGTCGTAGTACAGACTTTCTTCAAGAAGCAGGCGTTAATGTTTTGCTGTGGCCAGTCCATTCACCGGATGTGTGGGATATGATGGGGAGCAGATTATCCACTTTGCACCATCCGCCACAGCCTGTGCCACAGCTAATCCACGTTCTAGTTGCTTGGAATGAGGTGCCACAACCACACATCGATCATCTCATTTTGTCGATGCCTAGAAGTATACACCTGCGGAGTCGCCCAACACATTATTATTTTTTTTTCTCATTACTTATCAATAAAATTCCGTGAGAATGTTATGGTTTTCTCCTTGATGTAAGACTACGTCATTGCCAAACAATCAAGTTGAAGAAATTATTTTTTCTCTTACAAAGAATGCAACGCTGACTATAAGATTAATCATTAATATGCGCTTTAAAACTTTTATACCCGGCCCAAAAAGTTTTCCAACGAGTAGTGACACTAGGTATCGATAACCAAATTTGACCGAAAATTGCAAATTGCCCATTGTGCTTAGCACGACAATATATTTCAATAATTAGTGGATTATCATACATCATACATGTGTAATTTTAAAAGGTTTTACTTCTTTAAAAAAAAGTGCAAAATGGTATTATAAGAAATCAAATTCCATGTATTGGTTGCGAAGATGTGTTGAAAAACCGTTCCACGACTTGGCGGCTTCAAAAATGGCTGCCAGACGACCATGATTTAGACCGCCTGTCCTAGTCACTTAGTATACTAAGTGACATATAAATCCGAACACCCAGTTTAAATGGTTTTATTTTAATAAAATTTTGTATAAGTACTTAATGAAGCATAATAAGTAAATGATAAAAATTTCAAAATGATTGCACTGCTTTAAAGCCCTTTGACCTTTAATAATGTGTGGATGCACCCTGATGTGCTACGCATTCTCCAACGCGCCTAGGCATGCTTCTGATCAGGTGGTCAATGTCCTCCTGTGGTATCTCATTCCAGGCAACCACCAACTCCTCTCGAAGTGCTTCTAGAGTCTGAGGAGGACGTTGCAAATTGAGCAATCTCCTACCCATCATATCCCACACGTGCTCAATTGGGGATAAGTCGGGAGATCTTGGTAGCCATGGTAAGAATGTGACATCATTATGTTGAAAGAAGTCTATTGTGACTCTTGCAACATGTGGTCGGGCATTATCTTGTTGGAAAGTTGGATCTGCCAGGGTGTCAAGATAGGGTAAAAGATGGGGTTCTAGAACTTCGTGGATATAACGCTGCGCGTTCATGTTACCTCTGATGAAGATTGAAGGTGACCTGGAACCATAAGCTATAGCACCCCAAACCATGACTCCAACAGTGTGATGAACATGTCTTTCAACAAAAAACTGTGGATTCCTCCTTTCATCACATCGCCTTCTAACCCTGGCACAAATCCTAAACAAAATCGAGACTCGTCACTAAAGACAATACTGTTCCATTCCTGATCCCAGAGTGACCGTTGTCTGCGCCACTCAAAGCGATTACGTCGGTGTTCTCGAGTTAAAGGAAGTACCCAGTGTGGCCGGTATGAAAACAAGCCAAAACTTCTCATTCGTCGGTAAACACTTCGCATGCCAATATGTCTTCCGTGTTCTGCAAACCATTCATTTGCAATGGACCTGGTAGCGGAGAAACGGTCCCTTAAGGCTAATAATCTTAGGCGGCGATCTTCACGGTCTGTTGTTCTACGGCGGCGTCCAGTGCCCCTTGCTCTTTGCGTACGGCCTTCTCGAAGCCATGCCTGACAACACCTAACCACAGTGTCTACACTTCTTTGCACTCTAACTGCAATTGCCCGAAAAGAAATTCCAGCTTCCCGAAGTCCCATTATACGGCCCCTATCAAACTCACTAAGTTGACGAAATCGTACAGGTCTCCGTACTCTAGGCATCGTAACCGACCGTAAAGGATGTCAAGAACCAAAATCCGCCAACTTTGATTCTTTACTGCGGCTGAAATATTCATTTTTAGAGCGTTAGTGAATAAAAAAAAAACAGTATAAAAACCGGAATGTCCAACTGATAAGGCTGAAACTTTTTTCACTTGTTATCTACAGTAAGATAAATACATTCACCAACTTTTATTAAAATAAAACCATTTAAACTGGGTGTTCGGATTTATATGTCACTTAGTATATGACCCGCATCCAAACTGAGGAGCACGTGACGTTTGCCGCTGCTCCACAATATATGGACCTTCTCAAAGATAAAAGATTCCATTACATGTGGCTTGTCGTCTCATTCCTGGTTCGCAGATTTAGATGTCATTTTTGCTTTCCAAGACATTATGTAAAAAGCCTATAAAACGTCAAAGAAAACCCTATAAAATGTCGTCTTGCAGACTAGGTAGTTTTACGGTGCAACCACCACCATTCCACCATTGCTCAGTAGGATCGTTGTGGAGGAATGACTCAACTAAACTACACGCATTGTTGGTTGCATATGTTTTGTGAAGCCGAGTGGTCTGTACCTTTCATCTCTGAGAAGAAAGTAGGTTGAATAACAAGATCGCATCTGGAAGATTATGTTTATTGGCCTGCCTGTGTATAAAATCAGTGATATTTGCTGTGTGAGAAAATCATTACTGAATATGCTGCCAATGAAGTATATCTATTAGCTCTGCCCGGGTTATTTATACGAGTATGTTGTCCTTTCTAAAAAAAGGTTATGTTCAAACTTATAAATAACGAAAAACATTGAGGAGAATTACGGGAAATCACCACCTCGTCCGCGTTTTGTGTAATTACTGTTAGCATATGACTTGTAATTCGACAGTGCACAGTGAATATAATTATTTCTTCGCTATTATTTTTGAAATTCATCAAATTTATATATGTAATTTCAAGAATGGATAAGAAAAAGTGGATGCTCAAATAACCTCTAGCTTTGAATATCAAGTAAGTGTATTTGAGACAAGAATCCTATGGAATTATCATCAACACATACCACTTACAGCTTAGACCTGCAGTAATGCCATCTCTGAAGCAGATTTTACATCACATCAGAACCAAACATTGATAACTGAAGCTTCATGACGTTTATGCAATACGTAGAACTAAGTGATAAGTTAGCATCTTGTAGAAAAACCTATACAATTTCACAAAAAACCAATACAATGTCAAAAAAAATCGGCATAATGTCACTTTTGAAGATACGTAATACCCGTGCGGAAACTCAGGCTTAAGTTTTTCTAGTGGCCGCTATTTTGTCTAGCATATCTGGAAGGGATAAAGGAAGTAGCCAAAATGTATCTATTACACTTTTGGTTTTCTACCGAAGTATCGCATTGCTTATATTGTATTTTAATATTTTGTTTTTGTTGCAGGTAAGCCACGCTCAACCGGTTACTTCAATGACATTTGGTAAAGTACAACTAGGTTTTTGTTTAGTTACGTGACCTACATGTTTGTTTTAAAATATATATTTTTGCAATTCAAAAATAAGATCTAAAAGCAGAATGTATGTTCCCACAAGTCCTAGACTAGACATTTGCGGAATAAAAAAACAACTTAGCAGATGATGTTGACATAAGAATTTTCAAATGTAAGCCTAAACTAGAATTTTTCCAGTGAAACTAATCCAGGAACCTCCTAGATACTGAGTTAGTTTGGCCCGATTTGAACTTGTGGTCTACACTGCAGATTAACCTCTTTTGAAATAGGGTAATCAATGAGCTAATTTCAAAAATTTGTAATATCAGATCGTTAATATTCTGCTCCAAAAAGAATATTCTAAGTGACGTTCCTAAATGTGAAGTTGGTAAACTTCCTCACTATAGGTCAAGCATAACATTTCTTGTCATATGTTTCACCCTGACGTAATGAATTTTTACGCTCGTCTTTGAAATGTGACACTCCTTCTGGAATAGAGGTTAGGCTCCGCCAGATGTCTGTAAAATAACAGTTTTCATTTTCTGACGTTAGTTCGTTGCTTCTTCAGAAAATGCATTTTTGTTCCAATAAACGAACTGCAAATACATTTTCCTAAAGGAAAATAAAGGCTAAACTATATCAACTTTAGAAAAATGGCGTCAAGTAGGAGAACTATGCGCTTTCTAGGCAACGCCGGCATCAGCTCATAGAGGTTAAGTTCAGCACAAGTTAGATCCTCTCATAAGAGAATTAGATACGAACCTGTAAAATGAATAAATTGATTTGACTGAATCTGTTAAACAGGCCCATGCAATTAGTCCACAGATATTCTTTCCCTGTCCTACCGGAGAAGGAGACGCGTGTCGAAAATATTTCTCCATCATTCCAGGTTTTAAAGACAAATGTGCGGGGAAACATATGATTTGTAAAATATGGCTGTTGGATGCCTACAATTACCGGGGTCGGGCGCGTACAAACATACTAACATATATACGCTCCTCCAACCCCGTACAACCTCTATCCCCTAATTTTTTACTCCTACGTTTTATTTCAAAAACTATGAGGATCCTCTGAAACGTCAAAAAACGACGTTTGAGCGATTTTAAAAACAATAAAGCTTTTTCGTCCTTATCATAGTACTAATACTAGTATTTCTTTGAAGCTGAAGAAGTTTCCTGTCGTGATACCACTAATCAGACAAGACCCTGATAGATACAGCTGGCTTTATATCTAATCTATTGCTCTGGGTTCTATATTTTCGAAATTGCCTTATGACTGGTTAAATAGATATAATCTCATTATAGAAATTCATGCCAAAACTTCGTATTCCTGACGCTACTGAAATTACGTGACCGGATAAGTCTCCATTATTGTTTTCCATCTCTGTTTCAATTTGCCGTTCAAGTATTCTCTATAGAGGAAAGATGTGAAATTTTCCAGCTTAAAACTTTCCCCGAAAATTTGGAACTGTAATCCCTTCCTCAGGGACGCAACTGACGTAAAGGAGGAGACAGAAAGGGAATCACAACCCGAGCTTAATGGAGGAAAATCAATCTAAGTGGTGACGATGAGAACAAAATTTTAATTAGGTAGGATTCGGTATCGGCAAGACGCGTGACATCGCAGATCGGACGGTTTCAATTCCAATGCATCGTAAATTTAACAGAGACAAGATGCGTGCTCTATGATACTGTAGGTACATTATGTCAGTCAATCAAGAAACTCTGCACAGGAAAAGTCTGATTTGATTTTCCACTTTCCGTGCATAAGTAAGACAAAATCTTTGCGTTTGACGTAGTACGTGTTTTGATAACTAAGGCCCGTATCGTCAGTCGTCCCTACAATTGTACGGCGCGTTTATGGCCTCCTTGATTGTCATACTCCTTTCTCTCCTTCAAAAATTTCTAGATTACACTTGTCCCGTATCAGCGTCACCGCTCTCCTATGGTGAAGATATGTTTTCTTTTTAAATTGTAGCAAATTTCAGGCTGAAAAAACATGATATAACTCAAAAGCAAGCACAATTTGATGCAAATAGATGTTTGTGACATAACCTCAAAATAGACTTCTGACACGGAGAAGTAGAAAACTATGACAATCAAAGAGGCCATAAAGGTGCCCTACAATTCGACTGACGATACGAGCCTAAGGTAACCAAATAGGTTCGTGCGGTTGCTGTATATCGCACATTGCCATGGATGTTGTTGATCGATAGCGATTGTTTGTTACCTGTTGTCACTTTAGTATGAATCCTTCTTTTCTCACAACTTGCAGAAATGTTCAGAGTGAGTCCTGAAACTATTCGTTTGCATATTCATCAGCTAGGAAAGACGTGGAAGTTAAGCAAATAGATCCCACATGAACTGAAAAATGATAACAAATTAAGTCGTCTTACCATTTGTTCAGCAAACATTTCACGCTACGCTAATGAACCATTTTTTAATCGGTTATTAACCTGCGACATTCCAAATTCTATCCAAACTGGTCCACTTTCCTCAATTATCCTCTCCCATCAAAATTTCACACGAACACATCCATCATCCAGAAAATGTACACCTTATATCCGTCCATCTGATTGCTTATGTAAAGGACCCTGTTCTAATTCGCCACTAAGTAGTTGCTCAAGATCCTTGAAGCGTGGCGCTCCTCCAAAGTTCATCTTTGATCGGTTCTATTGCTATTACTATAACTTATGAAAACCAGATCGTAGAAGGTGTTATTAATACCTTCTCTGGGAGGATCTAAGAAAATTGAAGGGACTTGCTGTGGAGTATTGTTCCAACAGGATCCTTATAAGTCCTAAGTACTTTACAGGTCAACAATATCCGGATCTGCTATGACACGTCTGTATCAGGTTTATACACGTCTGGTTTAAGTTTGACACTCTCTATGCATCAATAGCAATTAAAAAGGCCTTATTACGCTCTTGCATCGAAACGGTCTGCTTGACGATGTTTTGGTATCCACAGCGGATCGACTACAGAGCATCATTGTGGCATAACACACCAAATTTATTTGCAATACCAACACAAAATGTCGGTATAATAATGTACGAAAGAGAAGTATTTCGTTTGTGCAAAACGTGAATGAGTCTCACTTTGACATACTTGCAGGATAAAAATCTTGGCCTGGCCTCATGACCAAAGACGTTGTGCCTGTTTGATAAACTAAAAACGAAATCAGTGCCATGCTGCTTGATTGAAGGCTATCGTATAAAGGTAGTTACATATCTTTTCAACTGGCAAAAAGGACTAATTGACAAGTTATCTTCTTAATGATGGTAGGCGACATCCGTGCACTCATATAGTGGAACAGTCATTGGTCAGAGGCGTGCAGTTCCTGAACGATCGATCCGAGCCACAGCTTTGCTGGTGACAGCACTCTACATGCAGGAATTCAATGTGACAAGCCTCTCTAACATTGACCCTGAAGGTTGTCACAGCTTGGGAACCCAACGATCTGCACCCATGCTATTTCGAGGGATGACCAAGTTCTACCAAAGAGCCGCTCATTTCAGCTGGACGGTCCAGAACACCAATGACTTGATCAGGCACAAACACATATCGTCAATAGCTGCAGCTGCTGTGACAAGCTAGGAGATTTGTTTAGGGCTAGGTAGTGCTTTCTTCTACATAACCTTCTGACTCTGTACAAGGCCTGGGTAAGACCTAGTCTCGATTACTGCTCATATACTTGGGATGCTGGCTCTCCGACCACATCATCGATCGATGAGTCTTCTCTAACATACTCGGGACCCTGTCACAACGACAGGCCGTCGACGGTCTGGCTCTCTTCGACCGGTATATCCACGGACCTTGCTTCTCAGAACTCCCCTCCATGATTCCTCCGCGCAATGAGCCTGCCATTTCTAGCTGTTATTGGAACACACTGTATAGTAGGGGCAAAAACAAATGAACTCTAACCCGAGAGATAGATAAATTGAATATCGTGCCATTATCATTTTGAATTTCGTACTCTGAAAAAGGCCACCGAAGTCTTCAAAGTTAGTACAACAACTGCGTCTTCATTTGCCGACCAAGATAAGTTTCAGATGTTACACAATTCATAGGTATACAAATGTACCTACACAGGTTATAAAGTTAGTAGTCTATCAACGGAAATCGGGTGATAGAGGGCCTCAAAATATATATTGAATGAACCACTACATGTGTGTTCCGAAATTTTATAGTTCAGGAGATAATTGCAATTTTGTGAAATTTCCAAAAATCGGGATAATGAACTTTAAATCGCAATTGCAACTAAACCATTAGGTTTCGGGCTGTGTTTTTTTTTAGATGAGCTAAATGATTAGTTATAGCAATGGTTATGTCACTTTTCACCAGATCTTGTGAGAAATCAACGCAAAAAATCTTAAATTAATTTTTTTGTGAAAAATCTCTAACATCCCTCAACTTTGGAGGGCGGTAAAAAAATTGGGGTTGTATTTCATCATTCATTTTATTGTAAAACTAATTCAATCCATGTAGAATAAACATTGAAAATTCCAGCTTGCTACGATAAGTGCCTCACCTTAAAAAATCTCTACCTTTGACGCAGGTGGGTATCTACTCGTACATATACGTGTAAGCAAGAAATTGTATTTTATGAGATACAGTCCAAACGACTTGATGGATTTTGACGTATTAGGTACTGTTAGATTGGTCCTAGCAGTGCGAGTGATACCGTGTGTATTAACATTTTGTAAAATCAAAATGGCGGATTTTTCACGCAAATAGCCAAATCAGCTTAATGAGCTTGGGCATCCAAATATCTCCTGAACTATAAAATTTAGGACCACACATATAGGGGTTCATTCGATAGGTTTTGAGGCCCTCTATCACCTGACTTCCGTTGATTCACTACTAACTTTACACCCTATACATTCACAGCACCTTTTGCCAACCGTAGCTCCCACGCCGACTTGTTTTCCGGCAAATAAAACAAAGTATGTCATGGCGGTGGCTGGCAGCTAGCAGGCTGTTGGCCATTACATCAGCAGCTGGCCAGGTATCGCTTTGATGGTGCCGGCCCCTTTTATGAATCCGCCAGCGGCGAGGTCAAAAGAGGCCATGCCGTCGCAGTTTAATGATGCGTGGATAAACGGGAAACGTACATCGTTAGTCTTTGCAATTTACCAAAGGGTTATGTACGGATCGGATTCCGGATAAGTGGATTGTGAAGCTGAAGCTCCAGCTGCTGCTGATGCTTTCTCCTGTCGTTTGTTGCAGGACAAGTGATTAAATGAAGTCGGCTTGGTGTCATTCGGGTTTATTGTCTGCGCTAGTTTGACTTGACCTTAGACTATCTGCTCACTGGATAGACAAAGATCAGAGACGGATCTAGAAAGTATTTTTTGGACGGGTCCATATGATGAATTTGAAATTACGCATTCAAAAAAGTTACGGGGGGATTCAGGATTCATGTTCAGGAGGATGTCCGTTTTTGGGGGGTGACCTATCGCTGATTGAGAATTGAATAGCGGGGCGTGCAGAAGTTAAATTTTTTTAACTTAAACATTTCGATACCCTGCCACCCCCCGATATGTCCCGCAAAAATATATTCTGGCTTTCATCGTGAAATGAGGCACTTACTTGAAACGGAATTAGCATATTTTGTCCAGAAAAGTTGTATAAATCACAAAACATAGAGAAATATTTGATTTTTTTTACCGTATCAAAATTACGTTGTTTTCCTTTTTCTTAGTTGTAGATACATTCACCACATTTTGCATACATTTAAACATTACCTCAATGTGTATCTCTTACCATGTTTTAAGAATAACGCTTGCTTACAGCTTTGTACACATTAAACATTAAAAGGCACTACTAAACAGTTTTTTCTCAGACGACTTTTAAACCACACTACGTTTAAATTGAAATTTTGGTAGTAAATAAGTTATCGGCTCACATGATGGTGACTATAAGAACAACCCATCTAATCGCCAGAGATGGAGTATCTCTAAATCAATACTGCCTCACCCTTTAAGGCCTTAAAAAATGAGTCTTGGAAATCTTGATTTCCAGCTAACAAAATATATTTTTGTTTGACTTAAACTATCGATAAACTGTTTTTGGGAAAAATAATTTTGTTATACTGGATACAATATACTGGTCCTGCAATTTGAAGGTTATAGTAACATTGATAGTAGACTCATAATTAACGACTGAAAGGATCCCTAGATGTAAATTGTCATACTTCTCAACTAAGTTATTATAGGGGTTTGTCCAACTGGTGTGTTATTGAGTGCAGTATAAATTGATAGGAGTAGCATCGAAACATCTCGAAATCAGACATAACACATTTTTTTGTTTTTGTCTGAGGTATAAGGCTTTCCAAGAATAACATCTTTGAGCCATTATTGTGTTGGGTATAAAAAATTCGCGATACTGCAGTAGAGATAGTCTGTTCCTGGAAATTAAAATGTGTTACTTAAAAAATCCTCTGGAACCCTTGGCTGCAAAACGGGTGGCTATTTCTAAAATCAGCAAAATAGTCTTAAAGTATTCCCAGAAATCACCACATGAATTTTTGGCCAATGTTTTATTAACATTTACATGTGACTACATTATGGACTTTATCGGCTATCAGTGGCCGCTCGTGGCAAAATAAAACAGGTGTTCTGCAAATCCGAACTTACCTATTTTTTATATATCAGTTCAATCCTGCGCTCTTTCTTGGCAGCAAATTTGTTGATCACCTTCCCGTTGAAGTTTTTCATGGTTGAAATAAATTCCTTTTCAATGGACAGCATTGACAACGCTGTAAGGCGATCCTGGGTCATAGTATTTCGAAGAAAGGTCTTATTCTTTTCAATGCTGATAAATTTCGCTCAGCCTCTGATGTTGACATAGGAGTTGTAACAATAATTTCTAATAGCTTTTTTGTTTCTTTTAGTGTTTCCTCCAAATTATTTTGTATCAAAAATTTCAAAGCGACAGAGTTCCATGTAAATCTCGGCAATCATTCCGTGCATAAATAACAGACAACTCTGTCTTTATACGACTTTTTTCTAATTCGCGATAAGCCAAGCAGGTAGTTTCCATCTTGACATCAGGAAACTTACCACAGTATTCTCCAAAGTCTTCGGGGAAAAACAGGGATGCGGCTACCAAATGATCTTTGAATTGAAATCTGTCATTTGCAGAATTCACTATATTGTCGCATACTTCTAATGTGGCAACTCGGTGATCGTGACTGCAATTACTACGTTGTCTCCTTTTGTTGCCTTGGGCTTTTGGCTTCATTTATTATGTCATCAATTTTATTTCTTACATCGACAATACATTTTTCAATATTACTTTTAACTTGCGCTGGCTCGGTTTTTCTCTTGTGCAACTGGTTGAACAAGATGTCGACGTGAGGCGTGACATGATGAAAAAATGTCAACCAAAACACGAAAACACAATCGTTTAACATACGGCGAATACCGCAAGCTGTCTTGCAAATGGTTTCATTAGTGAAATTTTCTTCTATTTCTTCCATGCATTCAATGAGTGATTCTCTGTTCTCAAACACTACATTGATTGTTCGAATACTAAAATTCCAACGAGTTGTTGCTCCTTGGGGAATTTTTCACCCACAATTCTGTTCAGTACCTCTACGCGTTGAGGATCCCGGAATATCTTTCAAATCCCCCAAGAACACCCGAACTTGAGCATTTGCGGAAGCAGCTTGGGACATAATCATGTTTAACTGATGCGCATAGCAGTGCACATAGTGAGCAAATGGATATCTTTGTTTAATTTTTGCCATTACCGCGGCTCCATCATAGCTTTGTGAAATCAGTTTGTTAGGGAAATTTCCTATTAATGGATCTACGACGCTCAAAATATGTCTTGTGAGAGTATCAGCGTCACCTTTTTCGGGATTCATATAATTCCAAAAACGTTCTACTGGTTCGCCGTTAAATACGTAACTGAAAATTGTTACCAGTTGGGTTTTCCCGAAATTTCCGTTGTTTCATCTGCTATTGTCGCCAAATACGAGGCTCTGTTAATCTGTTTTATTATTTCTTCATAGCAAACTTCAAGAATGCAATCCAGTAGATCGTTTTGTATTTCTTTCGAAGTTCCTTTAAATATTGAAAGCATGTTTTATGTGTTCGTTTAAGGTTGTATCAAGCTCAGCAGAAAAATGAATCAGTCCACGAAATATTTCCGGGTTTTGGATGCTATCGGTTTCGTCGTGGCCCAGTAGCGCCAATTCAAATGCCCCGCAAAATTTTATACATTCGATTATTTTTGATAGAACGTACCTGTTTTTTGTAACGGTATCATTATGCTGTTGTATATTTCTCCAATATGCAGAATCTAACTGAACTCTGATGTTAACAGTCCCAATAAAGTCAATTTCATCGAATTATGGAGATATGTTTTAGAGTTTTCATGCTTCTTAATTTTTTCACTCAGGTGCACTAAATCTGTAACACCTACCTCCGTCCAAGATTTGTCACCGCCGAAAAGTATGCAAGGAAAACAGAAAAGGGCATTCTTTCTGTTGCACCCACAAATCCAGTCTTTTCTGGTGTAAATCTCCCTGCTGAAATGCCGCGTATAGCCCTTGCCCCGACTTTTTTTTTTTTTTAACGAGGGGGGAATGCATTTACGCACCATACCATAGCACGAGCTACGACGTGTGTGGGGCTCCAGGGTCTTGAAGAGATCACCTAATACCCACTAAACCCTAAACCTCCGCGTGGCCCGACTCATCAGCGTCTCGGTAGGCCATGTGTTGTGCGTGACCTGCGGTCTGCTACAACGTCTCCTCATGTGTTTCAGTCTCTGGGAACGCCGGGTTGGTTCCCTTTACCTCGCACATTCTATCGATGTCGTTAAGCGATCATCGATAGAGGGTCTGCTAGTTTCTCTTGAAACTCTTGTTTTCGAAAAATCAGTCCTCTTACCAATATGTTGTTCCTGGTCCTGGTCCTGAAGGGTCCTGGTCCTGGTGGGTCCTGGTCGTGGCGGGTCCTGGTCCTGGTTGGTCCTGGTCCTGGTGGTTCCTGGTCCTCTGCATCCACGCCGTGGGGGGGGGGGGAGCAGCCGCAAATTCTCCTAGTCTCCTAGTCAAGGTTCCAGTTAGCGGGTGCCAACTGGGACCTTGGTCTGGAGTACCTGGTTCTGCGGTTGCGAGGCCTCTCGTCCGGATCGTAGTCCATGAGGAATCGTAGCTGCTCGTTCGGGTGGTCCTGAGCTTTCTCGAAGGTCTTCTCCGCTTTTTTCCTCATGTACTCGTGGATGGTATCCCAATGCAGGTCTCTACGCAAGGTTGAGTTCCTTACGTAGGAAGGTGCATTGGTGGCGATCCGGAGTAGCTTCATCTCTAGAGCAGCAAGTCGCTTGCGGTAGCTGGGGGCAGCGTACCCCCAGACCGCGGAGGCGTAAGCGAGCTGAGGTCTGGCGATGGCCTTGATCAGCCGTAGCTTGGTCGCTAGCGGCATCTGGCTGTGTCTACCCAGTAATGGATAGAGTTGAGCCATGGCTGCTCTGGTTTTTGCGATGACAGCTTCTATGTGCGCTTTCCAGGTGAGGGACTTGTCAAAAACGATCCCCAGATATTTGACATTGTCGCTCCACTGGATATCTTCATCGAAGATGGATGCTTCGAGAGGTCTTGCAATCCTTCTTCGTTGAATGAAGATTGCCTGCGTCTTCTGGACGTTGATGCGGATTTTCCATTTCACGCACCAGTCCTGAATTTGGTCCAGTTCACCCTGTAGTCTCCTACGGATGATCTCGGGTCGTCTATGCTTGGCGGCTATAGCAGTGTCGTCTGCATATAGGGCCAGCATTGTGTCAGCTGTCTTCGGCACATCGTAAGTATAGATGTTGTAGAGCAGGGGGGCTAAGGCTGACCCGTGGGGCACGCCTGCTTCCAGCTGACGTCTTGTTGAATGGCATGTACCAATCTTCACCGTGAACCATCTTTGTGTTAGATAGCTCTGGATTAGTTGGCACATGTTCGCATCGATTCCGGCGGCTTCCATTTTGGCGATGAGTCCATCGTGCCAAACTCGGTCGAAGGCTCGTTCCACGTCCAGCAGGACGAGACCGGTTGCCTCCTGGAGATTGAAGCCGCTGGTGATGTTTTCCGTCAGTCGTAGCGCTTGGAGTTCCGTGTTGTGGGAGGATCTGAAGCCGAATTGCTCTGGGGGGAGAAGTTGCAGTTCTTCTGCCTGCTTCTCTAGTCGAACGGCGATAGCCTTTTCGACTACTTTGCCCACCGAGGAAACCAGGCTGATGGGCCGATAGTTCTGGGGCAACTTCCGGTCCTTGCCTGGCTTGGTGAGCATTATAACCTGGGCTTCCCGCCACCGCCGCGGGAAGTGGTTAAGTCTCAGAGTGGCATTGGCGATGTTGGTGAGCGCAGCAATGCCTTTGGTGGGAAGGTTCTTCAGCATCCTATTGTTGATGCCGTCCCTTCCCGGCGCCTTTCTGACCTTCAACCTGCGGATGATCAGACGGATTTCCTCTGGACTGGATGGGTGATCCGTCTCCTGGCCAGGTGGTCGACTCCTCATGTTTTCGGCTGCGACTTCCACGGCCTCCTCGTGGTTGTCGTCCTCGTCTTCATGGTAATTGAGTCTGCATTCGGATTCTAGCGAATCGGCGAATGCTTCGGCTTTTTCTTCACTGGAGTAGGCCAAGCCGCGTTGGCCGTGAAGAGTGGGGATCGTGGTGCGCTGACGACGAAATTTTCGCTGCATAGACCAGGCCGTACCATCCTGGGTCTCTAGTTCTGCACAGGCTGCATTCCATCTGTTGTTTTGGAGTTCCGCGAGTGCGTTCTTCAGAGCTAACGATGCTCTGTTTCGCGCAACTCTCGACTCCTCTGTCAACAGCTGGAGATGTTCTCGCTTGAGTCTTCTGTTCTCCCTGATCAGGTGCCTAATATGGTGAGGTGCTGGACCATTTAGGTGTCTAGGAACTGCCGTAGTCTCGGAGCGGGTGCTGTCCTCGTGCGCTCGCAGGACAGCATTCTCCAGCTCCTCTACTGCGTTGTCCAGTTCCTCCGCTGATCGGATGGTTGGAATTTGAGTGATGTTCCTTTGGACGTTGGATTTGTACAGGTTCCAGTTCGTCCGTTTGGTGCTCAAGCTATCTCGAGTTCTAGACCCTGTACCAAGTGTTAGTAGAATCGGATTGTGGTCC
The DNA here is from genome assembly GCA_963669975.1 of Acanthoscelides obtectus. NCBI lineage: Eukaryota > Metazoa > Arthropoda > Insecta > Coleoptera > Chrysomelidae > Acanthoscelides > Acanthoscelides obtectus. The sequence goes on along the minus strand of CAVLJG010000001.1, from coordinate 83,827,775 downwards.
GATGATCCTTCCACCAGGCTCTCTATCTCGAACTCCTCTCTGATGTTGCGGAGGATGGCTATGTCCAGTACCGCAGGTCGCCCAAGGCCGAATGGAATGTAGGTTGGTTGCTCCGGACCTACGATGACCCCCGCCAGGGCATCGACGTGTTCCTGGAGCTGCCTTGCATTCCTGTCTTCGACGTTGTTGTTCCATGCCGGAGACTTGCAGTTTAGATCTCCGATGACTATGCGTGCTCCTGGGCCTCTCAGGAGATCAGCGATGTCATCTTCGCCTAGGGCCTCCCCTGGTGGCACATATAGGGAGGTGATTCTGTAGGGACGGTGGTTGTGATGGACCTGGACCGTGATTCCGTCCCCATTTATGTCTGCGGCATCGTCGAGGACATGACTCGTCAAGGTACGTTTGACGAGTAATGCGACTCCCCCACCTCTGCCCCTTCTGTCGTAGCGGTACGTCTCGTACCGCGGGAACGTCAGACTATGGGCAGCATCCAACTTCGTTTCTTGGATGGCCATCACCTCTGGTTGGTACTGGTCTAGTATCTCCTGGATTTCTGGTTTCCGTGCCCTGAATCCGTTGATGTTCCAGGAGATAATGCGTAGAGATTCTACGTTTTGACCTGTAGACATTTCGGGTCTAGTGCTTGTCTTGCATCTTGGCCTCGAGTGCATCCAGGCGGGTTATGATGGCTTGCATCATTGCCAGCAGTCTGTCATCGCCGTGTTGCTTCTGCGCAGTAGTTCCAGTAGCAGTGGCGGCTGCTGGGGCAGAAGTGGACATAGGCTTCTTCGCTTTTTGAGCGTAAGAAGTCCTATTTGTGGTGGGGACTGCTTTGGGGGCAGAAGCAGCTTTCTTCGGCGCCTTACTACATCCCTTGTAGTTGGCGGGGTGGCCTTCTCCACAGAGGCAACATTTGGCGTTTCGTTGCCCTGTTGGCGGCGCTGGCAGACTGCAGCTGGTGCTGTTGTGGTCCTCTCCACACTTAACGCACCGTTCAGCGAGACGACAGTTCCGCTGTGTGTGCCCGTACCGCTGGCAGCGGTAACATTGGCTGGGCTCGGAAGACTTTTTCTTCCTCTCGAAGCTGACCGTGAGCATGGCCAGCCTCTGGATCTCTGCAAGCTTTTCCGGCATCTTCGTCTTGACGAGGAAGAGCGGAAGTGGCTTCTTTGTGGTCCTTGAGGTCATCTGCTGAACCTCGGCGTCTGCGATGCCTTGGCTCACTAGATCCTCTTTGATGTCATTGACTGACATCTCTCTGGGTAGCCCACGAATGACCCTCTGGTCCATCCTGTCCTCCTTCAGTTGATAGGTGAAGAAGGGCCGCTTGATGGATTCCAGCAGTGCGACTAGCTGACGGTAGTCAGCTGGTGTATTTGTGAATACCTTCACACTGGTACCCGCCGTCCTCGCTTTGGAGAATTGAATCCCCTTGCTGTTCATCATCCTACTCAAGGATGACCAATCAGCGGTGCCCTCGATATTGATTGGCGGAACTCCTGTTCCTGCCATGGGGGCCTCGGTGGTCCTGGTTGCTCTAGGACCTCTCTTCTTGGTGGCAGCTGGCATCTTTGGCTGCCTGGGTTCTTCTTCTTCGGAGGAGGAGGAAACTCGCACCCGCTTCCTCCGTCTGGTGGCGACACTGAAATCGGTGTCGTCCGTCCTCTTCTCGGCTTCGTCTACGTCGATATCTTGGGCATCCATGTCCAAGTTCTCCGTAGGCTTCTGGTCCTCCTCTCCCTGGTCCTCTTCTTCTTCTTCTTCCTCCGTCTTCTTCGCTTTCCTCTTTGCTTTGAGGAGCTTCCTTTTTACCTCATCGATTTCATCCCTCGCCCGCTCGAATGCTTCTTGCAGATTTTTCATCTGCTCAGCAAGCATTGCAAAGTTCTCCTCTTTCTGCTTCAGCTGGCTCGCCAGCTTTTCTATTCTCGCCATCGTGGATGGCGATCGTACCGTGATGAAAATCACAGTAGGATCGCACTGTAAGTCCGGGTGGGTCGCAGTCGCACAAGTGTATGCTCGTGACGGCTGCTAGCTCGGAACTCGGGGGAGTTGCCCCGACTAACGCCCTGTGTTTCTATAAATATGTCCGGCAGCGGTCGACCTGACATCTTCTGTTTCCAGAATCGTTTCACGCTGATAAGTCTGTAAACCACATCCATTGTCCTGCACTACCCTTCTTCACAGACACAGTCAGTCAGTGAGTCACTAGTCACCTAACGTAAGACCCAAAATACCTAAATAAAAAATTTTTCGCATTCAAATTTTAAGCCACGTCACGTGACAAGACCAATATGCCAATACCGAGGACCGAGCATCGACCGTCCAATCAGATATCGTACTTCGCATTAGATCTGTACGGATCTGTATAAATTGCAGCACATGCTTAAATCGCGCATTTGATTTTGTAGAGAGAGACAAAAGCAAGCGCGTGCGGCTTGTGTCGAAGTAGTGCACAGACCCTTTTCTAGTGGCCCATGAATAATATTACGCTGCGGTCGCGACGAAAATGACAAGTACACAATTCGGTCGACTATAATTCTTTCTCAGTAAAACAGACTCGACGCCGTGTCTTGCGGGGGCAGGCCGGTATTGTTTCTATTTGTGTGATAACATGGAAAATAAATAATGATCAAATTACTACTGCTTTTTTCTGTTAAAACAAAAGTTTTGGCAGTTCTGCAGCTCTGCAGAACTTAAGGGCCAGCCGCCCCTGTCGGCCATAATTAAAATAATACTCCGTGCTTACAGCGCACGAATACCGGGACCATTTCCTATCCACAAGCTCAATTGCGGAACAATGGTTTGAAGAGCATGAAAAGCTTATTACAACGCGTATTGTTTATCACCTGAGAAACAATTTTGGACGAACTTCATACCGTCCTCAGTTTGTCCTACCTCTCACTTGGCTTAGTAAAGAGGCTGGCTGAACTAGAAATCTCGAATAGAATGCCATTTTTAGTGATGAATACAGATTCTGTTTGAGAGTCAATGACAGCCGTGCAAGGGGTGAAAGACTATGTTCTCAATTTTCTATGGAAATACAAATATATGTGCATCGCTCTGTTGGAATTATGCCATGCTTAGCATCCAGGAGGTGAGGGAACCACATGTTTTACCTTATATACGGAAGCTCAGTAACCCACGTTTACAACAAGATGATGCGCTATCACATATATCCAGAATTAGTTTGATCCATTTCGCAGACCATTAGTCAATTTGTCGCCTTGGCCCCTAGATCTCTCGAAATGTCACCCATTGAACTCGTCTGATACAATAATGGAAGCATGTTACTCCGTTCACTCCGTCTTCTACAGACTCCAGCCGCATTTTGCCATGAGGAAATGTATGACAAGTTCAAACAAATTATGAATTTTTCACAGTTTATCCAGCGCTTAAATTTAGCTGAAATTTTGAACAATTACTCAACTAACCCTAAAAGACATAAATACGAGAAGTTTTAATAAATTCATTATTACTGGGTGTTTTTTTTTTACCTCATTCAGTATATTTCCACTTGAAGAACGCAATTGCTCGTTCGAACACAGATGATCTGTGATTCCCTTGGGTCGCGTTCTCAGGCAGACATCCTCATTGACATGTTTGACTTCCTAATCCATACCCTTTTCACCCACTCGCATTTATTCCTATCCCTAACGTGTTCCTCAGAGTTGTTCCAAGACAAATTATCTAGATACACTGCTTTGTTCTCTTCCTTCCTTACTTGTGCAAACTATAATAATTAATCACTACAACTGGTGCGTGGCAGTGGCAGGAAACTTTATTATTTTCTCCGCTCACAATTCTTTTATTTATTTACCAACTTTCCGGTTTTAATGAAGGTTGGAGGTGGAAGCCAGGCTCATTACTGTGAATTTTTACTTCGGTAATTACCGGAGAGCAGCGTGGTCCTGATTTTAACTTTTGCACGAGATATGGTCTATACCTTTTTCAAACCAGAATGAGTCAAATAAATTGCTGTAATGACTGAACTTAACTCTTAAATTACTTTAGTCACCGTCAATACTTGTAATAAATGGATAGGAAGATACGGGCAAAGCGAACGGTAGCAACACCTGACACTTCGTATTTAATTGATTCTTCTTAGTGATCCGTGGATGTGCTTAGATTCCCGAGGATTTACTATTGTTGGTGACACTACCCGAAATCGGAAGAATTAGTTTTTTCAGATAATTAAAGTCTGCGAAAAATTGGAGGATTCAGCAGACAAGACGCTGGATGTGATAGGATTTTGTAATTCGTTTGGTATTTGCATATCATAACACAACTATTTAGAATCCTGAGTGATTTCTGTAAGTGTACTATAGTTTGACTGAGATCCAATATACAAACATGTTTTTTCTTTCTAAATATGTGTTTTTAAATACTACTGTATAATATTCATATCTTTTGAAGCATCTTTAATATTTTTTTTCGTACAATAGTCTTTATAATTATAATATAATGAGAAATTACAAAACTTTTATATAAAACAGTTTTTGACCGTCTTTGACCACAATTCTTGGAAACACTACAAGAAATAAACTATTGCATTTTAGTGAATTTGAATCACTGCAGCTTCATTTGGCTTTTTAATATAATCGCATCTAAAAACTAAATTTGCTTGGAGCAATTTGAGTTAGATATACCAAGAAGATGGTGATTGGGTCGAAAGACTTGCGCGCGACGCTAGGTTCGATTTAGATGGTCAAGAGCAAATAACCGAGCTGCTAGAAGTGCAGTCACAATAACCAAATAGAAGGAGAGGAATGTCAAATATATATGAGATAAATTAGCGTATCGTGCCATAATGTACCCACCGCTATCGCAACTAAAACATTTGCGGCGCAAACAGCATTAACCGTAGTGTTTCTCTAGTATATGGAGCAGCAATATCGGAGGGCAAATTGAATGTCTCCAGCTTAAACGCCACTTAAATATTTGTAGTTAGAGCGAGAGTCGGATTACGTTCTCTATTATGTGTGGCAGGATGGAGTGGGGGAACAGGAGGTATTTGTAATGCTCTCGTTCTCTCTGTTTCGCGGCTTCGCGACCTTCTGTTTGTGTTAGGCTACAGTCCTATTTGAACTTACAGAGTATAGTCATGTAGTCGTAGAAATTGCGTCCGTGGAATTCCAGTAAAGAGAACAAAACGTATGAGGGTTAGAATAGCATGAAGGGACGGCTTTGCCAACCTGTCACCCATTTTGTGATTCCTAAATACGACCGACTGGAGTATTATGTAAAAAAATGATATAATGTCATTAAAATGATCCGTCCGTCATCCACATGTCGAAAACTTTTGAACGTTATTGGCCACAGTCAAACTGACAAACTCATAAAGCATCGGAAAACGAAGTCAGAGAACGGCTTTCGCAAGCTGGATCCATTTTCACAATCTACAAAACTGTTTCGTCCTTGAACAGGAATCACGTAATTTCCAATAGACGGCTAGTTTTCTCGAATACAATACCGATTGACCGATTGACCGATTGAGATGGACAGTAAATATAGATCGAATCATTATTTTTGGGTTCGACGAATATTTTTTGAAGTAATACGGTATGTGGATGATGTCATACGACTTTGCCGTAGAAAATATTGAATTTCTCAACTACGACTCCTAAGAATGGACTCCAAACTTTTCTTTTGCATTGGAGATATTTTAGAAAAGAACTCTTACATTGCATTTGAATGTAGTTTCAAGCTAAGCAGATAAGTTTCGTCAATAAAGAATGTATTCCTTCCATATTAAATCGTTAAACTAACCCGTATTCCCACCATTAGCTATTACGAAAAAATCACATAGATTGTTCATCCATAAATAACAAAACTTTTTTTCAGTTTTTCATTCGGTGCATCAAAAGGGATTGGGGAAACCTTACTTTTCAATGAAACGAATGTTTGCTCTACATGTCTTCAATTTATAAGTAATCCTATGTTTTCGAGATCACTAAATTCCAATATGCGCTTGAAAAATTGAAAGTGGTGATGCTGTAAGCCTGCGTTATACCATAAAAATGTGGTATTTATAGATTGAAACAATCATAATAGATAATTTCTGCAACAATGCTGTTGGTTAGCTAACGTTGAACCAGTCTATGATTCAGTTATAGCCATAATTTGACAGAACGCCAGTCTTTCCAAGATGGTGCAGCTGAAAAAATGACAAAAACTTGGCCATTGAATCCGCGTATAATAAGCGTATATAAAAATTTAGGTTTAGACTGATATCAATCCTCTTAATCGATCGACGTGGGATCTAATTAAGAGTGCTCCTAAATACCTTATTTCAAAGGAATAGACACAATGGGTTGCGTGTTCACCGGTAAGAACGCATGTCAATAAAAATAAATCAAACGGTTGGGTGTTGAGTAGAGCACACTTACAATTCAGGTTCCCTGCAGCTTTTATTACGTTCTATCTACCTCCCCACCATAAAACTAAACACAATCAAACCTTCTTTTGTAGTGATTCCAACATTGTGTCAATTTTGCAAAGACGCTGATAGCAGGATTGGATTAAATCTGTTCGGTTGCCTTTTAGTTCCACCCTACAATGTATGTCGGTCAGTTTGTCATTCTGGCGGCCTGATAACCTAGAATTCAGACATCAAAAAGAATGAAAGCGGGAGCAATGAATGAAGGAAGAACGATATCAAATGGCAGCCTGTGGCACTATAAGGTGATCAGACATCCAGAGCCACTGTTTGGGTTTCGATTTTTGACGTTTCGGATACTCCTGTTAATTTCAAGTAAAGATTTGAAGAGTTGATAGTTGGGGGTTGGGGAGAAGAAGTTTATGATCGCCGTTAGTTTGTGGCGAAGGGACTCATCCTGTATAGTAAGGGGCTTTCACAGCGCTATAGTCTTTACGTGAGTACCTACGCGCACGTATTCAAAACCCAAAGTACAAGCTTACGGGGTGGGGGCAGGTCATCACTGCCATTCAAGTTCTTCTTTCTGACCTAGACTCTTTAGGTCTGCAAAATGTGTCGTAGTTTGAACGTGTTAAGTTTCTGGTATGAATAGCCTGCAAAACTCAAAAGTTCGACAATTTTTTCTGCTAAACAAAACTAAAAATTACTTCAAATTAAACCAATCCAAAAATACTCTTTGAGGTCTTATAGCGGAAGGAAGAACTTTACTCTAGATACTTGAAAACCTCAAATATTATAACTTCATAAAAGGTTTTTAAGCATTGAGGCTCACAGTTTTTGGAGTTTCTCAGACATTAAATCGCTTGTGACTCGCAAATAGTCAGCTTTAGAGAAAAATTACTCAGGACCTTTTTTTGCGAATGATCTAAAAAAACTGACAAAAATTGTCCGCAGCAAAAAAAAATGTTATGTAATTTATTTAGAAAAAATGTTTGATCGAATTTGATCCGGGTTACCGACAAGCTACTGATTGGAATAATTAATTGTAGCTGAAAAAGAAGTTTTCCACGTTTTCCGCAAATATTCTTCTAAAGCTATAAATTACATTATACAGTATCGAGTATGTCAAATTTCTGTTGCATTCAGGTGGTATACATTGATAGTGAAACAGGTGGTATAAGATAATAATAGTTTTTTCGTTTTTTTCTGCGAACATTTCTGGTAACTTGTCGGTTTTTTTATATATTCCGACTATCACGAAGGCCTAAGGCCTAAACACCCATGGGATACCGTGGGGCTATAAGGGGATACAGGGGAAAGGGGGAACGCCACACGGACTCTGGCACGAGAATACGTGTGCAACATCCATAGCCAAGGGAAAAATTTCTCTTGGGACGGGATTCGAACCCGCACAGCTCACGGCGACTGATCAGAAGACCGAACAGTCTACTACTGCGGCCACCGCTGCTGCCGGTGACTGTGTCTGGGATCCGGCCTTGTGAATTCCGTCTATATAGCGCAGCAGAATGAACGGAATTTGTGTGACGAGATCTTGGACACGATCACTGACTGGTTGGCGTCAGCTGTACGAACAGGCCGTACATCCTTTGTTCGCATTGATGAGCATTTATTGGTTTGTTTCGTAACGTCGCATGGCTCGCAAAGGCAGAGGAGCCGCGACAGCAATCTAGTCCGGATGGTCTCTTCAGATCTGCTGGGAAAAATATTCTGATTGGGTTGGTTGCATATAATATTCCAAAAAGATTAATTTTAACGGATCTGCATGTTGCCAAACCCAAAATTGCGTCAAATATTGTTTAAACATTATTTTTGAACATTCTCCAAAAATAGTTTGTTCGCTCCGATCGCGGTGTTTTTGAGGATATGTTGAACAAAAAAAGTGCTGCAGAATTTTCTAAAGTTGACAGTTTTAAAGTTATAAGCCATTTATTATCTGAAAAATCCTAAAAATGAGTGTATTCAGTGCTCAAAAACTCGGTGAAAACCTTCCTATAAGACCTTGAAGAGTTTTTTAGAATTAGTTTTTACCCTTGTTTGGTAAGCCAAAATTGGCCCAAACTATGCACCTTTATCCCTTACCCCTGACTTAATAATCATTGTTAGTAGTCTTCACACATACTTATAACGAAAAAAAAATTCCGAGTGTAAATGTTCTCGCCCCCTTGATTTGTTACACATAGTATTCTTCTTATCTCTCTATAACCTACATGCAACGGGATGCTAATTGCATCGAAATATCTGAATATAATGAGAAATCCATAAAACGGTAAGAACATTAGGTAAATTATATGCATATCATAGGTGAATATTTTAATATAAATAAGCATTAAAAACCGTAAAAATGTTATAAACAAAGGAGCAATTAAATTAGTATAAATATTCTTCCACTTAAGTGACTTGACCTAAAATCAAGTTTGTTACTCCTTTTCTGGAGGCTTCAAAAGAAACAAGCTGTTTGACGACGTAAAGGAAAAATCGATTTTCTCCCTTATCCTTTGTATCATTTTATAGTCTTCGTATAATTTCACGCTCTTCTCCGCAGTATCGTTAGCAATACTAAAGACTGTTTTCAAGCTGTTCTAGCTTATCATTGAGGCCGAGACAATTATATTGCTCTTTTGGTAATGCTTCCCAAACGTGACTAAACCTCTTTAACAGCGGTACTCGAGGAGAGCTAGATGGTCCAAAACACAATGTAAGTATTTTCGAAAGAAGTATTTCGACAACATGATGACGACAAGCTAGCCATAAAAGATATTTGCTTCTAGGAAAGCCCGTGCTACATTTTACGCACCACCGGTATCAATACTCATTGCCGGGACTTTTTCTGTGATTTACATTCCTGCATTGTATCAAATACAACATGAGATATTTCCGTGTTCTTACAGTAAGTTTGGGTACCCATAACAGTGTTTTGCAACTATTGCCGGAGACTAGACTTGGAAGGTACTCTTCTTTTTTATAACTTGTTATATCGTGTGTATGACACAAAACCCAAACATCGAGCATCACAATACGCATATAACTCGTAAATTTATATTAAAAGCAACGTTGCCACATCAATAATTATGGCTTAGCTAACTAGACCTTTGAAAATTTTACGGGCAACGGATAGATAACTTCAAAGTTGAAGTTGCCAAACTTGAAAGCTAAACTATGATTGGAAAATCAGATCAGAGAGTGCTATTTCAAAGTAAATTACGGCAGTTCAGTACACTAAATCAATATAGAACAAGAAAGAGGTCAACCACTTTTCACAAATGTTTTAAATACGACACTCGATTGACACTTATTCAAGTTAGCTGTCTGAAATTTTGCAGTGTGATTGCTATAGGTATCTACTTGTTACAAATTTACGAAGTGAGCTAAGTGGAAATGGATAAGGAAATCGTTGGAAAATGCACTCAAAAAAATCTTTACATATATGAACGTACCTAGTTAAGTTTCGATTCCATTTAGGTCTTTTAAATAGGTTTGATCCATATCTTTTTGTTATGCATGTGCGTAGTTGAACACGTAAGGATACTGTACTGTCACTGTCACTTTTTTATCTGTACTTTTAAAAATGCCACAGATAGTCAAAACTGAAGCTTATATGTCTAACGGCCAGAAAACATTAAAGAATTAAGTAAAAAAATCAATCTAATTGTCGCTAAAGAGAGTTAGAAACAGAAAGGCAGACACAGAACGAATATTAATAATATTTTATTAACAGCTATAGCTAACCGAAAATAAACACAAAATCAGACAATTTTACTGATTGAATGACAATGATACCACCATAATAAACATTATCTATAAACAAATACAGCAATTGATATAAATTCTGATGGCTATTAATTCCCCCCTATAAACTTTTGTCGCGATCATTAAAAGCGAATCGATGTACAGTGTGCGAACTTTATTTAGCAAAACGGATTTTCAGCATATTTACATTTAACTTCATACTAGTTTCATATATATCATTACGATGTGTTGCGACTACTACTATTAATGCTATTATTGTGTTGTAGTTATGGAAATGAGTTTCAAATACGTAATGTGTATGTAACCAAATTGTGTGTACATAACGGTTGATCGCCAATACATTTTTTATATGACAATATAGCAGGCTTATCCTTTTTATCACAGGTTTTAAAAGTATTAAAATCCACAATCGGAATACTCGACCACAATATGTAGAACTTCAGAAAAAATTGCATACAGCAACGAATTCAAATAGGTTAGAAAGGGCCAAGCCTATATGTTGCATTGTTTGTCGCCAAAGTTGGCATAGTTTTAGTGCATATTTTAGGCTCATTTGTCTACCGTTGCCTACAAAAGTAACAAGCCAATACATTGGCAACATTACTTTTTCTGGAGAGTGTTCAAGTAGCAAATCATACCGGGTGTACTTACGTTTAGCAAGACAGAAATAATATCTGTGAATCACTCAGTTATGATTAATAAACAAAGATAAATTAAGTAAAGCAAAAAACAAGGAAATATTAATTAACCCTCATGCTTAATTCTACTTAATTCGTAATTTCGAAAGGTAAAAAAATGCCTTCCTCAAACAACAGCTCTGTCAGAATACCTGATATTGGAAATAGTGGAACACATTGCTGGAACTCTACCCGGTTTCTCTAAATAGTTGTTGTTATCCGAGCAGATTCTTGGCCAAAAGCAAATACGTAGTTGAGGATAATATGGAAATTACTGCTGTTATAATAACCGCACTATATTTATCCAATAAAAAGTGTTGGAAGTAATTTAATTAATATGATATTTTTAGTTTTTTTTTAGCTTTCTCACCAGAATTTCGTGGCAATAAAATGAGAACGTAAAATGCTATTAAAAACGTGAAAGTAAAGACTTTCCCAAAGAAGTTATAGATCCGTAATTAAAGTAGATAAGACTCGAAATTAAATTTCTGTTGGACCTTTTCGGTACCCATCAAAAAATTTTGTTTGTCTCCAATATTTTTCATTTTTCAATGTTGTGGTTAGGTATAAAACCCCGTTAGCAAACTTAAAATTCGAACTGAAGACTCAAAGCAACAAGAAGTGGACTGAAATGAATCAAAATTACCTCACAAATGTCCAGGCAAAAGCACAACGTTAAGGTACCAATCATTTCGCAATGCCGTTGGCTAGAATATGTACTGAGAGACAAAAAAGGGTAAACACCTACGTATGTTTATTAGAATTCAAGAACTTTTTACATATCGATTTATCTTGCAATGAACAACAAGTGATAGAATGGTCAGGTTGTTCTGTTAAGATTTTGTGGTTGTTGCATGTATTGTTTGGTTATAAAGAAGCCTTCAATTTTCGTACATTTACAGTGACCGTTAAACATTAAATTTCGTGTAGCTTATTGAGAAGCCTTTTTTTGATTGCTCAAAATGCCTAGAGTGCATAGAATTCGCCGGGGGTCCCAGCTAAGTGACTTTGAGAGTGGTCGAATCTATCGATTAGAGAGGTTTCTAGGAGGACCAATAGATCCTTACGCAATATACTGCAGTGAGAACGAGTCAATGACAGACCGCATGTTGACAGAGCATCGTTAGCCTTCGTGGATCAATATCGTATCAACCGCTTACCTTGGCCACCACGATATTCTGACCTATCTCCAACTGAACATGCCTGGGATATGATAATATCCTGGAATCAAATCCAACAGGATATCGACCACCTTATCAGCACGACGCCCAGGCATTTCAATAAGTGTATAAGAAATCGTAGATCCTGAACACATTATTGAACCACCTTCTGCAGTCAGTTGACGAATCAGGCTGAAAATTCATTCATTTTACTAGTAAGGGACGCTGAACATATATGCAAAGAATTATTAAAATCGAATAAATATACGTAGATGTTTACCTTTTTTGTCACTCAGCATCTTAATACTTATCCATCGATTATTCTGTCTAAATGGTGTTTGCATTCCAACGTAACCTTCACCATTTTTGACATTTGTCTGGAACACTAGGACTGTATGGTACCTACGCACTTTTTTACCTTACCTTATGTTTTCGTAGAAAGATATGAATTGCATGTGAAATGACAAACTGTCAAATTGGCGTCTTAGGCCCGAACGACTTGTAGTATGAATCTTCATCCTGACTATAAGATTTTGAAGACAAGCAAATCATACTTGCTTGCTTGTCTGAATTTGATAGCTTAGACGGATTTTAAAATAGAAATATATTCCTGAGGGTAAATGCAATATAAACAGATATTAACCGTCAAAATTGAAAAAATAGATCTTACCAATGTATTCAAGAAACTATGAAGTATTGGTGAAACTGCTTTGGAGAAAAATTGAATATACCTTCAAAACGACACTTTAGACCTTTCAATCTGCTGTAGCGATTTTAGCACAAAAAATCGCCAATTTGCACATTTATGTTTTACAATAAGGTGCACCAGAAAATATGAAATGATAGCGAAAACTTGAATCTTCTATGGTAATTACTATTTTGAAAAAAAAATCAGCAAAAAACGATAAAGATTTTTGGAATATATATAATTGCCACTATCTTTTTTTTTTTAGGTTTAGTCTTTTTTGCGATATGTCCACCGGTGTAGTCGCTGCAGCAAAGTTAACATATGATGTCAAATTTTAGACATATTTTGATCCCCTATAACACTTGTGCCGATCACTTGAACCAATACTTCGTAAATTCTTAAATATATGCGTACCTTGACGCTTTTCAAATACACCAACTTTTTCTGGAACAGGGTCTTTTGACTAGTTAACCTGATCTAAACATCATATCAAAACATACTATTTAAAGTTGTTCTCTTTGGTAGTTTGGTTTGGGATTACTAAGGCGTTATCCTTATTGCACTTGATCTAGAGTTTCAGCGATGCATCTATACCCAAAAATCTCAACGAATTTCAACAAAAACTGCAAAAAGAGCATTTACGGAAAACCGAATTTCAGAAGGGTTTGACACCGTGCCTCTTGAAAATGGAGCATTTGCATCCACTTCTTTAGGAATCAGCCAAAGAGTAAGTTTTATTTCAAAATTTTCAGATCCCTACTATTCTCAGTTGCTCTCCTTATCTGTTCATCCTCCATTTTGCTTCGAGTTCATTACTACTGATAGCCCTGCTGCAACGGCAGCCTTATTCAGGACGAAGTAGGGTGAGTTTTTAGTGCGGAATCGATCGACTGCTCCTTTGTTATAAAGAATATCTAAATTTTATATAGCTTTTCTAGGTATATTTTATAATAACGGAGCAATAAGCCAATCCCGCGGTAAAACACACCCTGAAGCGATAATTTAAATTTTAAAAGTTAAAAGGTACAGTTAGTGTATTATGACTTCTAGTGCTGTTGCTATTTAACTTCCATTTAGATAGACACAACTTACGAAATCTTGAAACTAAGATCTCCTGATTGTTCCTAAGTTACAAATGCTTATATTCAGTGTGATATATTAACTAATCTTGATTATCTGTCATATATAGCAGATATCAGTTATAACTCATCGTTCATCCTGTATATAATGCCTTATATCTCGTACCGGTGAAAAGTGTTCGGGCGCCGCTAAGTCTATACCAATACATCAGAGATCGCATAATGCTTCTCCCCTCGCGTTAGCGGTAGAACCATCCTTGCACAAACAAACATCTCTGCTGCCTCCTCCATTTCCTCTTTTCCATCGTTGTCGTTGTTGTGTGCCTGCTCGTCTTCAGGAACGGATTCGGGCAGTAGCAGGTTTTTTCTAGAGATATACTCAAGTCTTAAGTCATGATCTTAAAAATAGCTCGCCTTGTTACAAAAAATACCGACATTTAATATTTAATTTAGTCAGATTATGGTGTACGAGTAATAGAGCTCCTGCCTTATCAGGAGTTACCCTGTTTGGTTTGGCATCGTAAATGTTTGCCATCTCTGAAAAAAAATCCGGTGGGTACGATTGGTCCATATATCTTGGTGACATGTTTCCGATCATCTGTTTTCTCCTGCACACATGCTTCTCAGCTTTGAAACATAATAGGGATGATAGATTCACAGTTATACGTATGTGCTTGTGAGCCATAAGAGGGAAATGCTTTTTTCGATAAGAGAGTGAAACCAATTTCATTAGTGAGAGAAAACTGCTATCATCTCACCGTCAAAGTAATGAATTTTCCTCTGCCGCCCAAAGATATATGCTTTTGCATGAGACACAAATGGCACTATTAAATTCGTCAGTCCGTTGATCCAAAATTCTGCTGAAATATGTCCAAACATGTCTATTATTCCTTATTTTTTGGCGTTTTTGTAAATTATCAAAGTTGATAGACGCGTTTGCGGACTTCAATCTTTATACAACGCTACCCAACCGAAATACCTTTGATTGTGTGCGGTAGCAGCCTCTAGTGTGTCGGTACTGGCCGATTATCGGCATCAGTGGAACTGCTGTATCGGTCCTAAATTTTGCCTGAACGATTTTATTGATATTTCTGCAAAGTCGGGAACATATATGCAAAAGCTGCTTGTTTGATTATGAACTTAATTCTACAGTGCTGAAAATCGTTTTGATGTAATGTTGAAAAACCGAGCAATGATATTGAAAAAACGATAATCCAATTTTTAAATGTTCACAGACTATAGAAAATGAAAACTCAGAAAACAAGTATAAAATTCAGAATTTGATCAAACTCATGACAACAGTCATTAAATCTCAACCATGCCATATACTGACATGCCTGGGATTTTAAATGATAACGAAAGTGCCTTTTAGTTTTAAATTTTGTTTCAACCCTTCAGCAAATTGACCATGAGTAAAAAAATATTTTTCTCCGATATCTCTAAGATAAAGCTGTGGCCTAGATTTTCTAAAATAACACTCACATTTGTTCAGGGTGCGGCAGAGAGGACGGACGTTTTTGGGATAGGTAGTACTCTCCGCCTCCGTCTACGAGAGAGGTGGGGAGGGTGCCGTTTGACTCGTAAGATCCTAGGATTATTTTACCAGTTGTCGTCATGAAGCCTTGGACGGTGGAGCACCGCGTTTTCGCTTATGATTGTTTCGTCCGAAATAATGAGACAGTCATCGTCGTACAGCGTGAGTTTCGTCGCCACTTCAACATTCATCGGAATAGAGCTGTTCTCGCTCGAAACACCATCCTTCGTTAGGTTGAATCACTTCGCAGTCGTGGTGAACTGATCAACAGAAGACCAAGAAGAGCGCCGCGAAAAGTTCGAACTCCTGAAAATGTTGAACGCGTTCGACAGGTCTTTCTTCGCAGTCCGACTCGATCTGCCCGAAAACATGCTGCTGCACTTCGCCTTAGTGATGGTTCGGTAAGGCGAATTTTGCATATGGATCTCCGCTTTCACCCCTACAAATTGGCCGTTGTGCAATAGTTACAGCCCGGAGATTATGCACAACGAATGAACTTCGCACGTGAGATGGAAGCACTGATCGATCAAAATGAGAACCTCAAGCCTAGAGTATACACGAACAAGCCCCGAACTCTGGACGAATTGGAGGGCGAAATTCGCGTGCAAGTCGCCCAAGTTGAGAGAGCGATGTTGGAGAGAGTCTACGCAAACTTCCAAGAACGCCTCCAGCACTGCGTCAGCGATTTCGGCCGCCACATGCCATGTGATTTTCCACACTTGACTGTCTCAAATGCTATTTCCTTGTGAACCTGATTCCATCAATAAATTTGTTTTCGAGTAAAAATTAACTATTTTATGATTTTTTTAAAACCGTCCATCCTCTCTGCCGCACCCTGTATAAACTACTTATACGAGTGAAAACGTCACATTCGGGAGAGGATTTGCCAAGTCAATTATTTTTCATATTCACGTTTGTGAATCAAAGGATTGGCGGGCGGTAACCAAGTGCATTTGTTTTAACAAATTCCACATTTATTTTTTCGCCCCAAAAACAGTTTATTTAGATTTTGAATCATTCTGAACAAACAACGCCTGTAGTAAAGTTTAGAAAAAAATAAGGGGGTACTTTTTTGTTCGGAATGATCCAAAATTTGATTATGAAAAAAATTGCATATTTCGGGCGCGAATGCGATTTTTTCTCCTCGTCTAAGTAGAAAGTATCATGAAACCTAAATCCACCCCTGTGTCCTTCTGTTCATCTCTAGCTACTTCTAAGAGTATGAGCTTGCCATTTACGACATTTGTAAGGTCGAATGAGACTGTGAAGAAATATAATAAAGCCTAAACCCACCCCTGTCTCTTTCGGTTCATCTCTAGCTGCTTCTATGAGCTTGCCAGCTCTCTTTATCTCGGCAGCAGGAAGC
This sequence comes from Acanthoscelides obtectus, assembly GCA_963669975.1. NCBI lineage: Eukaryota > Metazoa > Arthropoda > Insecta > Coleoptera > Chrysomelidae > Acanthoscelides > Acanthoscelides obtectus. Next base: position 83,811,121 of record CAVLJG010000001.1, on the reverse strand, counting down.
TACCCGAGTGCAGAATTGTTTTCGGAAATTGGATAACGTCTGAAAAATGCCCCGCATTAGTTTCAGAAAGTACCTTCGAATTAGATGTCGGCCACTGACGTTTATTTTTTATTCATACGTCGGTCGGCTGCGCAGAAAGGTAATCCTTAGGATAAGGGTGGTAAACGCGATATTTTCGCTTCAATAAATTGGCACTCTACTATAAGATACCATCTCCTGCTGGCCAGTGTGCGTAGGGGGTTCATTATAGAGCCTCTAATCGAGCAATATTTTTACTGCATTATCTAGGTGCAATAGAGCAGACAGCAACATACAGCAATACTCTTAGTGTGGATCGGATATATTGCTGCACATATTTGACATGTTCGACCTATTTTCATAAAAAATTCGATCTCACTTAGCAGCTTCCGAAATAGAGTCAAATCCTGTGTGAAAAGTGCACAATCGTTTCATTTTTGTTGTACTAATTACACCCATCATTTTTCTCTAATTGTTAGTTTAGTATTATTTCCGGGGGTTGCATGGAAGAGCAACTATGTTGAATGCCGCCTCCCTCATCAAATGAGTTTTTTTCCTTGTTATTCTTTTAACTAAAAAATAAAGACATATTATTATTATTATTATATATTCTACGGTCATAAGCCAGAAGATAGTATCTACATCTTCACATTTTACAGAAGCGGTGAGAACGTGTTGTAATTCTTCTCAAATTGTAACGTTTTAAGGAAGCCAGATTGTAATTGTCTGAACTGCTGTTTATTCATAACCCAACATGTATTACGTCATCTTCAGTATGAAACCTATAACAATTTTTTATAGTATTCTTACAAATAATACACTAAACGACCATCAAAAAGAAATTATAAATATCATGAATTTTTGTGATTAAATGTGTCTCATACTCGTAGTATCTGCTCGCGCCATTGCTTTGGTTATAAATTAAAACAAAGTATGTGTATGGTTTCTAAGCAAGTATGCAGTAAGTACGGGTGATTTTTTGTATTTATGATGACTTATACTGTATTTTATCATCTAAATATGCTTCTTCATTATAATGATGATATCTCATTTCAGCATTTTTTGCATTCTAGCTTATGTCGGCAGTATCGTTGATAAGTGGATAGATAGTGTTAATGTTATACCATGCACATATCCATTCTACTCTGCCTTATGGAATAGAAGCGTGGGGAGCATTCTCCAAGTTACAAAAGCTTTTTATGTTACAAAAAAGAGCTATTAGAACTATTGCAAAAGTGGGAAGGCGCTTTAGTTGCAGGGTACTATTCACAGCTTTCAAGATATTAACGCTACCTTCACTATACATATTAAATATATTGATTTACACACCTGGACAATTTTAGTTCTATAAATTCTGGAATTTATAATACCAGAAACAGAAAAGTGTTGGAGTTGCCGGTACACAGGTTATCTAGGAAGAAGGAGAGTCCCAAATACATGGCAATAAAACTCTTCAACAGACTACTATTTTCAAAACCACCGCTGATATTATTTAAAAAAAGAATCAGGCAAATTTTACTTGATAAAGCTTTCTACTCTATAGAAGAGTATTTTATGTGTGATAGACTTTTTTGATTGTGTCAATGTATTGTTCAATTTTAATTTGTTGTTATTTTAATTCGTTATCATGTTTATACACTTCTTGTTTTTATTTTATGATTTGAATGTTATTTATGTATGTATGAAATTCTGTTTATACTAATTTTGGGGATGAATAAATTATTATTATTATTATTTCATTATTATTATTATTATTATTATTATTATTATTATTGCTGTCATATTGCTGAATTACCTTAAAACTGTTTATAGTTCTTTTCACGTTGTTTTGGCGGTTACGTCATCAATGAATTGAGAAACCAAAAAGCAAAAGGACTAATTGCTTTCATTCACTTTCTTAAAATTCTCCTATAATGTTGGCAAAAACTATCGATATCTTACTTTAGTTGTATTTTCAGGTTCTGCTATGCCTTATATTACGAAGATCAGTAAAAGGTGAACGCATAAAGTTACGTTCATGTCAAGTGTCACTGACTGTGACAAACTTAGATTAGGAATATTCGTGTTGACGAGAAATTTTTTGATGGTACCATGTGAAGCTAAAGAATGTATATATGAGCTTACACAAACGCGCACACAGGCCGATTGCATATGTATGAGTGAGGGAGATATATTTATAAAAGTGATACCGGTAATTTTAATCTGACCTGCCAAAAACCCTAAAATGAACTATAATTTAATATAACTAATGTATGGTGCCTCGACACGTACAATATCGCCAGTCATTTTTGTCTGATTTGGAACCCTTCTGATGATAAATTTTGAAAAGTGTATTTGACTACAAAGTAGACAATATTGCTAAGATATAGATAGCTGAGATATAACTGATATAGCCGAGAAAAATAACCGAGCGATATGCTGCAATACGTTCATGTTGGCTGGACTATAATAGTTTCCATAGTTATAGCCATATATTGCACTGTTCTCACTAAAAGCAAACCGTCAGCAAGATACTTCAAGCCGATTTCAACTTTAGTTGCGTTGCTTTTGTTTTTTCACCCTCTTTACCAAAAGAACGCTGGTACTTAAATCCCAAATATAGGGGACTCACTCCCTCGTCTTAATTTAGATGGAAAAATTGAATGACAGCACCTGTCAGCAGTTGTCACCAAAAATTACAATTCCTTGATAACAAGTAATTATGGTCTCCTAGAACACCAGTAATCTGTTACTCATGAAATAGTCTTGTGAAATACCATTCGGGCATCTAATTTTTTTCTTCTTCTTTTGTTATAATTCTTGAAAATCTATTATATTTGAAGTATGTCTAATAGGTGCGCAGAATTACCGGGAATGAAAGCGTATCATCAAAAATTGTCATACAACCTCCCCCACCTCCCTTCAACCTCTCACCATCCATTTTTTACTGGAACTTCCAAAAGCGAAATTTGTGCGTTTTTTAATCTTCTCGTTTTTTTTCCGCCACCACTGGACTGATTTTCAAAAACTACTAAGCTTTTTCGTCCTTGGCGTATTATTAACATTGTGTGAAAATTTCCAAGCTAGAAACTGACCAAGGATTAGCGGACAGACACATCGACAGACCGACGGAAATGGGTGACATGGTTTTCCGTATTTACATGTCATATAACATCAAAAAAATGGCGCCAAGTAGGTTAACTCGACTCTTCCCACGTAACGCTGTCATCAGTTCATAAAGGCCTTAGTTAGTCCCTTTCAGCTCGCTACAAACATGTATAAAAGAAAAATTAAATGGGACAAGTCAGCCAAACAGCCCCATATACAATTAACATACTCCATAGTCCCCATCCATTTGATAACGCTAAAGCTGGTCTCTTCCCTGCCCGAAGTATCGACCATCTGGCAACGCTGCTGGACCACACCAGTTATACACGTCATAAACGACAGCCACGATACTATAACATCCGTGTGCTTTGATGGCGATGCTGTCAGACGCAATTCAGGGTTCTGTGAATGAAATTTGCCGTTGAATCGCTTTGCCCCAACCGTGTCTGGTCTATATTTCTCCTTCTCTCATGCAGCAGTTATACCAGAACACTTACTAAGACACGCCCGCCGCTGAGAGCAGAAGCAGACGCGGCCGATAGCTACGCGATCCGTTTGCTGAGAATATTTTAGTTATAATTTCAAATGTACGGGGAAATCCCGTTTGTCTGAAAGACGTACTGATATTTACGTAAAATTGCCGGAGTCGCAAGCATATAAATATACTGCCGCCAACAAAATGATACATACCTTCCCCATGCCAACAACCCCCAATTTCAGGCCCTACAAAATATTTTCGAATAATGATGAGAAACCTCTGAAACGTCAAAAACGAAGTTTTATCGAGAAAGTACAAAGCTTTTTCATCCTTGGCATAGTAACCTTGTGTAAAAATTCCATCCAAATTCCAGTAATTATTTGACAGACAAACAGAAGGATGGAAATCAGTGACATGGTCTTCATGATGTACATGTCATATGTCATATAAAAAGTGGCATTACACTTTTATGTAACTTTGTACTATTGCCAGTACAGATTGGCTAATAAAAAATATCAAATAAGGATGTAGTTTTGTTGTGTATATGCAAATAGTGTCTGATCTCCTGCTACCCCCCAGCAGGAAGTAACCCCGAAATCTGGTGTAGGTACCCATAATAACTTCCCGTTCGCTGTCGTGCTCGTCGGCCCCGGCTTCGGTTTCCAACCCGTGCACAATCGACCCGTAACGAAGCCCTGGAGGCATAGCCGAAGGTTGAAAGCTCACAGTGCCGTACACGCAGGACCTCTTCTTCAGTTGACCCACTCATCCACAAAAACAAAAACTGAGTTGTTACCTGTTTCCTAGACGAGTAACATTACTGTAGAACCAAGTAGGTTTAAGTCACTTTCAATCCAAAGAGGATCCGGTCAAGGATGGATTTAGGAATCTGTCGAGGAGGTGCAGCGGATGTCGCAGCATTGATGAGAGACATGCGTCTCTAGGGTTGCGGAGAATGAAAGTTGGTGGCTAAATGCTCAAGCACTTAGGTGGCACTTCTGAGAGCAAATGCTTTTGTGACAATTAGGGAAGTAATTTTACACCTAGGTTAGGTTTCTTGTAGAGAATGACATACTTGAGCGTCTAGAAAGATGTGTACGCTCTTGGATCCGGTTTTTATAGTTGGTGGACCACTACCGAAAGATTATTCGTTTAAATTTACAATAAAACCGAAGGTCAGTTGTAGTCTTTAGCAGCTAGACAGCAGTTTGTTCACAATTTTGGAGTAACTACTCGCTTGATTTTAGGTAATATAATCTCCGTCATTAAATACGCACACCTGTTTTTAATATTTTACAACTCTTTTATATCTTTCGTGAATAAAAGTTTGAGGCGTTCTTTTTTATGGCGCGTTTATGTTAAGATTAAGGTTAGTTAAGTCGTCTTTAGCATTTTTCTCTACATAAATTTAAAATGGGACTAGCATTGACATATCCTGGTCTTCCATGAAACTGACTAGTTGTGCTGCCTGGATCGTTATTGAATCAATCTTCTGCAATGCTATCAGAAAAGTTACTATTGGAGTACTTATTTCCACTCAACTGTTCAACTCACTATAATTCTATACATAATATCGTGGAGCAGTTGACAATTTTAACATGATCGTAGACACCCTTCTGATGATAAATTTTGAAAAGTTTATTTGACTACAAAGCAGACAATATTGCTAAGATATAGATAGCTGAGATATAACTCATATAGCCGAGTTAAATAACTGGGCGATATGCTGCAATACGTTCATGTTGGCTGGACTGGTTGCTTTTTTTATCACCGTATTTACCAAAAGAACGCTGGTACTTGAATACATGTGCCAAGTCGGACTACCATCGAGTTAAGGTCCCAAATATAGGGGCCTCATTCCCTCGTCTTAATTTCTACCAATCATAAACGCGCAATTTTGAATAACAAATTGTTTCTAGATGGAAAAATTGAATGACAGCACCTGTCACCAGAAATTACAATACCTTTGATAACAAGTAATTATGGTCTCCAAGAAAACCAGTAATCTATTACTCATGAAATAGTCTTGTGAAAAATACCATTCGGGCCTCTAATTTTTTTCTGAAAAATTAGATGCCCTTTTATTATAACTCTTGAAAATCTATTATATTTGAAGTATGTGTAATAGGTGCGCAGAATTACCGGGAATGAAAGCGTATCATCCAAAAATTGTGATACACCCTCCCCCTCCTCCCTTCAACCTCTCACCATCCAATTTTTTACCGGAACTTCCAAAAACGAAATTTGTGCTTTTTTTAATCTTCTCGTTTTTCTTTCCGCCACCACTGGACCGATTTTCAAAAACTACTAAGCTTTTTCGTCCTTGGCGTGTTATTAACATTGTGTGAGATTTTCCAAGCTATAAACTGACCAAGGATTAGCGGACAGACAGATCGACAGACCGACGGAAATGAGTGACATGGTTTTCCGTATTTACATGTCATATAACATCAAAAAAATGGCGCCAAGTAGGTTGACTCAACTCTTCCGACGTAACGCTGTCATCAGTTCATAAAGACCTTAGTTAGTCTCTTTGAGCTCGATACAAGCATGTATAAAAGAAAAATTAAATGGGACAAGTCAGCCAAACAGCCCCATATACAATTAACATACTCCATAGTCCCCATCCATTTGATAACGCTAAAGCTGGTCTCTTCCCTGCCCGAAGTATCGACTATCTGGCAACGCTGCTGGACCACACCAGTTATACACGTCATAAACGACAGCCACGATACTATAACATCCGTGTGCTTTGATGGCTATACAGTCAGACGCAATTCAGGGTTCTGGGTATGAAATTTGCCGTTGAATCGCTTTCTCCCAACCGCGTGTCTGGTCTATATTTCTCCCTCTCTCCCCGATACCTAAACCGGACCCAGTCACCAGTCAGATGCAGCAGTTATACCAGAATACTTACTAAGACACGCCCGCTGCTGAAAGCAGAAGCAGACGCGGCCGATAGCTACGCGATCCGTCTGCTGAGAATATTTTAGTTATAATTTCAAATGTACAGGGAAATCCCGTTTGTCTGAAAGACGTACTGATATTTACGTAAAATTGCCGGAGTCGCAAGCATATAAATATACTGCCGCCAACAAAATGATACATACCTTCCCCATCCCTACAACCCTCAATTTCCAGTCCCTACAAAATATTTTCGAATAATGATGAGAAACCTCTGAAACGTCAAAAACGAAGTTTTATCGAGAAAGTACAAAGCTTTTTCATCCTTGGCATAGTAACCTTGTGTAAAAATTCCATCCAAATTCCAGTAATTATTTCCAATGTATAAGCGGTTCATAGATTAGCAGACAGGCCGACCGACAGACAGACAGACAGACAGATGGACGGAAATCAGTGACGTGGTCTTCATGATGTACATGTCATATGGCATATAAAAAGTGGCATTACACTTTTATGAAACTTTGTACTATTGCCAGTACAGGTATATTGGCTAATAAAAAATATCAGATAAGTATGTAGTTTTGTTGTGTATATGCAAATAGTGTCTGATCTCCTGCTACCCCCCAGCAGGAAGTAACCCCGAAATCTAGTGTAGGTACCCATAATAACTTCCCGTTCGCTGTCGTGCTCGTCGGCCCCGGCTTCGGTTTCCAACCCGTGCACAATCGACCCGTAACGAAGCCCTGGAGGCATAGCCGAAGGTTGAAAGCTCACAGTGCCGTACACGCAGGACCTCTTCTTCAGTTGGCCCACTCATCCACAAAAACAAAAACTGGATTGTTACCTGTTTCCTAGACGAGTAACATTACTGTAGTACCAAGTAGGTTTAAGTCACTTTCAATCCAAAGAGGATCCGGTCAAGGATGGATTTAGGAATCTGTCGAGGAGGTGCAGCGGATGTCGCAGCATTGATGAGAGACATGCGTCTCTAGGGTTGCGGAGAATGAAAGTTGGTGGCTAAATGCTCAAGCACTTAGGTGGCACTTCTGAGAGCAAATGCTTTTGTGTCAATTGAAGAGCAGCGAATACGTCCAGGCGTCCTTTCACGATTCTAAATTAGGGAAGTAATTTTACACCTAGGTTAGGTTTCTTGTAGAGAATGACATACTTGAGCGTCTAGGAAGATGTGTACGTGCTCCCCTCGCCTCTTCTAAATCCGCCCTTGGATCCGGTTTTCATAGTTAGTGGACCACTACCGAAAGATTATTCGTTTAAATTTACAATAAAACCGGAGGTCAGTTGTAGTCTGTAGCAGCAGACAATTTTGGAGTAACTACTCGCTTGATATTAGGTAATATAATCTTCGTCATTAAATACGCACACCTGTTTTAAATATTTTACAACTGTTTTATATCTTGTGAATAAAAGTTTTAGGTGTTCTTTTTTATGGCGCGTTTATGTTAAGATTAAGGTTAGTTAAGTCGTCTTTAGCATTTTTCTCTAAATGAATTTAAAATGAGACTAGCATTGACATATCCTGGTCTTCCATGAAACTGACTCAATAACCAATCATCAAATCGTACGTTACATCAGTATTCTTTTCTTAAAATTATCTATCCGAATATGAAGTAGGATATCATTCAACGGAAATGTCAAAATATGTAAAATTTCTTAAAATATATGTGCATATTTTATTGCATTCAGATGATCCCGTCCAGAAGAAGATGACTGATACAACGTATAGCGTTCAGATTACGAAACTCGTCAGACCACCATTGTGAAAGATAATAAATCCATAATATGGATATTAGAATACCGAGAAGGACCTCCAAAATGATTCAGTTCCAACATCCCAAACATCAGCTTGCTCGGTTAACCCGTTCAAAAAGATAAAGTGTTGTAAGACTGAAAAGCACGGTGTATTTCTCGGTAGCAGCCACTGAGAAAAACCTATATATTCCAACTACAGCTAGCCCTACATGCCAGAATCCAATCTTGTGTCCTATACGTTGGGGAGCTGTTGCCCCAACTGTACTGTCGATACTTAATGCACTTTAGCTGGTTGATGATACTTTATTACCAAATTTGAAGCACCTTTCTTATAAATTGGTCGGAAAACTTGCGGCTTTTCACCAATACACCAGCTTGTTGTCCATCGAATTGCCCATATAGCTTTCCTTGATGGAGCAAACTATTCTGCTCCTTCAGTCCGAAGAGAAAGTTCTCCCGATGCTAGGTTCAGATTCAGACCCGTATCAACAAACACTTCTTCCGCTAGTGTTGGTAGTCCCTTATTCAAGTTTTACCTTCGCTGCTCCTGTTGTACTATGGGTATTTGCCCATTGTACCGTATCATATTGGGATCATATCCAACATGTACAACTGTTGACATTGATACTTCTGTAATTTTATTTCATTATTTTTGGTCATTTTTTCATTCTCCGTAATTCAACGACTAGGAAATGATTTTATAAGGATTTCTCGCTAACTTGCCGATAATCAAACATGCCTTTCCAGCACTGTCTTGAGCTCAAATTCTGACAGCTGTTGTCATTTCTCGAATAAATTTGTAAAATGCATTCATTTGCGACATAATAACGTAAATAATAATATACAGGGTGTAAACGTTAAGGTAGTCATTATTATGGGTAATAGGGGGGTCAAAACAAGTCAAAAAGTTCATATGACCCATGGTCCAAAAGTCAATAATAGATTTTTGTCTAAATGGATTTATAGTTTACAACTTTAAGTGTTTTATATCGACCACAATTACCACAATCTAAATGTCATTAAGTTCTTCTAAGTTAAGCCAGAATTTGTAGTCAGTAAGAAAGTAAGTTTCATTAAATTGAATATTTAAAACACACTTGACAACAGCGAGTCGGTCATCATCACTCTTATTGAACCTGCAATCGATCGCAAACGGTAATAGTGGTTAGTTATTCTTTTGCATAGTTTTGCGGCGTTGTCGTATAAAAGAGTCTAGATTAAGTACATAATGATACTAGGTGTATAAACTACAAAAGGCCTATTGCTGTATAAGGGTCAAATGCATTTATGCGTCACTAATAATTACTGAATGACGTTTTGATGTTATTTACATCCCAGAATACAAACTCGGATTTGGGGAATCTTCTGAAAGCATTCTAGTACGCCGCTGTTAACCGCCCCTTCATTTCTGATCCTGGGGGTACGGCATTATTCCAGAGGTAGAGGTAAGTTGACGCGTTACTGGGAGAATGCGGCTAGTGACATTTGTGCTGGGGCCTATAGGGATATATATCGTGACATTTGAACGTGATTTGAAGAGAGCCGAGGTGGAAGTTACTGTGCCGACACACTTACACTCTAAACTGCTTCTTCGATTCTGCTCGTTGGGCCGTCTAACCTTTTACACAAGTTTCCTCCTAGAATCCACTTAGCTTCATGATTTCATTCTACGAGTATACAATTTAGGTATATGTGCTCCCCGTACAGCGTGTTTCCATGAATTTTATAGTACATCGACTCGCTGCTTTAGACATCACTATAAAACTTGTAATGGGCAGAGGATTCACTGTGAAGTAAATTAAAAAAAAAATATTTTTCTTCCCACTCCTACAAGCGGGAAAGAACTGTAATCGCAGAAATTTCCGAATAGGATATGTGATTTGGATGTAATATGACACGTAAATCTCGAAAAATGATTAATTAAACTAATTGTCTCCAGTCTGTCTGCCTGTCGGTCTGTCCGCTAATCTTATAACCGCCTATAACTTTAGAAGTACCACTCGGATTTCGATGAAATATTACACTATGATAAGGACGCAAGAGATTTGTAGTTTTTGAAACTAGGACCAGTGACGGCGGAGACAAATATCAAAAACAGAAAAAAAAATCGCTTAAACTTCGTTTTTTGACGTTTCAGACGACCCTGATCATGTTCGTAAAATCTTTGCAGAGGTTGAAATTTGGGGTTAGGGAGTATCTCAATGTTTTGACGATGATATATTTATACGCAATGATCATGAGCACTTTGCGCAATTCCTGTCAGAGGGAGGAGGAAGGTCATTTAATTTTTTGTCATACATGTTCGTGACTTTTTTTTTCTCAGAAGGGCTAACTTATACCAATCATAATCCTTTACGTACTCATGACAGCGTAGCGTGGGAAGTACAGAGTCAACTTACTTAACGCCATTTTTCACCGTTAAATGAAGATAAAACTGTAAAAATTTAACACTGTGGCAATATAAATATAACATATAAAGGACAACATGGACAGGCACGATCGTCATCTATTCTGAGTAAAAAAATCGAGGTTGCAAAAAATTCACTGAATAAACCTGACAAATGTGTTTGATTTCGAAATACCGAATCACCACCTGTTTGGTGCAAAAAATTCGCCACTCGATATTAATCAAAAACAGTTACTATTTAGGTAAGTGGATGTTATGGTGCAACTTAACTTCAGTGATCTCCACAGAAACCTGGCGAATTGCTTTGCATACTCCTTCGTGCTGCTCAACTTGGTTTCATTAAGGAGTGTCACGCCGCTCGATCTGGAATGGGTTGCTTAGTTGAAAACTCTCAAGGCTTAATTCTAAAACTTAAAACTCCGTGGTTGATAAACAATATCCTGATCGCTTCAGGCGCGACGTATAAACCCCCCTCCGAGATATTCCCAAAAGCAAAGATAACTATCTCATTTAGCTTCTAGCGATATATCGGCCTTGAGGAAATTAGCATTGAAAATGAGGTTTGTTTTGTATAAGATTCTCTACCTCGAAAATAAATAGTTTTCGATATATCCATATAGAAATATTGGTTTCTCTATTCAATTCTCAGTGTAAGCTCAAATCACCAAAAAGGCCATTTGGAGCAGTTTCAAGCAAGAGAAAAACCAATATTCTTGTATATCTCTGGAACTAATAAGTTGTGAGGTAGACAACTTTATTACAAAATTTGAAATACTATGAAATTTTGAAAAAATGGCTTTTGGGGTTTTCTAATCTAATTTTCATTCCTTTTTTTCGCCACCTTGTACTATTTGTTATCTAAATCTGGAATAAAATTAACTACACATAGATAAAGGCAGTAAGGTGTCAAAATAGAAGTGTAAGAAAATTAGAAGTAGAAATGAAGGACTGATTTTATGCTTAATAAATGTAATTAATATCAATTGCTTGACAAAACGACAAAACTACTATTTTTGTTTAATGACGTAATCAATGATATATTTTGTGATCGCAGTCACAAAAGAAATGTGTTGGCGTCAAGATATAAAGAGGCAGTAAATAACGGTTATCTAAGTTCGACAGTACAGTTGTTCTTCTACCAGAAAACACCCTATTACAAAGCATATGGCAAAAACAAAAATATGTAAATGTGTCAGCTTGGATATAGAATGGTGTACATGAAGAGTAGGGTCGAATCCAATAATTCTGTTTAAAATAAGCAAATGCGCATTTACTCTTTCTTACGTCAATTTTTTGTTATACCTGGGACACCCTGTAAATTTGTTACACTCTATCATACAGCTACCACTAGAACCATATCTTTATAAAACTTTAGGTGGCATCTGAACTTGTATACTCACGCACACTTCTTCCGTGAAACTCCTGCAAAGAAAAACCCGTGCAGTAGGTCAGCCTGAAACACCAGCAAGGAGTCTTTCCGGTCTCCACCCACGCAGGGCAGTTATAAGGAACACCTGCTGTGTAGTAAATTGCCAACGACGTCGCAGACGCTATTTTCCGATCCAAAGCCGTTGCGTGAGTTCAACCACTAGAAGATACCATGAGGCCTGTGCGTGCCTCTGTTCCCCGACCAAGTTGAAGGGCCGGGCTCTGAAGGACAGATAAGGACGTCGTTCCAGATGCGATCTCGATTTTGCCTTTCCGGCTTGAGTTCTTCCTAACAGGGTATCTTTCCTTTGAAATGATTTGTTTAGAAGAAAAGCTTTCTTTGGTATCGAATTGTAATAGTCCTGTAAATTTAAGTTTTGATGCAATTCCTACAGTAATAGTCCAGAGCCCTCAGGGTTGCCGGGAATAACTTATATTTAAAAATACAATACAGCATTGTGGAGTGCTTATATGTATACCTACATATTTACCAGTACCAGTTGAGAGCTAAAATAGTAGTCACTTTTATTGTGATGGCTGTAAATAATTAGTTTAAAGTAATATCCAGCAATCTCGGACTATTTATAAAAGACTCTTTTGAACAAATGTTTTAGAGTCTAATGTAAATTTGCCCTATGTCTTTCTGCAGGAATAAAGTGTCCCGGTAAAAAGTATACCTTTCCTGAAACATCCTGTATACAAAACCAGCACGAAAGACTTTGTATTCGACCTTATAACTTTCATGTAAAACTTTCTTCTTTCTAAACAAGTAAGAGATTGGTCAATTTATAGGAGGACGCCGTGCTTTAGAGATGTCTGACGGAAGTTATGACGCGCATTCAAAGTGCATATGAACGCTGCTCAATGTCCTACGTTTTGTCTTTTGGCAAATCAGTTACAATGGGTTACTCTGTGCGCTTATTCTATAATCTCGTAAATCTTCATGGTATTTTTATAGCATAATCTTGCTTTCTTTACTCGCAACTGAAAAAGCTTAATATGTATACAATGAACTAGTGCACGCAAACCATTATAAGAAATAAGAAGCTTTGCGAGGCTAATTTCACTGGACTGTCCTTTTTACACCCGTCCTAGGTATTTTTCAAATAAATTTACACTGTACCACTTGGCAACATCGGCTACTTTCATTAAGGGTGTTTACACAGTCATATTGCAAAATTAATTTCTCTAGACTATATTTCGCAAGTATGTTTGGCAAACTCTTACCTCTAATCTTCCGGATTGCACCGAATACTCCTGTTCGATGTGTTTGCCCAATAAACTTGGGAGGTTGGTTCCAGCAGACTGTATTCGTTAATCATCCCGCCGATATCGACTAATCCCATTCGAGGTGTTTATTATAAAATCAGTTTCACTGGACTATATCCATTAATCGATGGAATCGACTACTCGCATTCAAAGTAGTTGCCCACTAAACTTGTATACTCAATTTAACCAGACTATTTTCGTGAATCTGCAAGCGATATCGACTAGTCCCGATTGAGCTAGATAAACTTGCAAAATTAATATTGCACCATTGTGACTTGGGGCATCTTTGCTCCTGGCAGAGCACTCTCGCTTGGTACTGCAAATGGCTGATAATGATATAACTCAGAAGACCTAACAAATAATCAATGTATTGCGTATAATGTATAAATAAGAATTACTTTCTATAGTTGGCACTAGATGGCAGGATGGAATTGCAACGATACACCTACTTCGGCTGAGAAGAATACATCATTGCTGACTGCTTAGGATATATGTATATCCGTAGTTGTGACGATATCACAGAACTATTGCTGTTAATCCACCTGACTACAACGAATACTCCTGTTCAAGATGTTTGCCAAATAAACATGCAAAGATAATTTCACTGGATTATTTATCCAACCGACGGCACGGACCGGTGTTCGAACTGTTTTCCAAATAAACTTACAAATCTAATTTCACTGGACCATTAATCCAATCGATGACATGGACTATTCCCGTTCGAACTGTTTGCCAAATATTCTTGCAAAGCTAATTTCACTGGACCATTAATCTAAACGACGACAAACTACTACCCTTCGAGCCAAATAAACTTGCAAAATTAGTTTTACTGGAGTATTTTCGTGATTGCCAAATAAACTGTTAAAATTAGTTTCACCAACACTCTCGTCCGAAGTACTTTTCGTCGCTTCCACAAATTGGCGTATCATGGCAGCTTTCGATGATGCGTTTTCGGATTCATTCAAACTTTCAGGTTGGGGCGTAAACCCAATAGATTTCAAATGGCTCCATAGAAAAAAGTCTAATGGCGTCAAATCAGGAGATTTAGCAGGACATTCTATAGGCCCTCTTCGCCCTATCCATTTATCTGGAAAATCGTCGTCTAGCCATTGCCAAACCGGAAGAACATAGCGAGGAGGAGCACCGTCTTGCTGGAACAATATTTCAGCCTCATCAAGTATAGGGTTTCCATCCTCTTCGATTTGGTTTTTAGTGATTTCATGGATAAGCGGATTGATGGTATTTTCCAACATATCCAAATAGATGTCACCATTCAAATGTCCATTAATAAACAATGGCCCAATCAATTTGTTTCCTAAAATGCCTGCCCATACATTAATTTTTTGGCTGTACTGGGTATGCCCTTCTACAAAAACATCAGGATGTTCATAGCTCCAATACCTGAAGTTATGCTTACTAACAAATCCATTTAGATAAAATGTGCATTCATCACTGAAGCAGATATTCTTTACATGAATGGTATCATCATTAATCACTGCATTCATTTGTTCACGAAACTCAACTCGCCAAACGAAATCATCTTCTGTTAGATCTTGCAATATTTTTATTTTGAATGGATGAAGTTTATGGAGTTTAGTAACTGTGTGTACAGAGCCTAATGAAATGCTAGCCGCAGCAACAATTTTGCGTAATGAAGTATGAGGATTTATTCCAAAATAACCCAAAACTTCAACTTGAGCGGCTTCATCCAAAACTCTCCTACGATCACGCTTTTTATTTGTAAAAGATCCAGTTTGAGTAAATTTAGTAACAAGGTCCAAAAGATACCTATCCGAAGTTATCTTCCCCGGATGTCTAGCGTTAAACGTGATGGCAGTTTGCCGAGCACATTGATTTTGGGCGCCATACATTAGAATCATTTCCACTCTTTCGACTAGTGTGTAAACCATTTTGGAAGTAAATTAATTTTCACTATCCCGATGTTGTCACAAACGTAACTGACAGCAAATTAAATTATTTCTTTCCCTTCGCAACAAATAACTCAACAGGAATAAAAATAAATACAGTTCGCCCAGGACCTGTGTTCATGAAAAGAATGCGTAAAAAAAGTCGTGTTGTTATTTGGTTGTTCCCACGTTTTACCCGCTTTAAATTATAAACGAATTGTAGATTTGGCAAACCTTAACGGGCAGCATTTTGAACACTTATTGAAATCAAAGTGATATTTTCGTGTGTTTTTGTTTCCTATCTGAACAAATTAGGATAAATAAAGGTTTTTTAATTTCCTGGAAAACGAATCAACTGATTTTAAAATCAACAAAATAAGGGACATCGAAAGACCTTTCAAACAAGCTATCACTCGTTATCCCTTGTCATTCAAAATTTTCAAGGACATGACCCTGAGGGGGCGAGGGTAAAAGAGGGTGAAGTGGTTTTTGGTTAAAAAGTTATCCCCCTTGACAAATCTTTTGACGTGTCTCTGCGTTTTTTCTTTCAATCAGAGGATTTAGATAAATCCCTGGTGGGAAGTTTTCAAATAACGCCCTGTATGTGGTTTGATTTGGCCAGACGATCACGCAGTTCTACCAACATGAAGACCACAGGATAAGTTTGAAGTGTTACATTAACTGATAACGTATTACGCTATCCTGAGACTGCAAAGCTGCGTGACCGTTCATGTACAAGGGAAACCTTTATTTTTTATTATACCCCTTTTATATTTTATGATTCTCATCGCTTCTGTCCGAATGCCTAAATGGGTTAAAACAACCATCAGCGCTTAATAATTCATAAGAAGGTCATGTCCGGGATACCTGACCGGATTTTCGTATCACAGAAATCCAATTTCGGCTGCTCTTTCAGGTTCCATAAAAAGATTACGCCGACGCGACGACCCCTAAAATGATTACAATCGTTATGGCCGCATCAACTTCTATTTATAGACTGTTAATGTTCGTAAATCAACTGGCATCGTTTATACAGAAAAGGTAAATTTCCTCTTTCTGCCTATCAGTTTCATATCCACTTAGTTTGTGAATAAATCGGCGTAACAAGGTTAATTAATTCGTATTCTAATTTATTAATTTGCAAGGCTGCCCTTAATACGTCATTGGGAGTAGGACGGTAGTTTTGGCTGACTGGTCAGAGTACACAGTTCAAGTTCCAGAGGGTACAAGCATAAGTGTAAGCCTAAAAGTAAGTTATTTGCTGTCTGCTTCTATGAGAAAATTTCAAAGGACACCAAAAAAAAACAAATATCTACTAGCACTACAAGTGAGCTTGATGCTCTCCAATTTGCCCCTTCCCTACTTCCAAATGTGTGCATGCGCAGCATTTTTGTTTGCATCCTTTCCTGATAAATATTCAATTATTCGCATTCATACACAGATTTTGCTGTTTGCAACTACCATTTTAGGTTTTTTTTAAGCTCCATCAAAGACCAGGTTTTTTGATATTGATATTTTATCTTGTGACCTGTGCATTATTGATGCTTTACGTTATTTGTTGGTTTTCCTCCGTTTTTTATTGCTTGTCCCGAAATAGGACTTTAACGTTGTAAGTAGGCTTTGAGATACAATGTTTCTTTGTAGTGCGTCTTGATGAAGTAGTCAATAAGCTGTTATATATTTCTTCTCAAGTAAAACAGACAAATAATGTAACCACGGTAGCGATGTAGTGTCCTCGACCAAATCCAAGAATTGCTCAAACGAACCCGGTCACAAAAAGCACTATATCCACCATCTTGGTAACCTGTTTGACATAAGATACTGTTACTGGACCTAAAACAAGACGATGTTGCTATATATAGATATAGAAAAAAAAAGTTCACTACTTTGAAGCCATATAGGGTAGACCAAACAATTATTGGACAGTTAAGGTTTAGACAACTTTAAATGAGAGCCAAACTTTCAATTATGGCAAAGAGATAAGTTAGAGGCTTTATTAACCAGACTGCTAGAACGTATTTGAAAATAGCTTTGCAGAATTTACACTAACAATGATAATTTGAACATAAGCAAAAAACTAACTAAGTTTTTGGACGCATCATTTAGATATGAGACACTGAAAATCTAGTTATTGGAACCGTTTTATATAATGTGGTATAATCATTTGTAAAATGCGTTTTTTGTCTGATTATATTGGTCGTATGCTCGTAATTCACCGACTTCCTGATCATCAATATCCTCGTCACTATCACTTAGCAGTTATGGCATATATTTATCGCTAGGTATGTTATGTTCGTGGCTTTGTGGAACACAGTTTCGATGATAGTATCGTTTACAGTCATTACATGGTAGTTCACCAGATCTGATGCCCTTTAGGCAGCTAGAGCACTGTGTTGCTGTTTGTGAATTCTTACCTTTACTTTGTTTTTCGTTTCGTTTTTCCTGCTTCTTCCTTTTTATATTTCCCTTCTCTTCTTCCTGCTGTTTCTTTAATTCTTCTTTTTTCCTGAACATCTCCTGATATCGCTCAGATGTTATAGCAAAAGGGAATCTCTCTGTTCTTCGTTTACACCTTCTTGCTGGTGCAGAAAGTGACTCTAGGAAGTTTCCTAACAATTTGTTTGTAACTTCGACTCGGTTGGGAGGAATTATTTGCTTACACATTACATTGACAGTAGCTTTGCTGGTACTCGGTTGACTAAGGGTTGCGGTTTGTTCAGGTTCACTAGAATTTGAAGCAAGTGAAGGATTTCTTGTTGGGGACATTATAACTATATTTTATACAATATCAATTTTATTTTTTGGCTCTGTGATATCCGTAGGTATTGTATCACCGTTTCGGAAGAATCTCCAAGTCTTGAATAATAGACGCAAATTTTTATCGGAAATTTCATTTTCTGCCATTTTTACATCAATATTTTGGAACATTTCGATTTTTTTTGGGACCAACTATTGTTGCGAACTTGTCGTAGGTCATCTTGTGCTGAGTAAGATTTTCTACACCAATATTTGGTTGCTGCATGGTCCCCACTCCTAGACATTTTGTATTGTCGACGTTATCTGGATTGAAATTATACAAACCGCAGACTTTAAACCCGTTTACAACTGTTTCTGCTTTGAAGCTCTTATTAAGTGCATTTTCTAGAATACCAGCATAAACGACTTTGTTTACTATTTGCCCTGGATCTTCTTCTTCCAACTTCCGTACTGACTGACGCTAAGCTTCTTTGATTGGTTGGAAAATGGATAGATCACAGGGTTGGAAAATGCTTGTAACATTAGCATAGAGTGAAATGATTTCAATTTGTAGTTCATTACATAGAATGCTCAGATGATAATTCAGGTGACTCTTATGACCGCCGAGAAAGAGGATCACTGGTAATTTGATGGCATTTTCCTTCAGATGGGGATAGAAAAAATTTGCTATATATTGATAAAATATTTCGGATGTCATCCATCCTTTGTGGCTTCTTCCTACGCCCCACTTAGGATTAATACCTTTAGTTATTTTTTCAGGAATGCGTTGATAAGTGAAAACTACCATTGGCACGCAAGTCGTACCATCTGCTGAGAAAGTACACAGCGCGGTGATGTTTTCTTTCGAAGAACCGCGATCCTTGTGCTGCAAACACCTTCCCAGTGGAAGGACAAATCTCAAATCCTGCCTCGTCAGCATTAAAAATCCTTGAACGATCTTTAAGAACATCTTCTAGATTCTTTGCTTGAAGTAGTCATGGATATGGACAAACCAGTTTCTGATGTCCTGTTCTGAGACACATGCACTGGACGAAGTAACCCCTTCAGCTGTTCTTTTGGAGATATCGGGATGCCTTTTCAAGAACCCCTGTAACGTTGAAAATATCTATAAGTAGTAACTCATTATACATTACTTATTTGCTGGGATACCTTAACCCACCCATCTCCAGGTCAATTATTATTGAATTTGTGTGGACGCGGATTAACAGTCAAAAATCTTTGTACGCTATTCGTCAAATCGTTGGCCTTTCTTGGAAAACCCTTTGCAGCATTATCTCTTATCCAGCTGCAGATAAATATTTATAAAATTAGTCTCGTGTTATTAGACACTAATAAAATACAAATTACCTAACTAACAAAGCCTCTTCTTCGCTTGTTAAAATTGGCGATGGACCCAAGGTTTCTTTATAACCGGGATGTTTCAGTTTAAATTCTGAACTGAATTTCGGAATTCTGTACTGTTTTTCGGCTGTTCGGTAAGATTCTGTGCCGTTTTGTATGTCTCTGAGAGCGTATTTAAGTTTCGACTTGTCGTATTGCCTTAATTTCGGCATATTGCTAGTTCCTAAAATGTAGACCAAATATTAGAGATCCGAACTCGGCTACTGGACGGTCAAGTTTAGCTATTGGACAGTTGACAACAAATATCAGTACGAGCGCAATACAAAAATAGATGCTTACCTTGAGAACAAAATGTAGAATTTTTTGTCCTATAACCTATAAAATTTTCCCGCTATAATCACAGCACCGGCATGGAAGTATGCGCAACCGAATAGAAATCTGTTAACATATATTATAGAGGTACCATCTGTCGAGAACTGAACCAAATACGCCATACAGAACTCTTAGTATTAGGTTTTGAAACAGCAGTGTCCAATAACTGTCAGGTGTCCGATAACTAACGATTTACCCTAGTAATGCATATAACTGATATACTACTAGAATATAGAACTTTTATTATATTTGACTTAATATTTGAAAAAAATTATTTGGTGGATATATTAATATCTTTTGAAGGACACGATGATATATTTTATATTGTATAACTACTCTTAAAAGTAAAATTACAAATTAGGATGTTACCTGCCTGGTACAAGTTTTTCGCTGGAAATAAGGACGACTCATATTAAACCTACTATTATTCTACATGGCATTGTTTTGTTGTATCTAGACTTTATCTAGAGTCATCGCAATACAACGTCACCACAGTTTTCATTAGATTTATTTAGTAGGTAGCTTAGGGCGCACCTTTCTGTTGTATCGAATGGACAAGCGACGATTTTTTTCTCTACGCAATCGTGCGCCCACGCCTCAAATGGGATTACATGTGAGGTAAAGGAACAAACGGTCGAAAGATTGAATTGACTTTTGACCTTTCTTACAGCTAAAATATAGAGTTGGTCTTCTTATGAGTATCAGATCACCATTGGCAAAAAATTGTGTAAATCAGATTCGCTCATTATGCAGATTTCTTTAACAACGAAAATGCTGCGGTGTCCCGCATCTTCCAGAAGCTCGCATTAATTGAATCTATGAATATTTTGCATATTTGGAATCTTTGAAATTATTTTCCATGATTTCTGAAGTTAGTAGGCATTCCCTATATTCCGGACCTTCAACATGCAATGATGTTTGAGTTGATAAATAATTTAGTCGTAATATGAAATATGAATACGCTTTTGGCGCCAATTTGAATACAGATGAAAACCGCTTAGGCGAACGTCACACGGTCAGTGTTTTCTGTGGTATGTACCAACAGTGTTTAAAAATCATTCCGTCTGTGTCAGTGGATGCTTAGATAACCTTATGAGTCAGTCATTACTGGCGTGCTGGCTACGCGGTCCATAAGTATCAAATTCATCATAATTACCGATCGTAGGTGCTTAAATCCTTTATCCTAAGCTTTCTTAACTTCTTTCTTTAATTTTGTCTTGAACATCAATTGCAAAAGGATAATGGGCATTATGGTACAAAAACCAATAACCTTTTATCCCGCCATGTGCACAAGTACTATAATAATTGATTTATTGTCTGTTTTGTAATATTTAATTTATTTCTTACTTTGTTTCTCCTAAAGTTGTGAAATATATTCTCATGCTATTTTTGCTTCTCGTACAGTTAGATATTCAATGTACCTCAACAACGAATCGAAATTAGCACTGTAAAACTTCATTATGCATGATGCTACCTTTAAAATGAGAACAGTAATTGCTGTTGGATCCGGCACTAAGATCCGTACATTTTGCCCATCTTCCTTTGCCGATATGTTACCGACTGGTTTTTATCTCGAATATTTGTGTAATGAAGTGAAATATTTACATGTTTTTTCATCTTAATCTTTTACTGAAACTTAGAAATTATGTATGAAAAATAATATCAGACAAATGTCCGCCTCCAGAAGTCGCGCAAACCTGAGCCTCCTTGATTATATTTTCCATCGCTTTTTGGTAGATTTCGGGAAAAATATTTTCTATCGCTTCCGTAATATTGTTCTTCAGCTGCTCCACAGTATTTGGTTTGTTGGCATAAACCCTATTTTCGAAAAACTCCATAAAAAAAGTCAGGAGCCGTGAAATCCGGTGACCTTGGTGGTCGATGACATCACCAAATCGAGAAATTAAACGTCCAGGAATATTGTTCGCAAAAGATTCATTGTTTCCCTAGCTGTGTGACAAGACGCTGCTAAAACCACACGTTTTGCAGGTTAAATTGTCGGATTTAAGGAGCCAGAAAGTTTTGCACCATATCACGGTAGCGCTCGCCAGTGACAGTAAGAGAATTACCTGCAGCGTCTTCAAAGAACTTGACACCTCCATACCAAACACCGCACCAAACTGTGACTCGGCGCGGATGTAGTGGTCATTGATCGATGACACGAGGGTTCTCTAATGCACAGATATGACAAATTTGCTTAAGAGGGGTTTTCACGATACGAGTACACTCGGTCCGAGTGCGCGGTACGAGCTAAATCGTATAGGAGTCTACTTAGATAGTAGTCTACACGTTCCGAGTTAAAGCAGCCTCCGAGTAGCATTTATTTCAGTTCGTTAATGTTATCATGTCGACTAATTTATTGCTACAAGGCATAGAAGTAGTGGCAGATATGCTTATTTCGGAAATAGAAGGGCAACAAAAACCAAGAAAAAAAAGCAAAAGAAAGATTTGGACCCGCAATTGGATTTTACGGCGTAATCAACAGGGTGCAGCAAATAATTTCCTTTGTGAAGTAAACATAGAAGATCAGGATACCTATAAAAATCATTTACGATTAAACAGCACACAATTTGAATTTCTTCTCAAAAGAGTTGCACCAAAAATACAGAAGGCAGATACTCTTATGAGGGAAGCGCTACCAGCAAGGGTTAAGCTTGAGATAGTTTTGCGGTATCTAGCTACTGGTGACTGCTTTCGCAGTTTGGAGAGTAACTTTCGGGTTCCAAAATCCTCGATATCCCAGTTTCTACCTGCAGTGTTAGATGCTATTTACGAGGCATTGGAAGAATTTATACAGGTCAGTAAGTACAAATCGTATTAATTATTTATTCAAGTAAATACACATTTCTATTGGGTGAGGAGTGAATTAATTTTTGTGATAGCTACTTCTGATATGTTATTTTCCAGGATCTTCAGGCACAGCATCTTCACTAATAGTCGGTATGTTTCTTATAGCCTCTTCTAATATATTCTCTGCTCGAACGTCATTTTCAGACCCTGTTGCCTGAATGACAGTATTTGGTGGAGTACTTATATGTTTTTAAAACTCGAATGGGAATATTTTGACCAGCATCAAATATATCCACATGGTCTGGTATTTCGACAAAGCATTCAGATTGTGGTGAGTAGCTAGAAGAGCTAGTCTGCTGGAGAATATGCTGCCTTTTCATTCTTAATAAATTTAAAATTTCTGTCTGAGCATCGAGAGCATCGGTTAGTGGTAGTTGTCGTAGTTGGCTAGCAATATTTTTGCCAAAATAATAGAACTCGTCTTCTACTTCTCTATTAGACAGAGCTTGATTTTTAATTGACTGGAGTGTCTCGATTGATTTTTCAATATGTTGAGGCAATGCTCTCTTTGCGCGTTTCCTAGCTGGATGCGGGGGTACAGTAAAATGGCTACTATTAGGCGATGGATGGGCACACAAATCTGAGGGAGGGCTGGTAGGTATATCCGGTGAATGTGGTATATCTGGTAAGACTGGCACCTCTTGTGAAGGGATTTCTGATAATACATCTGGGGAAGCAAAACTTGACTCGTCGAATTGTACCTGAAATAAAATAAAACTAATTTTAGGTTCGTTTGTATGGCTTACAGGTTCCGAAAACATACGAGGAATGGGATGTTATATCAAGAGGGTACAATCATCGTTGGAACTTTCCTGGATGTTGCGGCGCACTGGATGGAAAGCACATAAACATACAAAAACCAGAACACAGTGGAAGTGATTTTTATAACTATAAAGGTTACTGTAGTACTGTTCTCTTAGCACTTGTAGACAGTAACTACTGTTTCACATATATAGATGTGGGAAGCCAAGGCAGAATGAATGACGCTTCAATTTTCAGTAACTCAATACTGAAAAAGAAATTGGAAGATGGCACACTGAATTTTCCTTCTTGGGGTGTTATATTAGGAGACGAAGCATTTCCGTTAACATGCTATTTGATGAAACCCTATTCTCGTAGGCTGCCTTTGACGGACGAAGAAAAAATTTATAATTACCGACTTTCTCGAGCGAGAAGAATAGTAGAAAATGCCTTCGGAATAATGGTATCAAGATTCCGTATTTATCGTACTCCGATATATGTATGTCCAGATAAAGTAGACAAAATAGTAAAGGCAACTTGCGGGATGCATAATTGGCTAATCAAAACAGCTTCGCGATCATACGCACCTGTCGGCACTATGGACACGGACGATAGATCTGGTGCATGGAGACAAGAGCTTAGGTCTATTTATATTGCAGATATGCAGAATCAGGGCAGTAATAATTATTCCCAGTTAGCAGAACAAAAAAGAAGCAACTATAAAAATCATTTCATTGGACAAGGTGCTCTCTCATGGCAAAATGACAGGATATTTTAGGCAAGCAGTAATACTTGTGTTGTAAAATAATAAACCAATAATATGAATGTATATCTTGTTGTTTTATTGTACTTATGGTTAACTCATCGATTGGACATAAATGAGAAATACTAGGAAATCATACCATCGAATATAGTAGGTATATGATCAAAAACCAGCTTTTCTTTAAGCAGTTCCACTACTCGTTGTAAAAAGAAGCATAGACCTTGTCAGTCTATTTAAAACCCACTTGATCAAAAAGGACAAACTTGTGCAGGATTAAAATAAATAAAATGGCATCAAAACTACATTTCTCTCTCTAGGATGAAGTTACAAGTAGTACTTACCAGATTTTGAAAGGTTTTTCTCGGCTTAAAAATTTCAGACAGAAATCTGTCGGCTATTTCGAACCATGGGACAGATGGTGTATATATATCGTCAGCCCCCGATCCAGTTCCTTGTGACTTTTTAATCTTCATCTTTTCTTGTGAATACGTGCTACGTATGTTATTTATTTTTGTATTGATATCCTGGATGGTGGTGCCTTCTATATTTAAGTTATTTATAATGCGCTGCAGAGCAGCATTTCTTGCGTGGACCGAGTGCACTCGTATCGTGAAAACCCCGTCTTATTAACAAATCCGTTCAAATCGAAGTGGGCTTCATTGCTCATTATCAGTTGTCGGTAAAAAATCGTTATTTTGCGTATTAAGCTGCAATATTGCTTGACTGTATTTTCGGCGACATTCATGGTCACTAGGCTGTAGTTCTTGGGTTAACTGAATTTTTATGGCCGCAAATGCAAGACTTTTTTTAAAGTAGTGCATAATCACGTGCGACGAATACCCGGTTCTTGAGAACGATGTCTGGTAGTCGTCTCAGAGCGCTCCACTACACTTGTTGTTCAAATTTCCGCACCAAGTGACGAATGGTGTTGACAATGGGAAACATTATTTCGACCGAACTGTTGTCGTAGCTCTCGAATCGTTGCAACAATCGACTCATTGTTTAAGTAAAACGTTTTAACAATACGGAAGCGATGTGGGATCGTGTAGCACTCCATAATGAATTGGACACATGTGCTTTGAACAACTACTACGGCGCCACGTACTGAAATACGTGTATAAATTTAAATCAGTCAGTGATATATTGGCCACCCTGCATAAGAGGTAATCAATTATTGGTAGCCTCAAGGATCGTCAGTTTTCAATATCGGTAATATTCGTTACTTTCATTACATGTACCTGGTACCTTCTACGCGGTGTTTCTGTCTTGTATCTGTAGATGAAAATACAAGCTAAGTGTCGTCGATGCCTTGAGGCTAAGGGTAAAGTCAGTTAACCCTGGTAAAAA
Source organism: Acanthoscelides obtectus (assembly GCA_963669975.1). Taxonomy (NCBI): domain Eukaryota; kingdom Metazoa; phylum Arthropoda; class Insecta; order Coleoptera; family Chrysomelidae; genus Acanthoscelides; species Acanthoscelides obtectus. The sequence continues at coordinate 83,785,682 of CAVLJG010000001.1, read as the reverse complement.
GCTATATTTGGATTTCATCACAAGCACGTCTTCCCAATATTCCTTAATATTTACCTAATAATAATTTTCCATACTACATACAAACTACAACTAATTCATGGTTTGTTAGTTCCAACTTGCATCCCTAGTGGTGAATAACATTAAATCGCTATCTACCAACATAGCTGAATCCTGCTACATCTGGCAACTGCGCATATTTTACCCTATCCTACCATGTATCAGTAGGCACCCATAGAAAGTAATAGAAGGAAAATTACCGGGTAGATTCAATCCTTAGTTCCGGGTAGTTAAACATACTTTCCAATACCGGATAGTTTGTACCCGGTTCTTGCAATATTGACGTCATTACTGATTATCTCGTGAACCGTGGCCGTTTACATGAGATACACAAGCCATCTGTATCACTAGTTCGAATATTCAAAATCTAGGTAATTCTGAAAACAGATACAACAAATATAAAATTTTATCAATCAATCAAAGGGATATTCCAACACAGTTTTCCTTGGCCAAAAAATAAAAGCTATTACGTAAACATTTCTCTGAATTTGCCACCGTGATCCCAATATCTATCTAGTTCAGTTCAAAATGATTCCCCGACTTTCAATATTGAAAAAGCATAAACCATCCCTAATAATAAAATACGGATTCGTTTCTTATATATACTGCCGTAATCTAAAATATGGGACAGGCGTCCAGGCTATCTCCGCTTTTCAGACAAACTGTGTCGGAAGCATATTTTATGTTTATCGTTCCAGAGGGCAATAGTAACATAGTATCTCTTTTTTTCAGGTTTCGGATTTGTCACATTTCAAAGTGAAGACGTTGTGGACAAAGTATGCGAAATTCACTTTCACGAGATTAACAATAAAATGGTGAGTATTTTTGTAGTTCTTTACATATTCCGTCAATAGTGAAAATTATACTCTTTCCACCTTATAGATCAGGAGAGTAAAAGTCGAAGAATTTTAAGGCTCAGTAGGAACTAACTAATTTGAATTTTATAAATAATAAAGAGTGCATTGTGTCGTAAATTAGAACAAAACTATCCATGGACAGTTTTTCGCGAGCGGCTTTCGAGATACAGGGTATCTAAGATGAAGGATCTGTACCCCATAAAGGCGTATTGATAGTAAGTCGTACGGTTTGTAACCGATGTTTGGCATTCGTTTACATTTTATCAGCATCCGCACTGGCCAATCGGCCAAACTTGTCATTTTATCACATACACTGGGTGACCCAAACTGGTGGATCGATTTTTGTTTAGTAATTGGCAGACCCATCTTTCAGGATTTTACAGGGTGCTCCACTACTAACCTGGAGCTGGATATCAAACCTGTTTTTTTACCAATATTTTAGTGCGTACTTGGATCCACGTTTGCAGACAAAAAAATTCATAACTTATTGTATTTTTCCGTTTTGTCGGGTAGTTGTTTAGCTTTCATGTATTTTCTCTATAGAACATGAAGGTATGATAGCCTCTGTCTGGCCCATCTTAATGGACTACTTAATTTTCTGTAGTAGGACCTTATATTATTCAGTTCATCTACCTTGTTCATTTGTTGAATTATTGGAATCATTTAGTTGTAGAGAGCTCAAAAACGCACCGTTTAGTCTCTCTCAAATAGGACACTATGTGTAAGAAAGGTCAGTTCCATGTAACAAATTTAAGATAAACCATTTGATAAGTGTATAGGAGAGATGTAAAACATAAAGAGGTTGAAATATCAAGCTATATCAAGTACAAAGACTACAAAATAAGGAATTACCTAAGTGAACAAGTTGCATGATTAAACAGATTTTTTCGGAAATACGGACCTGTTTCACTTTTATATCAAGAAGCAACTTAGGAACCACTCGTCTAAATGCAGAAGTATGCTCTATCAATCTTTCTCTAATAATGTACTGATTTATAAATGTATGGTCGTCCATTAGAACTGTAACCTTTATATGTATCCCAATACCGGAACATCGCGTATAAAGGTGAATATTTTTAAAATGAGTTTCCAGCGGTGTGGGGCAGATAGTCCTGAATAACACATAATAAAGATTCTGTTAGAATGCAACCGTTATTATACGTCATGTACGAAACCCGCAATATGCTGTAACAGGGTACGTACGCTCTGAATCTCAAAAACCACTCATTGAAAATTACTTTGTCCATGGACACTTTTGTCCTAAGTGTAGATCTACATCACACTGAATTTAAAAAAAATTGCTGAAATCCATTCTCCATAAGCATTCTGCGGGGTCCTTTTTCTCGAGCGTTATTCAACATTTTCAGGAGTCTTCTACCGCTTCTTCTGGCTAATAGAAACCATTCAAGGGTCATGCAGTTTCACTAACATTTCGGCTGTCAGGACTACTTTCCTTAAAGTTGTCCTTTCTCAGTGAAACAGCAGAACATAATCAGGAAAATGTAGCATATCTCTGATTTTATTGTAAAACTTGCCGAATAACGCATTAATCGAAGTAATAATAGTTACATAAATATCTTGTACATAAACTGGGCCTACATAGCAGGAGTAGTCAAGGGAACCTAACAACAAATAAATATGGACAATTTCTGCGGTCCGTGGGCGTAAACTAATTCAAGGATGGGTGATGCTAAGGTTACTTTATCACCCCACAGCGTAAAGAAGCTGGTGAAGTGAAAAGTTGAATTTAAGGCCCAAGAAACCAAATCACAAAGTTCACCTATCTATATAAAATAAAAACAATTAAATTTTGAAATTTTAAAACCAAATGATTGATTCTTGGAATCTGTTGCTAGTCATATCATGCCGAATTGCTATAGGGTTCTAATCGCTACTCCTGGAGTTAGGGGATATTTTGTTCAAAAAACACTCAACTTTGGCAGCCTCTGAGTAACACTTTTGCAGATAGAGTAGTGTCAAGATGAGCTTCATATGCCATAATAGCCTGGTCATTTGAACGTTGCCTTAATTTTGTGTATCATCTATACAGAATGCTGGTAAACGCAAAATGTACTTTTTATAAAAACCATTTGAGTTATTTGAGCAAAAGCTCATTTAATAATACCCTATATATGTAATCCAAAAGATTTAAAAATTAAATGAGAAAAAGTTCTAGGATATGAAGCTCATTTTGACAAAAAATTTGCTTCTCTATCTACAAGAGTCACTAACTTACAAGTTGTCAGAGTTGAGTGTTTTTTCGGCCAACATATCCCGTAGCTCCAGAAGCAGCGTGTTTTTACCTTAGAGGAGACCTTTCAAAGTATTCCTTGGAAAAAATGCACGTTTGTGTTGCCACGTAGCGGTAAGCAACTCTGTAAAGAGCGGTATATTTTCGAAAAAGGAACATATATTTACCTGTAATTTTTGTTAATCCTTGTGAACTCGCATTCGCCGTTCACAACTTGTTCAAAGTCGTGCAAAAGATTCCCCAACCTCTATGCAACGATTCTGCATATTAATTGAAGCAGAAACGCTTTTGCCACCAACACATGGAAATCTTCTGCAATTATTGTCAAGGCCATCCATAGAAACGTGAATTATACAACTTCTAGGAAGATTGTCAACTACATTTCACGTTTTCAGCCACAAAGTACGACTAAGTTGCTCTCATTTGGGTTCCCGGATTCCATTCCTAAATTAAACACCGTCATCTGAAACCCTTTCACATCTCCCACGTCTGCACTCATACAGATAGTCTTGGGGAAGCCTGGGAAAATCCAGCATGCCGCATCAACCGAATATAGGCTGGTCCTATTAGATATTTTGATTAGTCGAATATCTAGAGTCTGGGACTGGCGACATACTCGGCAGTGTAAATATATAGACTTGGCTCCAGAATGCCAGATCGAACTCTGTGGTTGAACTGGGAAGAATAAAATTGGTAGTGATTTTTTCTATGGTGGAAGACATAAGGCTTCTCTCTAGCTGAAAATGGGGTACTGGTACAGCTTGATGCTTCTGAGACACAGTACATTAATCAATAGGTAGCTCCAAAATGGGAGAACTGATGACCCAGATTTGTCAGGGAGTCATTCGTTTTGACTAGCTGAATTTCTTCGTACTTTGAACATAATTTTGAACCAGCACTTCACGACAATCGCGGCAGCTGCTAAAAGGGTTATTTGTTAGGCACTAGGAAATGTATTCGCCATCAAGCCTTATCACTGAACAAAGCATGGGTAACACCCGATCTGGAATACTGTTCACATATCTACGGTCCTGTTGCTCTGACTACGCTATCCATACCCACTTGATTGGGATCAGACGGAGGCTATCCAGTGGATTAGTGATACATCGACAACACACAATTTCAAGCCGCTCTCCGATCGAAGTACGATCGGTGATTTGGATCCCGGCTACCGGTATGCCAACAAACGTTGCTCCTTTGAGACAGGTCAAGGCCTGTAGGTAGGCCCATCAGGCTTCCACTTTTGATTCTAACTTGATGGAGCGCTATACATCAAGCACTGACAGGGTATAACCGCGTTTATGTTTATGTTTTCTCGATAATTTTACGAACCAACAAAACTCTAATATATTTTGAGCTATGAGCTGATTAGAAGCCACACTATTAGCTTTCATAATTTTCAAGTATCCATCTTTACATTTTCAGAATTTGGTATTTATTTTTCTAGCATCGTCTCGAACCACCCTGTCCTGAGTGTTCATCTTCCTCTTGCATTTATTTCCGCTCTGTGTTGACTTGGCAGAATTAAGAACTGACCGCACTATCAACGGTCACTTTATAGCTGACAAATTAGTGTGAGACTCCACCTTCGTTTCTGCCATGACATCTTCTAAAGATATAGTTAAATATACACGCATTGTTTTGAAAACGGTGAGGTAGTTTCTGACGGTGTTTGATGACTATCAAGTAGGTTCCTAAACAAATCCATTTAGGGAAAATAATAAGTAACTAGGTTTTTCATATAATTAAATGTTTGACCGCAAAGTGATGAGAAATAATAGGCAGCAGGTGGTGAGATCCCCGTAGTTTTTCTTTCATTATTTGTCAACAGAATGACACGCGTCTGAAGAGAAAAACTCGTTTTTCACTTAATTCATGTTTTTCGTAAGATTTGAGACGTCCTTTAGAAATAAACGTTTCTAAAACACATTTGCTCGAAAAATAAAATGACCACATTCGCTCCTCAAATATTTCCAAAATTTCAATCATTTTGCTTTACCTAAATGAACGAAACTGGCAACTAAGACACCAATTTATTCAGCATCTTCGTCTGAATAACTGGTCAGAGGTTGTACCACAACCATTGGCCTGATTCTAAATGAGCTATGATAATTTTGACACTGCCATGATAATTTGAATATAGATGATCAATGTAGTCAGATGTCATAGCGAATCAAGAGTATCGTCACAAGGTGCCATCGAAATCAGTTGAAACGATCGGAACTCATTTAGCATCAGACCCAAGTCTTTAGAACCATCAACTTACAGTTGCCTCGTTAGAAAAGCAAGCATGTCTTATGTATGTTCGCTTTTGACACAAGGGACATGTAAGTCAATGGGCTCTAAAGCATTATCTGAGTTTCCTACAGCTTCTGAAGACTCACCCAGATGAAGACGGCAAAAAAGGTGATGTCACAGTTATCAAAAAACACCTCTAGAGTTCTTATAGTTTAGGTTTGTGACTTCTAGTTTTCCCAATAAAAATAACAAATATATTATATGTTTCGTATTTTTCCATACTTTGACAAGTTGGCAACATCTGTACATAATCCAATCTTCTATAAATTCAGTACACGTACCTATTTGATGTCGCAAGACTCAGACAACGTGCAGTCATTTGAAAATTACTACAACGAAAAAATGAAACACCCTAGCGGGCATGGTTAAGTACTTCCTTGTCGCTCGTCGTGAACGAAATCGACTAGTTTCCTTGCACTATGAGAGACAACTACCACTGCAATCTAGTCTGGCATATCTTTGCTCCGTGCCGACCTACATATTTACGAGGATCTAAATGTTCGCCTAGTTCATTAAAACACGGTCATGTGCCAACGAGGCGGCACCCGGCGAGGCGGTTTGCTAACAAGAAGCCGGATGCAAAATCGGACAGTACTTCTCTCCCTCACAAGTGGGCTTTTTCTTGTTTGCACTGCGACAGTTTTATATTGGAGAGACGAACGGAGTCTCGAGTGCAACCTACTACTCAGTGTGTTTATTTAGCTGTTTAAGTAAGCTACTACATATGCAGGACGTCGTAAAAAACGGCGTTTTGCGATCGTGAAATATTTCGAGAATTAGATACAATTACCGGCACCTACCAAGATTTAGTCATATGGTGCCCAGTAACAAGATCCTTCCACGGAACGGCGGTAATACTGCATGGTACCTCGCACCAGTAGTACACCGAGTACCAACTGACGCATACAGCTTAAGTTAAAGCGCACTTTTTGTTTATAGAGTAGTGATGGTATTTCTAACATGAGTAATCTGGGTAGAAATAAAGTTTTGTCCAACCAGACAAGTCATCAATTAGAAAACTTGCAGTGACGGTTCCAAAAATATGGCAGATATTAAAGCTGAAATAGCTAAAGGAATATTAGTATCAATTGCCAGTATAACTCGCATTGTTAAAAAGGTTAAGGATGGCGGAAGTAATGGACATGAACGAGCAGCATTTTCTGGTGAAGCTAGTACTGCACGAAAGCGCAAATTTCCCGTGACAGATCTGTCAAACGAGAATTTCACTACTGCAGATATAAGAAACATTATCTATAATTTTCATTTAACAAACTCGTCTCGAGTAACAATCGGAGCGCTTATGAAGAAACTAGAAGAATATTTCGATTGGCATGGTAGAGAAAGATCTTTGAGCAGAATCGTTAAACAACTCGGCTTCAAATGGAAAAAACACAGAATAATAGAAAACTACTAATCAAGAAATGGGACATTCGTTAACTAAGAATCAGCTATCTACAGAAAATCAAGTCGTTCCAAGAACAAAGCCTCAAAATTATATACCTAGTTGAGTCCTACATACACGCCGGACATACCAGGGTTAAAAGTTGGATAGTAAGTGGGATCTCTTTTCCAAAATATCGAAAGGAAAGCGGCTAATTATGATCCATACACGGCTTCATAAAAATTACTGTTTAATCAGATACAAAAAGCGGAGATTATCATGACGAGATAAATAGCTCAAATTACGAGAAATGGTTGAAGCAGCTTATTCTAAATTTGCCATAAAATTCTGTAATAGTTACTGATAATGCACCTTATCACAACATACAAGTGGATCCTGCACCAAACTGCAACGGTCGGAAGCAAGTAATGGTTGACTGGCTTGTATCTAAAAATATTAGATTCATATCGACTATGCTGAAACTACAACTTTATGAATTGATAAAGCAAAATAAGCAACAATTCATACAGTATAAATATGATGTACTTTTACGCATGCATGGACACACAGTTATACGACTACCTCCATATCACCCCAAATTAAATCCTATTGAACTGGTTTGGGCTTCGGTGAAGAACAGAGTTGCAGATCGAAATATCACATTTATTTTAGATGACGCACAGCGAAAAGCGTAGAAGGAATTTTCAAAGGTAACACCAGATGATTGGAAGAACCGATGTGATCATGTCATCAAAATTGAAACGGAATATCTGGAACGGAAACATAGAGTAGACGCTATATCTGAAGAATTTATTATTAACGACGGGGATGATGACAGCGATAGTGACAGTGATGTCGAACATAGCGAGTCCTTATCCTCCTAAAGACATGTAGCATGCGTTTACAAGCAGTATAATGGCTTATATTTTATATTTTGCAGTTTAAAGAAGAATATCCTATTAGATATATTCATGTTTCGGATAATTTTAGGTAAGCATTACGCTTTCAAACTGTCATAATAATCTACATGTAAAAATATAGGTAATAAATATATCGGATACAAATGGCTCATTATTGACCTAAGCGCAAACAAAACTAATGTTTTTATAAATTAAGCAGATGGTTCACTTTGCTTGAAGATACTTTTTCAAATTCATATGACCAACTTGAAAAATTTCAAAGCACGTCACTGCTAAGTGAAGCAATAACATGACATTAAGTACAACTCTCCACCATCTCGAGCATTCCTATTGGCTTTTACTTTCAGGGTTAGAAGATATGCCTGTCCGAGAGTAAATCTTGGTAGGTGCCGGCAATTGTATTACGTTTTTTTCTCGAGAAACCATGTTACTTATATCCGTCTATCTGTCTCTAACCATTGGCCTATCTACTATATAACTTAGAAAGTACCTCTCGGTTTTTGTTGTTGTTTCCACACAACGTTGCTACTATTCTTACTAATGCGAAATGTTCATAGCTTTAAAAGTAGGTGTGGTGGGGATGGGGCCTGAGGAAAAAGGCAGAAAATAAAAATCGCCAAACTCCTACTTTTATGACGGTTGCAGAAGATGATTAAAATTGGAGGTATGGTAGGATACTCGAATATCTCAATTTCTATCATTAGTATATTTATACGCTTCCAACCGTGGTCATTCTATACGCCTATTAGACATATTTCATACATTATAGATACAGAAATACTCTCATCATCATATTCACCTCTGCTTGGGGCTGGTATCCATTCCAGATCAAACTTAGACTGCGCAGCATATTGTCTGCCTGCGCACGCGCATTGCAATAGCATCGCCTGGCTGGATGTACAGGGCGGAGCAAATATACTTGTACAGAGTGATGCGGGTCGTTGTACCGGGGTGATGCGAATCGCTGTGTACAACAAAACATTTTTTGATGATGGACACTTTTTTGAACCCCCTTCCGGATGGCCCTGGACGCCCTCCAAACTAGGACAAATCCGGGGAGTTCCACAGGGACGTAATACATGTATCTTGAAAAGTGAGATTACGCCGTTTTTTTTTTTGATGATGGTTCACCTATCACGGTTTGGCTCTGATGTGATGTAACATCTGCTCCACAGTTGGCATTCTTGGTAAGCTGTAAGTTGTATACTATAGCTGGTAGGATACGGCAGGGCGTAGGATTTGTGTGCTAATAATCTGCATTGATGGAAATCACATATGCAAAATTGCCGAATTTCCAGAAAGGGGAGAGATAAAAAAATAAAATCCCTGGTTTGTGAAATATATTACAGCTAACTGGTGAGAAAATAGGCTATAGACAGAAATATTTACGAAATGTAAAAATGTTATTACATTTCACATTGTTTTCTCTTTCCAGTCATTTAAATTTTATAGAAATTTATTTTGCTATGTCAAGTAGGAAATACAAATCAGCGCCTAGATGTGAGTTCCTACAAAAATATTTTGTGTCTGATGTGTCATTCCTATTTTTCTGTGATGTGACTTAATTACACGCAACGCGAGTGCGGTGGTAATTTCCCGTAATGCCTCTCAAAGTTTTTTTAAATGCAAAAAAACCGGGAAAAATTGTAATATCTACCTTTGAACAGTAATTTTCTCACTGTTTTTATTCACATCATCCAGATGCGATCTTGCTATTCATATAATTTTCTTTCTTTCACATCTCAGAGATAAACACTTCAGACTACTCGGCTTGACAAAACATATACTTGCTTTCTGCAACCAACAATGCGTGTAGTTAAGTCATTCCTCCATAGATGGATGGTCACAGCGATGATAGCGAGCAAACGTTGCATTCTAAAAACTACCACTAGTCTGCAAGATTACATTTTATTTTTTTTACGATTTATAGGTTTTCTACATAATAGTTGTAGCCCTAACTAAATATTATGTTTGAATTGTGTAATATTACTATTGCATATAGTATAGATGTCGTTTGAGGGCATGGATACTTGAAGTATCTTACATACAATTAATTATGTGGCATCACTGGCTAGAACATTGCCCACGTAGTGACTAGACGAGACACTCTCTATAAATATTATATCAAAGAACAGCAAGTCTGTGACAGAAATGCACTAAATCAGTACCAGCCCAATCAATTAAGAAACGGAAATGATAAAGCATCAGCAGAAATGACAATTTTCGCAGCAATTATAATACGGTTGCATAATCATCTCCATTGTTATTATTCCATGGATTTAATTATAGTCAGATAAGCGAATTGGAATTTAAGACACTTCACATGACGGTGGCTTTTCAATTAAAACAGAATTACAGTCGAGCTTCGTTTCAGTCCACCGCTAAAGTGGGGGTGTAGAGAGAGACAAAAGGGATAGGTTAAGGGCAGTGTTGCCATCATAGCCGGTTTCCACCTAGATTTTGCGATTTTGTTTGCAAGAAAAAAATCAGGGGACCACCATAAGGGAATATAGTGAATGTGCAACATATAGTAGTATCAAGTCCGAGGTGCATTCACAAAAATATGTATAACCGCACACGTTCGGAATCCCGATTTGGAATGGCACCGGAAAAAAAAGTAATTAAGAAGAATTTTGTTCCGCAACAAAAAAAAATGTACATATTTAGAATGATTTTCTGTACGGTTTGTGGACTTTCACGATTTGCTGGGGGCAGTGGCGCCAACACAGCAGATTTTCTGCCATGCTTTGAGCTTTCATTTGCAAGAAGAAAATGTATTGTATGTTTTATGTCACTATTCTTCATGTCAGACTTTCATCTATTCATCACTTTTAATGTTCATGGATATTATTGGATTAAAGCAAAAAAGGCAGGGAGGAGGAAAAGAAATGAACGTTACCAATTTTGATCGCCAAGGAATAGACAGTGTGTGTCCTTACTTAAGGATACAGTTTTTATTTAAAGTTGTCAATTTTTACTAGGGTTTCGATTTTGGCATATAATTTTCAATGCAAATATATTTTTTTAATAATAGTTTTCAGCTACCATTTGTTAACCGGTAAAGTAGTTGATGCTCAAAATTGTACATTAACATTGTGTGCTTCTAAAACACACCTTTAGCTAAATAAACAGGCTGCTATCATACATCCGACCAGAAACAGTCAACCATGGATACCTGTTTCGTGCTTTTAGCCACTCATCAGCATGGTCTAGACTTGGTCTCTAGGACAACGAACGAAAACATAGAAACTATACAGTATCAGGAGGATGAGGTCTATCGAAATAAGACAGCGCCAAGCGCCATTTACCACTAGAAAAAAAAAGTAATAGAAGCCCTACAGAAATCGAGATATGCAATATCCAAAATTTCGTCTTTGGCATTTAAAACGCGTTGTGGGCGAATTCGACCCCCATCCACTCCACGTCTGGGGCGCCAATCTCCACTAGCACGTGTACGTAAAACAATTGAAGTAAATGTTAAATGTTTCGTGATGTGGTATGTGCCTATTCGGAAATCGGTGTGCATACAAACGAGAAGCCGCTCGCGAATTTTGCCCTGCTTCTCCATACGCTAAAACAATGTCCTCTTTAGTGTCCACATGTGCTATTTTTATTCATAAATAACTAAAAACATAAACTCACAAAATACTTTCCAATTGAACTTCACAGAAATCGACCGTTCCTCATTCAGATCACCCACGATACAGATTAAACCTTATTTACATGTTCTTATCAGTATGAGGAAACAAAATATTCCTGGTATTTTGTTTTCGTCTGGTGTTTGGTACAACACCTGCAGCAATAAATTATTAATGCGTGTTCCAATATCTATTTATTTATTTATTTATAATTCCCAACAGGTTACACTCAATTACAGGTAATATCCCAACAATGAAAGTAAGTCAATAATTTAACAACAGCGGAAGATAATAAAATAAAAAATAAAAAAATACAAATAAATGTATACAAGTATGCCAGTATTTGAAATGTGGAAATAGCTCTTAACATATCGATTCTATATCACACCAGGGTACTACTCTCGGTAACAATCCAATACACATTTTTCTCGATCACAAAAAATATCACAAGAGGAACAAATCGCGTTGAAACATTTACACATATGGTATAACGGTAATTTACACCTGATGTTTGTATTACAAAAGTCAGGGTAAAACAAAATCTAATTCTAGATGTGGTGTACATGCTGCTATTCATCCGACCAAAGACAGCTAAAGTTACCAACCATACTTTTGGCTGTTTCTCATTTTTTTTCAATCAATAACAAAATTGCAGTCCGGTTTTGAGCACCGTCTTCTAAGGTTTTTATTTATGGCAAAATATAGACGTACGCTAATCAATAATAACTTGACAATCAGATCATTCATTTATAACTTTGCTTTCAATTTTACGATTTTTCTGTCAAAATTGAAATGTTTTGTATTCTGCATCGGTCTGGCGGAGTTTTATTTAAGGAGTTGGCAACCGTGTTCATGGGCTGCCGATATTTCCACTGCGAAAGTGGTGAATTAATGTGGGAATTAACGGGAGGATCAGCGGAAATGTCGCGCTTTTTTAAAACAGAATGTCATACGGTGTAAGAACTCAATCTGTTACACAATCACAGGGGATAATTCTGTTAGTATCCCAAAGTATATACTTCGTTCTATAGTAGATGATTTGTAATATTTTATGAAAACTATAATGCCCAAATCTGTGCCACCCATTTCCGGTCAGTGTCTCTACAGTCACTGTCAGCCAGTTGACGTTTTTTTTCAGCTCCATTTTTTGCTTGGGAGGGTGGCATGCTGTAGATTCTCTCCAGGTAATCAGGTTATATTCGTAAAAACCGGTACATTGTCTATTTATTGCATGAAGAAGAAGACCTCGTTTTTCAATTTTTCGGCTCGGCAGGGTAAATTAAAAATCAATGGCAGTATTTCCAGAGAAGAAAGTAGATACAAAAGTGATACGAAAAGTTTATATTATAGGTCCTAAAATGCTCCCCTCCCACGACTTATTAATATACTAAGTGCTAAAGCTATAATTTAAAATTCTTGAAAAATTGTATCTCCGGAGAGGACAAAGGTTCAGGTAATACAAATATTTTTGCGGCTGCAGCTTCACCAGTGGCCTAGAACCTAACATGTTTATTCCTTTACAGTGCAGAAGAAAAATTATTTCCACGCCACTTTTCAGAAAGATCTATTGCATTTTTAAATAACGTACTAAACGTTGTGAATTGTCTTTTCTGATAGATGCTTGCCAAACCATTCTTATTGGAGAAAGGCTGGTTTGAATAATTGAGATATCCTCTTAAAATGTTTAAATCTGCTCTATCTCGACATTATGAGAAAGTGAAGTTATACATTAAACATGTATGTACCACAGCGTTGATGGAATAATATTCATGCTTCATCTTTGATGACTGTTTCTTCAAAGAAATTTGCAAGGCTTTGTATCTTGGTAATTTGACCTATATTGATGGGAACTTATTTTTCTGCTGGCTGTGGCTGCTTTCGTGAAATAAGCTTTTTGATGTCTTGCTTTTTTTTCGGTTCTGAAGTTGACCATTTTGAGACGGGGTTCAAATATTTTGAAATTATTTGTAACTATATATTTTATTAACTATAAATTTCATTTCTAGAATATATATTCGTTATGGAGGTGTAAATCACATGAATAGTTAAGATTTGTATTTATAATTTTGTAATTAAAAAAATTTCTATTAATTCGTGGGAGATCCTGAAACAACTTACCCTATCTCATTTATGAGATTGTATATTTTATGTAATAAGAATTAATGTTGAACTTTAGATGTATCTATCATCTATTAAATCAATAACGGCATGAAATGAACAAGAATTACAACGTTCAGCAACTGCACAGTTGCTTAAATCTTAGAGAAACAAATAAAATTGCATAATACAGGATAAACAGTTGTCTCACCATTACACCCTAAGCCTTCGTTTATGCACCCGATTTTTGTAACGCGTCATTAATCGCGTTGTCGTACGACAAGGTAGCTCAACAATGTTCACAGATTTGCCAAACGTTGCCGCGATTGACGAGATGTGTAAGTGCCAGATCAAGTCCTAGGTGACCAGAACTGCAACCATCCGAACTGAACAGCTTTTTTCATCTCTATATATCATTTTGGTGGTGTAATCTTTATATTTCGATCGCTCAGAACGTTTACTAGTTAAGGCAAACAACGTAGGGGTTTCCCGTGATCTTCTGTAAAGACCGACTTGGCAAACGATTGATAGGGGGACATCGTCAAATTTTCCACCTGCCTCCACTCACTGTATTATATTTTGTGTATCTAATAATGCGTATTTCATCTCACTATGGCACCATAGTTGCGCTGGTGTTCTGTAAATCATTTCGTGGGGCGCACATACCTCCAACCAGATTTTCGTTATTGCAATGGCATACTTTACAGCCAATACGGTGCCCTCATATAAACGATAAAAAATGCTGCTGCTCCCAAACCAAATCGTTAACGGGGTGCAAACTGTCCTCCTTTGCTATTATTGTTGGCGATAAACTTTGTGTCGATTTAATTAGAGCTTGGGGTGGTTTTGGGGGAATTGAATGCAAGGCAATTGGAGCACCTCTGACTCTCCGATAAGCTAATAAGGAGACAACGGGATCTCGGGATAGGCCATGTTGCTTATTTTTTTGCGCACTTAGTACATCCCGATATTAAAGTATTAAGGCGCACTATTCAGAAAAACCTAAATAATTTCAACGTTAGATCAGGTCCCCCCCACCCTAGATATTTTTTGAACAGCTCAAGTTAGTAAGGGATATAAAACTAATGTATGGATACTATACGTATATTTCAGCGGAAAATTGGCAGTTGAAAACTTCAGGATGGTGGCTGGGCACAGTTTTGGAACATGTTTTGTAATGTGATAGGGAGTCGTGTGATAGCTCGTTTTGAAGCTCCTTATATAAGTACTTTACAACCCTGGAATATAAAATCACTATCTTATGAAATGACGGACTAGCAGGCTATCAAGACTGAGGCTTTTGTACACTGAATTGCTTATAACTCAACATATTATCAACAGAACGTTATAGTATGTAATAACTACATAGGTACATCGAAACTCAACAGCAATTTTCAGTCTTCAGTTTTACTTTAATGATTGCATTTTTGTGTGTCTGTCTCTGTGATATTTAGTAAGGTGATAGTTCCTATCTGATGTGTGCTATTTTTTCGACAAAGAAATCTGTTCTTTTGCATAAGGAAGAAAGTGTACTATCGATTTCGTCAGTCTGGTAGTATACGTTAATTTGCTAAGATACAAATGTTAATAAGCAAATACAAATATAGGACAAATATATAAGTCAAGGACTATTTTCAAATTGTCGTGTAAAGCATCTTAAATGCCAAAATAGTTTGCTTGTGCATAGGTCGATTTTTTTATAAATTTGATAATAAATTTTGTTAAGAGCAGGATGTATGTACATATCAACTAGAATAAATTTATGACAAGCACATTGCAAGTATGGAGGGTAGGGAGGCATAGCATGTTGTACCAATTTATGTTTTAACAGTTTCCTCTAGCTTTCTTGTTCCTTTTCTCCCGATTACGACAATATATGTTTTGTGTAAAATCTTCATCATAAACGATGAGTTTATATTATCAGCATACATACGGTACATGTGAGGGAAACAAATCTAAATCTTACATGAGATAGGTGTGGCATCATAAGCTTACATTTCCCTACAAGGTTTGTATTTTGAAAATTCTTCTGTTTGGTACTTTAAGTATGACTAACTTTATTAAAACATTCTTTTCAGTAAGCTTTACGACTTTTTCCCTGACAGCACTGTTTTCCCAGATTTCGACATTTTTATACAGTATTACGCTTCATCAAGAAAACCTTCTGAATTGCATACATGAAGATGTGTATGCAAAAGTTTACTTGTAGAAATGTTTGAATTTCTACTCAATTTCTAAATGTTGGCTTGCGCAAGTGCACATGTTCTCGGCAGACTTTTGCAAATCTATTTTTGTATTTGGAACCTGCAATTTGTCTCTGGTTACATCAGATGCTTCATTCCTTTTTTGAGCTTCAAAACGAAAGCCGCCAAAACGAGTATGTGATTATCACTCATTGTGCTTTAAGACGTTACTGTTCAAATCTGCTGACACTGCCAATTACGAGAACCAAAAGTGGGAACAATTACCTGTATAATTAACAAGTATGAAGTTACGTGTTTGTATTCACCATGCTCTTCATGTGTAATTGTACATAAAACCATATAAGCCAATCTAATTTAATTCAAATGGCTTTATTCTGTCTACCATTACAATGGTATAAAACAAGTCAATGGTAGATAATCAAATATACACAACACAATATAGACAATAGACATAAACAAATAAACATGTATACAGATGAACAATGAAAAGTGTAAATATGCGTAATACCTCAGTCAGTATTAGTGCTAAAATTTTGAAAACGAGAGGTACATGAAAAATAAAACATCCATTAAATAGGGTTTTGATAACGAGAGACATATAATGAGCATAGTAAAAAATAAATCTAATTGTACGTATACAGAGGGAAGTGTATATACAGGGTTTCAAAGTTGAGTCATTTATTTTAACAGCTTGTATCACTCGTCAAAAGAAGTTGATATACCAAAAATCACCTATATAAAAGTTGCATAATAAGAGAGTTAGCTTACATTATTGGAAATTATTAAAAAAATTATTATTAGGTTAAATGGATGCCGTTTTTTACAACAACTGTTAAAAATTGCCCCCATTTGTTCGATTAATGCAAAATCTTGTTCGGAGAATTCACGACTATTTGCATGACTCGCAGTCCACGAATTAAATCACAAGCATTTTCAGTTTACTGTTGCAGTTCTTCCAGAGTATTTACTGCTCCATCATGATACACGAACACAGACAAAAATCGTAAGGCTTTAAATCCGGAGAGCGAGCAGACCAAGAAACGGGTCCATTGCGCCCTATCCGTCTATTCGAAAACTTATTATTTAGGTGTTCATGGACTTCTCGTCTAAAGTGTGGTGGAACCCCAACATATTCTGTCTCACATTTAGAGGAACATCTTCTAATAATTGTGACAGATTGTGTCAAAGAAAATCTAAATAAATTTCACCTCACAGTCGAAATGGAAAAAAGTAGGGTCTAATAAGCATGCCATTTACCACGCCAGCAAAACATTTTTTTTTTTTAATCAATCCTTTATTAGCAATCAGAAATTAACAAGTCTATAAGCTAATCTGCTGTCCATAGTACTGTTCACAGCACTAGTTGTGGCATGATGAAGTCCCATCCAGTAATGAGACCTCTTCAAACATCAAGTAGGTCTGCTGGCCAATATCTCTTAAGTCGTCTGCGGTTAGGGGGTTCTAATAGAGGTTGTAATGATGTATTACTGTGATTCTCCAGTTTTCTGTGGTGTTTCTTGCTCCTCTCTCGAATCACATCTTTCACCAATCGAACATTGAGATCTCTGTGGATTGTGTCATTGGTCACATACCAAGGGGCATCAGTTAGCATACGGAGTACTTTCTATTGACTCCTCTGGATTATTTGAATATTAGATTTACTTGCGCAGCCCCATAGTTCTGCTCCATATGCCCATATTGGCTTGATGAGGGTGTTATATAGTAGAAGCTTATTTGACAGAGATAATTTGGATCTCCTCCCAAGCAGCCAGGATAATTCTTTCACACGCAAGTCTATTTGTTTTCTTCTTTTAATGATATGTTGTTTCCACGTCAGTTTGCTATCCATATGGAGCCCAAGATATTTCGCTGAAGTGGACTGGGGAACAGCTGTGTTATTAATATATACTGGTGAACAGTTCCCTTTATCTGCAGTCTTCAGTTGTTCAAGCCAATAACTATTCTGAGGATTGCGTTGTATATGTACATTAACATCAGTATTGCTTTGTTTGGTAGTTCTTTCATCATTTTTGGTATGATTTTATAAATACCAGGTGCTTTTTTGATAAATAGGTTATTTATTTCAGTTTTCACTTGTTTAGGGGTGAGCAGTTTGATTGCTGAGTAATGGGATGGTAAGTTGGTAAGCTGTACGACTATTTCTTGATCCGGTATATCGTCATTACCAGTAAATACATCAGTCAGGTATTGTGCAAATAAGTCTTCTTATTCGTTATCGCTACGTGCCCATTGTTGCGGAGCATTGTCTGTCTGTCTTCGTACAGGCGGCACTGGTGTTTTGGGTTTATTCGAAGATTTTATCGTACTGAATACCATACAATAACACGAACATATTTTACATGGCAGAAGTTGAGAATATGAAAAAATATGAGTAATAACATGCTAATTTTTAATCTTTTCCTATTTCTTTTATTGTGCAATTTTGATATAGGTGATTTTTGGTATAGCAACTCCTTTTGACGAGTTAAAATAAACGGCTCAACTCTGAAAACACCCTACATATGTTCAGCAAAGACTAGTTAAGCTAGTAGCAAGAATAATATTCAATGGAAAACCTCTTAGAGCAAGTTATATTCTTTTTCGATTAAAATAAAATAGTTTTCTTTTAATACACGGTAAACGTTTTCGTATTCTTTAGTTCTGCTTCTAAATGAGAATTTTCACACCCAGTGATTGAGGCGCACTGCTAGTTATTTGCAATTGATTGCATACTGTTCTGAAAGTGTTTTTATTTCTTGTGCTGTACTCGTGGTGGTTATTTAGTGGAAATTTGTTTCAGAAATATACTCGTATATTTTTCAGCCTCAAAGCTGTAGATGATACCCGTCAAGGTGAGAATGTTGAGGTTGTTGAAGTATTGGAAATTTGTTCTGCAGGACTACATGTTCTTGTTTCTTCTTTTCAATGCTTACTAATTGGAAACTCTACAATTTTCATCTTATAGTCTTTCAGTTCTATAACTTTTGTTTGGTAATACCTTTGGAATATTTTTTTCTATATTGTCTAAGTAGTACTGTACTCTTGGGAAATAAATACTTTGTTTGTTTCTTTGTTACTTTGTAGTGTATGCAGAAGGCTACAGAATGACGTTTGCGGCCCACATACTCACCTGAACCAAAATACAACCAATTGTATATAGAAACATCAATACACCGAGCCATGATATATCGGTTTTGGTTGATTATAGGTATTAGTAAAATCCTGGCTCAGTCGATCTCAAGCCACGACACCTTATACTCCAAGTCGATACCAAAACACAGAGAAACAGAACGAATAAAAAAAAATGAAAGCGCCGGGGCGCTGCGCTCATAATGAAAACAACAGATGAAACAAGTTGTTATTGTGAGCCCAGTGACGCAATGCATCCATTATTATATGTGTATGTTTTATTTTCCGTCTGTTTTGTTGCAGGTTTAAAATACGTCAATTTTGGACAAAAATTACAAATTGCGAACCTTGACCGTTTAAAGTACAGCCAAGAACTAAAATTAAAAGTAAGGCCAATAATCTTAGGCGGCGATCTTCACGGTCTGTTGTTCTACGGCGGCGTCCAGTGCCCCTTGCTCTTTGCGTACGGCCTTCTCGAAGCCATGCCTGAC
The DNA here is from genome assembly GCA_963669975.1 of Acanthoscelides obtectus. Taxonomy (NCBI): domain Eukaryota; kingdom Metazoa; phylum Arthropoda; class Insecta; order Coleoptera; family Chrysomelidae; genus Acanthoscelides; species Acanthoscelides obtectus. The sequence continues at coordinate 83,766,359 of CAVLJG010000001.1, read as the reverse complement.
AACACCTAACCACAGTGTCTACACTTCTTTGCACTCTAACTACAATTGCCCGAAAAGAAAGTCCAGCTTCCCGAAGTCGTAACCGATCGTAAAGGATGTCAAGAACCAAAATCCGCCAACGTTGATTCTTTACTGGGGCTCAAATATTCATTTTTAGAGCGTTAGTAAATTAAAAAAAAGCAGTATAAAAACCGGAATGTCCAACTGATAAGGCTGAAAATTTTTTCACTTGTTATTTACAGTAAGATAAATACATTCACCAACTTTTATTAAAATAAAACAATTTAAACTGGGTGTTGGATTTATATGTCACTTAGTATACATGACATTTGAGTGCACATTTCTAAAATATTGTCCATTATACATATATATTTCGCCGTACAAATCAAAGTTGTGATTTTTCAAAGAAATGCCTCAAATTTTATTGCACATTTGGAAAAATTAATTCAAAAGACAAAAAACTGATAAAACATACTATGGGGTTTTGGTAATTAGCAACTGAGATATAAGGTGTTTTGTCTAGAAAACTCCCCCACTTCGGCAACCCTTCAGTCCGCCATTTTGAAATTTGGATTGCTGAATTTTACATAAAAAAAACTTACACACCTCAGCTTTTATCTTATTTGTTACTTTTTCCAATTTTAATTTTTGCTCATACAGGGTAGTCAAAAACGCAAATTGTACTTTTTCTCAAAAATGTCAAATGCATCACCCTGCATATTTATGCAAGTTCTGATTCAATTTTTTATAAGTTTTTTTTTGATACTAGACACATAAGGGTTTTTACGGCTGTTTATTCGGTTATTAGCACGTAGCACGTCTTTTATGGAACGGCTTAATACCCTAAAATATCGCATCATCCTTGGAAACAGATAAATTGTTGATTAGTTACAAACTGTCTAAATTAGCTTTGAGAACATTATAATAAAAACGTGTTTGAAAATTAATTTTTCTAAAGAAAAAATGGTGAATATGAGTTCGTTTTGGGCGAAGCCCAAAGAAATACATGTAGTTTCCTAGCATCTCGCATTTATAAGCAACGGTCCCGACTATGCGACATCCAAGACCGGAAACATTTTCCACACTACGAGAACGTTTTGAAGTGGAGCAGTGGAATATAGTCAAAAATGTATGAATAATCCAAGTATCACCAATGAGGCGAACCAGTTGGAGGTTCTATTAAAGTTGCAGGAAAATTCCCATTTAAGTGCACGGCAAATTGGAGCAGAAACTGATATATGCAGAACTTCTGTAAAAAGGATTATTCACAAGCATAGGTACCATCCATATTACCTATGCTTGCATCAAGGCCTTCGTCCTCAGGATTTTGCAGATCGAATGGAGTTTAGCAGAATAATGCTAAATAAAGTGAGTGAAGACACTACTTTCCTGGATAAAGTTCTTTTTAGCGATGAGACAACTTTTAACAGCATAGGTGTTGTCAACAAGCATAACATGCACTATTATGCGACGGAAAACCGTTACTGGGTTAGTCGAATAGATTTACAAAATAAATGGAGCTTGAATGCTTGAGGAGGAGTTATTGGCAGACAAGTTATCGAGCCTTTCTTTTTCGACAACAGATTAACAGGTACAGAATACTTGAATTGTTTGACCTTGCATTTGCTTTTGCTTTTGGAGGACATCAACCTGCAAATTCGGATGCATATGTAGTTCCAACATGGCGGCGCACCTGTGCATTATCTTATCGTGTACGTAACTATTTGGACACCTGTAGTAACAATTGTTGTATCGGTCGTGATGGGCCTATATCTTGGCCTCCTGGATCACCAGACTTCTTTCTATGGGGCTACGCTAAGCAGTATCCACCATCTATACCGGAAAATATGACGAATGGATTAAGGATGATTTTCTGTACATAAGGGAACACATGCTGAGGGATGTGCAATGGTCATTTATCCAAAGACTGCGGCTGTGTATTCAATATGGTGGAGATATTTTCAAGCAGTTTTTGTAGATTAGGTCTTACGTAGTGATAGCTGTTTGTTTATGTTGTTGTTATAGTTGGTTTTCTCTATTAAGCTTGAAGCTGATTTATACTGTTCTAATTGTTATTAGTTTTTACATCAAATCTGTACTTAGTGGCAATATAGAACTAGCCCACTGTTTGTCTTTTGTTTCCATGGATGATGTGATTTTTTTCCTTAATTTAGGTGTGTTGTTCTATTAAAAGCTTAATAACTCACAAACTAGTGATTTTATCTGAATCAAACCTTATACCAAAAAAAAGCTTATAAAAAATTGAAACCAAACTTGTACAAATATACAGGGTGATGCATTTGAAATTTTTGAGAAAAAGTACTAATCGCGTTTTTGACCACCCTGTATGAGCAAAGGTAAAAATAAGATAAATGCTGAGGTATGTAAGTTCTTTTGATATAAAATTCAGCACTCGAAATTTCAAAATGGTGGGTTGAGGGGTTGCCGAAGTGGACGATTTTTCTGGACAAAACACCTTACATCTCAGTAGCTAATTACCCCCATAGTATGTTATATCAATCTTCTTCGTTTGAATTGATTTATCCAAATATGCAATAAAATTTGAGGCATTCTATTGCAAAAATCACAACTTAGATATGTACAAGGTGGGCCATTTAAAGTGGAAGCATCAAGCAACCCTATATCTTTGACATTAGTTGTAAGATCGACTAATGTCATACCGCGCTGGAAGCGTCATTTCAGTACAATTTCAACCATGGAACAGTACACACCAAAACAACGTGCTTAAATTATTCAGTTGTACATTCAAAATAACCTCTCAATCATGAAAACTAAACCTGCGTTTCGTAAAAAGAAATAAAGGTAAAAGTGCTCCAGCTGATAGCACTATCAGACGTTTATACGCAAAATTTGTGAACACCGGTAGTCTTATCAATGCCAGTCACCTATCCAGACAACGAACAAGACGTTCCGATGAACATATCGAAGCCGTACGAGCCAATGTTGAAAAGACTCCATCAATATCCGATCCTCATCGTTATCAAGAGTTAGGCATCGCTCGAACCACTCTCCGACGCATAATTCGTAAGGATTTGAAGATGTTTCCATACAAAGTTCAAATGGCTCGTCAATCAAACCCAGCTATTTATCCGTGTCGCTTAGATTTTGCTAAATGGAGCATTGAAATAGCCGAAAATGAAGATGACTTTTGCGAACAATCACCTTGTCCAACGAGGCACATTTTTCGTTACATGGAAGCGTGTGTAAACAAAATTGTCGGTTTTATGCTACCGAAAACCCTCAATTAATCGAACAGCAGCCTCTTTATTACCAACGTGATGGAAAACGCCGAAAAAAGAGCACATTTGATTATCAAGGCGAGAGGTGGCCATTTGCACGATATCATTTTTGAAAAATAATTACAACAAATTGCTTTAAATGGCCCACCCTGTAGGTAACAAAACTGGGACACTCTGTATAATGCCAATATTTTAGGAATGTGCCCTCAAATCTCATGTATAACATGTCATGAATAGATTTTCCCAAAATGAATTTGTTTATGAGTAATATTCCGTGCATACATGGATGGGCGACCCTGTATAAGTTTAAGTTACACAACTAGTACCTGAAGGCGGTTGGCGACAACGAATCAGTCGAAACGTACGTAACTGCAAAGACAATGGATATTTCAAGCATATCTTTGTAAACATAATTTGCTTTTGGTAGAAGTATAGGAATATAAGACTAATCGATAATCAAAATTGTATCTGGTCAAATCCGTGTTAATGTGAATTTTCTCTATAGTTCTATGAACTGGTTTATGTCTTGTTACTACTTTCAAGGATAATCGCTAACAGAATATTTCTATATTAGGTAGATTCTTCTTTCATAATGAGTGAAGCCTAATTCAGTCTTCCTGGCGTACGGAAAGTTCTGAACTGTAAAAATAAATGGATATTGTGAAGGTCCGATATCTAAAATTCGTGAATAAAGCTTTTAAGTTCAATGGGGCTTTATGAAAGGGTCTCCATGCCGCAAATTTTGCCTTGGCACTAAAAAATAACGATACGGGCCAGCAGAATGAGCAGAAAACGTAAGAGATGGAAAAGCGTCATAAAGCGTGGTAGTTGGTTCTGAAAGTCAAATTCGGCGAACGCAAATTGGTTTTGGGTAGGTTTGTAGCTCTGTCCGTCCGCAATTTGTACAAATAATCAAAAAATATATTTCTCCACTTTATTATTTCTCTCGTATAAAAGAGAAATTATTTTTAAGTTCAATACAATTTTTTTGTCTTTATTTTCATCAACATTTTATAGTGTCTGGCTATTCGAAACCACATGTGTTGAAACGGTCTTCTTCATTGTAAACGTTTTGATAGCAACGATGACTTACATCAGTACCATTTTTATATTCCTAGACAGTGTGTTCCTATAATAGCGTGACATACTGAGATTGCTCGAAACCATGATTCCAAATTTTAAGATGGCACCACGCAAAACCAGCTTCCCTGGGTGTAGGCATTCCTTCTCCCAAAAGAATGTCCAGCCTTCCAAAACGACATACGAGTACGGAGTTATCTATCGTTTTTTTCCTAATGTAGCAGGTATGTCCATCGTTTCCGAGATGCCAGAAGCCCTCTGAGGTACTAAAGAAGGCCACCATTGTGACCAAAACGTTAACAAAGAAAGAGATATTTTCAACAAACGCAGTTACGAATGGGCAGCGGAATATGGAGGATTATGAATATGAAAACCACTGGTTTAAAATATGAATGTTTATCACAATATAGCAATCATCACATTTAAGATGCCGGCTTTTTCAGACATGCGGTGATATATGATTTCTGAAAGCTTCTGAATGCACTTTCTGAATACAAATTGTTTTCAAATTGAATTTCAATATTTAAAGGGTCGATAAGTGGGTCCATATTAAAGAGAAGTCTTCAAATGAACGCATGTCTTAATCGTCTCAACTTTTGTGATACAGTTTTTTTATTATTGTCTGTAAATAAATTCTATTCGTCATTTCTAAGAAAATTTGATCTCTTGGTTTTTCTAATCTGATGCAAATTTTTTGCTTAAATATACTAAGTGACATATAAATCCGAACACCCAGTTTAAATGGTTTTATTTTAATAAAATTTTGTATAAGTACTTAATGAAGCATAATAAGTAAATGATAAACATTTCAAAATGAGTGCACTGCTTTAAAGCCCTTTGACCTTTAATAATGTGTGGATGCACCCTGATGTGCTACGCATTCTCCAACGCGCCTATGCATGCTTCTGATCAGGTGGTCAATGTCCTCCTGTGGTATCTCATTCCAGGCAACCACCAACTCCTCTCGAAGTGCTTCTAGAGTCTGAGGAGGACGTTGCAAATTGAGCAATCTCCTACCCATCATATCCCACACGTGCTCAATTGGGGATAAGTCGGGAGATCTTGGTGGCTATGGTAACAATGTGACATCATTATGTTGAAAGAAGTCTATTGTGACTCTTGCAACATGTGGTCGGGCATTATCTTGTTGGAAAGTTGGATCTGCCAGGGTGTCAAGATAGAGTAAAATAAGGGGTTCTAGAACATCGTGGATATAACGCTGCGCGTTCATGTTACCTCTGATGAAGATTAAAGGTGACCTGGAACCATAAGCTATAGCACCCCAAACCATAACTCCAACAGTGTGATGAACATGTCTTTCAACAAGAAACTGTGGATTCCTCCTTTCAGCACGTCGCCTTCTAACCCTGGCACGACCATCGTGCATGCCTAAACAAAATCGACACTCGTCACTAAAGACAATACTATTCCATTCCTGATCCCAGAGTGACCGTTGTCTGCACCACTCAAGGCGATTACGTCGGTATTCTCGAGTTAAAGGGAGGACCCAGTGTGGCCGGTATGAAAACAAGCCAAAACTTCTCATTCGTCGGTAGACACTTCGCATGCCAACAGGTCTTCCGTGTTCTGCAAACCATTCATTTGCAATGGACCTGGTAGTGGAGAAACGGTCCCTTAAGGCCAATAATCTTAGGCGGCGATCTTCACGGTCTATTATTCTACGGCGGCGTCCAGTGCCCCTTGCTCTTTGCGTACGGCCTTCTCGAAGCCATGCCTGACAACACCTAACCACAGTGTCTACACTTCTTTGCACTCTAACTGCAATTGCCCGAAAAGAAAGTCCAGCTTCCCGAAGTCCCACTATACGGCCCCTATCAAACTCACTAAGTTGACGAAATCGTACAGGTCTCCGTACTCTAGGCATCGTAACCGATCGTAAAGGATGTCAAGAACCAAAATCCGCCAACGTTGATTCTTTACTGCGGCTGAAATATTCATTTTTAGAGCGTTAGTGAATTAAAAAAAAGCAGTATAAAAAGCGGAATGTCCAACTGATAAGGCTGAAAATTTTTTGACTTGTTATTTACAGTAAGATAAATACATTCACCAACTTTTATTAAAATAAAACCATTTAAACTGGGTGTTCGGATTTATATGTCACTTAGTATATAAAGACTGTTTCTCTGCAGAGAAATAGCGTTTAGTTTTTTAGATAGAAAACATGCGGGAACTAAGTAAATTCAAGAAATCAAATTTGCTCATAAATGAATACAGATTTCATCTTTTCTTCATCTTCTATGTTGAAAAGGTTGCCATCGTTTATCTCAAATGTTGCAACGTTTTAGGACACAAGAAGTTTTCTTATTAAAATTAACCCTACATCCGCCGCCCTGAATAGTGACATTTAATTAGGAAACACCTGTATAACTTCATCCATCAGGAAGGAGCAGTTCAGATTCTATGTTTATCGAAGCTTTGTGCTTTCTAACCCTCTGCCGCTAGAGGCTTTTTTACTTTGAGATCGTTTTATTTTATATCATACGCTTACTGAATTAGCACTAGTGAATATAATATGACCCTTTAAAGGCTTGAAAAGACTAAGTCGTGGTAACAACTTCAGAATATCATCAGGTCGCCAGTAATTAGACTATAAAGTAGTGGTAATCCCAAACGACCTCTTGGTCTTCCTGGATGTAATGGCAGCAAAGTGTTGGAATGGAAAGCTCTATAAATATTTCCACTGTTATTTAAAGCATTCTATAGGATCGATAGTTATCAGGTTTTTGTATGCATATACGTGCTGCTATACGTTCCGAACAACCTTCGTTAAGTTCGATTAAGGCCAGACGTACGTATAAAAACAGATGGTGAGGAGAATGAGTTTGTCGCGAGTCAGTGGGTCATAAAATATTACACAGTTGTAATGAGGTGAGCGCTTCAAGCGACTGGTTGAGCACTGTTTCTGGTATTATATGTGTGGCACTGCCCTAAACTCTCGAACTGGTACATGTTTTTCCAAACGTCTAAAAGACACTTAAAGATGTAAACACAAGGTACAGTTGAAAATTTCTTAGATTTGTATGTGGTTCTATACGTATTTGAAGGCGGAATATTGAAAATTTCCTACAAATACTCCGACTTTGTCAACAATGTTGCCCCATGCCATGATATTATGGCTTATGTGTGAGTATGCTAATGCATAATATCGTCATTAGTCCTTTCTCGTCTAAGGTGTCTTTTAATTATAATAAGGTGTAGAATGCCTTATTAAGTTTTTGACACACAATTTCAATATTGTCAGAAAAAGATAATTTTGAGTCAAAGCAAGTACCCAAGATCTTTGCGCAGTTCGAATCCTTAGTACCAGGAAGTATAGTAAAGTCGTTGGTTAGATGTTTTTGAATGGCGTAGTTCATGATAATCGTTTTGCCTTCATTTAGTATCAGCCACTAAATTCATCAACAACATGGGCTCATTATGTTGGAGCGCTTGACGATTCTTTCCGTGAACTATTATAGTCGTATCATCAGCGATCATAGTTCCCCTCCCGCGTAAAGCGTAAAGTTATGTAAAGCAGCAGATCATTTACGTATAAAGGAAAGATTAGCGGTCCTAGAACAGAACCCTGTGGCACCCCTAGACCAAGATTCGTGATATTCGATCCAACTGTTCCGATTTTAACTTGGAATTTACGTGCACTCATGTAGTATATAATCCATTTCAGGGGTGTTCCACGAATACCTAGTGTCTCTAACTTCTGTTGCAGGTGGTCTTTCTGTCAAATGCTTTTGGTAGATCAAAGTGTAGTGATGCTACATATTCACCTTTATCTAGATGTGGATAAATGTAGTCCAAATAGTGGCAAGCTGTCGTTTTTGTAGATTTCAAATGATAGATAATACTCACCTACGGAAACATTTATTTTCATTGGGTGTGTGCTGCTCCTTGCAAATTATGAAAGAAGTACCATGTCTTGAATCGTCTAAGACCACAATTATCTGCTCGCACTTTTAAAAATTAACACTAAAAACATGAATTTAATGACAGAAATGTCAAAAAGTTAACTTATGTCTAGTGCACTTGTAGTATGCAGTTTGGCTGTCACTTCAGTCTATGAGAATTACTAGACAAACAAATCCTTGACTGGCTCCTTCTACCTAGTTTCAGTTCGTTGGGTAATACCAAGATCAATGGAACTGACAGTCACTGTCGCATCTGTATATATGACATTGAAAAAATGAATTAAAGGGTGTTGCAAGTTAAACACGTAGAATTACAGAGACCTATTAAACATACCGTTGCCGGTTGCTTTAAAGAAGAAACTTTGGGGAAGTTGACAAGCGGTGTATTGTTTCAACAGAACAATGTTCTTATCGCTGCCCTACACCCAAACAGGCTTTGAATTGGTAGATTAGCCACTGCATTCGTCAGTCCTGTACCGAAGTAGTTTTGTAATCATTTCAAAATAAAGACAACATTTACGAGAGAAGGAATGCTCAAGTAAACAACAGGTAATACCTACGGTAGGCAAGTTTTTTAACAGTCCGACAAAGGTTATATTGGAAGGCTAAACGAAGCTTTAGTTCGAGGGGCTAGGGATGGAGTATAGGGATCAACCCTTGTAGTGATGTTGTAAATTAATCTACTAATTCCTTTGTTATTGTCAATAATAACAATAATAATAATAATAATATTAATAATAATAATAATAATAATGATAGAGTACTAGAGTAATCTATAATTTGGAAGCACCCTAGGCGCACGGTGTGCGCTCGGTGTTTTCACCAAATGCACCACAGTATAGCATGGCTGTGTGAAAACAGGAATAATAATAATAATGTGCCTTTACTCAACTTTACATATACAAAGTAAAACGAAAGAATAATATCTTGAAGACCGCAAAAGTGCAAAGTTGAAAAGGTGGAGTATTTACCCTAGAGGTATTTTTCAACTCAACCTTAAAAACAATTGTATCTACCTGTATATCATGAACATATTTAAGGGAAAACCCAATAATAAAAATAAACTAATTATATTATATAATAACTATTCTGTAAGATGTCCCTAGTACCTAAGAGAAAGGAACTAACAATAAAAAAATGTATGTAGTGAGTTTCAGCTCATCCATTTAACTACGATAACTTTCACAATGAAACATAGAATTAAAAGTAATTTGTTGCTAATGCAGCTATCAACATCCTATCAACAAATCATAATATATTTTGAAAAGCAACGAAAAAGTATTTTGTACCAACAATGAGTAGAACAAGAATGAAAGATAGATAAGCAGAAAAGTAGTGGGCGCAAACAGAGTCGGCATATAGGATCCTTCACACTTCAGACAGATACAAATTCTTTAGCTTTATCTTAAAGTTCAATAAAGAAAGGTCATAATAAATAAATCATTTGGAAGACTATTGTATAGTTTTGCTGCGTTATATGAAAAGCTGCGTTTAAAGGTTGATATTGAGTGAGATGGTATAACGATCATTCGCCTATTTCTAGTATGTAATGAATTGATATTTTCAAACTTTAAAATTTAATCTAATCCGGCTTTTTGTTAAGGAGAACTTTGTGAATTAGTGATAGGAAATGCAATTTTCTCAATCTATCTAAACTTAGAATATTGTATTGTTTGACTATATGGCTTATATGATCAAACTTTCTTTTACCAAAAGAGAATCGCAGGCACGAGTTTTGTGCTCGCAGTAATTTTAAACAATCATTTTTTAAAAGAGCTGAACCATATATGCTGTCACAGTAAGTTAGGCGAGAAATTATCAGGACATCACATAACTTCATTTTCAAGCTACTATTACGAGATTTCATTTCAGTGGTTTGCTTTAATTGTTTCAGGTGGAATGCAAGAAAGCCCAACCGAAGGAAGTGATGCTCCCAGCGAACCTAGCAAAGTCTCGAGCTGCCGGTCGCGGCGCCTACGGTGAGTTGCTGATGCTGCAGGCGGCCGCCGCGGCAGCAGCGGCCGGGGGTGGCGGCACTGCCTCTACCGCTCCTATCGCACCTTCGACCGCCTCCGCGCTGCGGTACGCGCCGTACCCGCCCCCGGCGGCACTGCCCGCGGCCGTCGCCTTGCACCAACACCATCCCCACCAACACCCAAACCCGCAACTGCAGTACGCCGCCGCCGCAGCAGCTGCCGCAGCCGCCGTCAGTGTGAACCACCCCTTATATGAACACCTGACGGGTTGCAAGCGCATTTTTACCGCCGCCCCGCTTAGACCGCTCGCGGCTAGGCCATTCGCTTATTCGATGAGCGATTTGTTGCAAATTCAAGGGCTAGAGGTGCCAACGGTGTATACAAATGCTTTCCATTTATAAGTTGAAACATAGGCGAAGATATTGCTCATATTTTGTTAGTTTGGTTTAGGTTGAAGTTCATCAAGTTGGAAAAACGTTAGTGCCTCCGTAAGGACAGGAACCTTAATTCCGTGTTTTTGATCTCCATCTTCTTGTATCTAAAACCATGTATAACCGTATATATTCTGATTCATTGGACATTTGTCATATACCACTTATTATACATTATTTACAAAATTGAATGCTAAATATTGGCGAGTGTGCACTTTGTTGTTGAACCAATATTTTTGCGTTCCTTTAGTGCGTGTCCTATTTCATGGTTTCTTTCTGAGCCTGAGTCACCTGTCATTACTCGACAAGTGGCTGAAGCTTTATATTATTAGGGGCTTGTACAGCTGTGAAGGAGATATAAAAAACGGACCAAAAGTTCAGTTGATCATTGAAGACTTATTATATATATTATATTTTAAATATTTAGTGGATCTCCCTCTTGTTTTGGAAGATTTGCCACAGTCCCACTGAGCAGCCAACGCATACGACTAATATAGATAGTTTTTCAATTACTCTTTCATAGTTCCAAGATATTACAGCTGGTCAACAAAAAACAAATAGTGTAGATTGGAAGTGATATCCAGTTTGATAGGATCAAAAAGTTCTAAATATTCAAATTCAAAACATTCCAACCTCCTCTTCAATGATATCTTTATTAATGGTTAGTTGATAATCATCACTATATCTATAAAAAGTATTATCATTGGTTAACAAAACCATAAATATTATCTAACACTACATCCACGAATTCAAAGGCGACTGTTACTAGCGATACAAGATAACAGCAAGTGGTTGACAGTCAAAAACATGGAGTTATGCTGCTGATATATGTATACCTGGATGAAGGCAAAGAATGTTTTTCATATCTAATGAAAGGCCAGGCTCCCCTATTGATATGCCACCTTGCCGATTTACATAATGTCCGCCATATTTCTGATTAATTACACTTACTCTTTTTTAGGCTAGAACTAAAGTCATATTATTACCATCGTCAAAAATACCTACATTTAAAAAAATTACAACTCAATCATAAAATATGGACATAATAAGCTTAACCTATGTCCGTATTCACATGATCATTAAATAGAGCTCATCAACCTCTGTCGCTTGGAAGTCGGTTGATTATTACTCAATCTGTCATCGCTACGAAAATATCTACAGGAATTCAATCGAAAACGTTGCATTATAATTTTAGTTTATATATACCCTACGCGATTAGGTGTAAATATCTCGAAAATATGGAAACGTCCAAAAACAAAAGTTTTTATTTGTATATGATAAAGCAACTACCTAGAAGTATTTTATAGAAAAGATGAACAAAGTTGTTTGTAAATGCAGCTAGAGCCCACAGATGAAAGGGTTCGTTTTTTATGATTCAAGAAAATTCAATATCTCAAAAACGGTGACACTTTTATATAGGTAAGTTTTTGTTAAGCCTACCTTCTCCTTAAGTTTTTCATGGTACTTACAAAAAACAAAATACCTGCAAAATATCTGTACAAATGTAATCTCACTGTATTTGATGAATTTTTACAAATGTTGTTTTTTTGATTTTTCTTAAATCTGATATTCATTCATTTTTTGACCACACTGTACAATTTGTTTTCAAAATCCGGAATAGTCCCCAGCTATAAGAAACCCGGTACAAATTATATGCAAAGGCAAAAATACAATAAAAAAATGTTATAATTAATTGTTTTGTATTTTTACTCAAAATTTGAAATATCTCAAAAACGGTTTAACTTGTACCTAAGGGTGATTGATATTCATGTAATGTACTCACCACGTCCCGTAGAATCCAACAATTAATAATGTACAAGATATTCTCTTTACTTGCTATAAATTCGTATCTACATACGGAACAGTCACAAGTGTAATCGTTTTGAATATATCTTGCTCTCATCTGTTATACGGTTAACCCAAATTTTCATAACTACCTTATGCCTTTTTTAAGTATTCGACCGCATCAGTTATAAATGAAACACCCTATATAAGCCTCGACTATGTTGCTAGCAACTACTATTCAACCACACACGCTTTCACAACAGCTCATTCAACTTCGTCCCGTACTGATTACACAGAATCCTAATGTGATGTGTTCCATAATATTCTCGAGAAAATGGCATCTCTACATCCTGTCTACACAACGATTACACCCTTAATTTATTCATCCATGAGTAATTTATCACTGGAAACTATCGCAACCCTCAACCCTTATAAATAACTCTAGAATACGTAGAAGTGGGAAGGAGAGGGTAAACCGCCATCACTCATCATCACATCGGATACACAGTGTGTTGTGTTGAAACTTTAGGCACAAAGTCGAAATGACAGTGTTAACAGAAGCATCAACCTGTCGTATATTCGGATACCGACTCGGTTATGAGATTGAAGAAAGTGATTGGAATCTGTTAATCTACCAGAAATAGAGAAATTTAATCATAATTCATCTCAGTTTAACAGCGTACAGGGTGTTTCAAATTCGACCCTCACCATTAGGATCTCAAAAACGGTAAGAGAGGCAAATGAGGCAAATTATTTAGTTTATTGGCAAAACGGCACGGAAAAACCGACCTTTCGCAAAATCGTTTTGATTTTTTCCTGACTTTATTTGTAGCGATATTTTAGAATAAATTGCACATTATTACTGCCACTTTTTCTCCTCTACAAAATGACAAAATTAGAATTTCAATATGATATATTTAGCAGAAGAAAATTAATTTTTGTTAAATTTCGATTAAATTAGCCTTTTTTGAGCAAATCAGTCTTGCTTCAATACTGCCCCATTAATTTACACTTCAGCTATTCCCAAAAGGTGTGACTTAAACCTTAAGCTCATTCGACTGATCTGGAAATTTATATACTGATGTCTTTCGGGTCGCTTACGAGGGATGTCTTTTAAGTTTTGCATATAGAATCATAGTAGGCCGCGCGGATCGAACGTCAGTACTGAATCTTAACCTCACTCTTTCGTAAACTTAAATTCAAACTTTCACAACAATACGTGCAGTGTTCTCACTACAGTGAATTTTTAAGAATCACCAAGTCATTAGAAAAATGGAACTCAACCGAGAACATTTGCTCGCCATAATTAATTACAACCTTCAGAGACAATTATCGCAACAAGAATGCCTTGCTGAGTTACTGTCTGTTTTCTGCAACGAAGCGCGACATCAGTCGCTAAGTTCCCGTTGGTATGGAGAATGGAGACTTAAAACGTGGACGGGTGAGCCTTAGCGACGATGCCAGGGTGGGTGCACCAAAAACGGCAGTCACCCAGGAAAACGTCGATGCTGTGCGCAAACTCATCATTGAAGATAGACATGTGACATGTCGCCAGACTGAGGCGTCCCTAAAGATCTCAAAGACCTCAATTCAAAATATTTACATGAAGAATTAGGAGTAAGAAAATTAGGATACCCCACCTGTTGACTGAAGAGCAGAAAGCAGCCAGGGTTAATTGGTGTCAATAAAAGCTTGACCGTTACAATTCCGGAAACTCAAAAAATGTGTACAGCATTGTTAGTGGTGATGAATAGTGGAATTACTGTTATGAACCAGAAAATAAACGACAGTCGGCTGTTTGAGTGTTCCAAGGTGAAGAAAAGCCAACAAAAGTCATCCGTTCTCGAAGTGTTTCGAAAAAGATGGTCGCAACATTTGTGTCAAAAGCGGGTCATATTGCAACAATTTCTCTTAATGAGCAAAGAACTGTTACTGCGGATTGGCATACCACCATTTGTTTCCCAAAATTTATCACCGAGCTTCTTAAAATCAACGAAGAAACAAGCATCATCCTCCACCAAGACAATGCAAGCTCGCACACAACCCAAAAAAACAAGGCAGTATTTAACGGAAGAAAACGTGGAATTATTGGACCATCCTCCATATAGTCCTAACGATTTCTTTACTTTCCCGAAAATTAAAAACAGACTGCATGGACAAAGGTTCCAATCTCCAGAAAAAGCAGTTGACGCATTCAAAAATGCCGTTTTGGATCTGCCAGCAAACGACTGGAATAAGTGTTTCGAAAATTGGTTCGAGCGCATGCAGATGTGTATTAATCTTGGTGAAGAATACTTCGAAAAACAATAAGGTCATTTGAAACTATCTACCGTGTTGTTTTATCTCCATATGCAAAACTTAAAAGACATCCCTCGTTTTATAAATCTATTATCAGAATTACTATATTTTGAAAATGGCGTAACCAGTATTATTAATAGATATGTACTGAATTAAGAGTGTTTTTCTCAGAAATAGTCCATTTTATCGATTTTAAACATTTTTTCGCATTCAAGACACAGGATGGAACATTCTATGCAACATCACGTTAGGGTTAGCCTATTCTTGGCGATTTAATTGTTATCCATGGTCACAATCATGTAAGGCCCCAACTGAATACTAAGCTAAACTTCTTTGAATTATTCAAGGTTATTCAGAAATTAGTCGATAAAAATCGATTTCAAATATTCTCGTTTAGGGGCCTGATTCCCCTAGTGGAACCCCGAATAGTTGAATAACAAAGTTTTGTTCAGATGAGTTGGCTAATTTTGAATATTTGAAAATACACCCAAGTAAAAATTTTACTAACACTGGCAAGTATCATTAATTATTGCAATTGTTCTTAGCCGACACAGAATACGTTACTATTTTTCTGTATCACATTCTTCTAGGGATTCTGTTATAACGTGTTCCAGAAACAGGTGAAGGAAATATAATTCCAATGCAACTATTACCACTGTCGAACTAATCGGCACATTGTTGTATTGTGGAATAATATGTAAAATTGGCTAATTCAGCTATTACCGTGTGCTATTATTGTCGTTCATTTTAAATTTATCGCCATCATATCAAAAGAGATAGGAAGGGATTTTAAAAATCACCATTTCATCCAGCGATACAATAACGCTTATTGAAAATGAGTTCGGTTGTTCAAATACGAAATTCATGATTTATTTAATCGGTTATTTAAATAATAAATTAATATGAATTACGATTATTATTAAATCAGTAAATATCCAGAACGTTTCCATAATATACATATAAGCCTTATGCAATAATGAAATTTAAAATATTTACAGCGTAACTGGCATACCCTATTAAATGTAATAATTAACAAATCATGTTTTACATCCAATACAGTTTCCAGTAGTGGAATGCAAGGGCTTTTCTCTCTTGGAAGAAGCTATTTGAATGGGGTGGTAAAATTGTATTGATTTTTGAGTCGTAATAATTCCTAATGCTTCCTTCAATCTGACAACGGTGGTTGAGATGAATAGAAACTGGTGAGAGCTTTAGTAGTCTTTATGGTGAGCAATCCTCACAATACTGCTACGTCTGATGTACCATTTTATACAATTCATTGTCCCACCATACTCATTTCAAAACACACAAAAAGTAGGTTTCTTGACACTTCCAACGATAGACTCGCAGTTGACTCTAAATTCAATTTTTTTTTGGAATTCATGTAGATTTTAGCTCAATTAAATTAAAGCACAAAATGTGCTCCAATTATATATGGTAGGTTCATTCTATTTTGTCCACTCGTACGAATTGTCCAGCTATAAAATCAAAATGACACAAAAATCAATTTAACATCCACGGCTATGCCAGAGATGTTAAATAATTGACATTTGTATATTTATAGATACTGCATTAATACAAAAAAATGCAATCTGTTGAAAGGCCATTTGTCGCAACACGTTCTGATACTAAACCAATCAAAGTAAAATGATCGGTACAATTGATACAAATATTTGCCGGAAACTTTTTACTAATATCATTTTTTCACTTCAATATGCAATTTGCAAACTCGTGCCCATTTGGTTTTTTCTATGTACTCATCAGTATAGACTTACCCCCCCCCCCTTTTGAAAGAGAAAGGTAAAAATTAGTCTTATCCCATTTCAGACAACGAGGCATTATTATTAAGGTTCTTTGATCAATTCCAGACCTGAGGTACCTAAATCATTTTCAATCAATGCCTATTATGTCCATATTTTGCGACACACGCTGAAACTTTGCTTACAACTTGTTGGTCAACCGCTAACTTGCTTCTGTCACGTACGTAATCATCAATCCGCAGAAACGTGTTATTGAATAAACAAAGAATTTAAGAAACCTGTCGTGCTGAATTCGTTTTGTTTTACATTTTGCTTGCTCAAAATCCTTTGGATAATTATGCATAGGAGACTCTCTATACATATCTAACACCAGTAGATGTTTAGTTGATTAGGTCAATAGTATCAAAGTACTAGTATTGATTATATTTTTTCAGGAAGAATTTGTATAGGCCTTGGAACCTTCTATTTTTTATAAAAATGTAGCGGCAGCCCGTCACCGTAGGTGTTTTAGGTCATGTTGGACATCTATTTTTAACCAAATCTAGCCAAATGAATTTATTGTAGCACATGAAATTTCATCAAGTGTCAAAGCTAACCTGTATTTCTAAACTATATCATAATGTCAATGAATATTGGTAACCTCCAATCCAAATGGGCGCATTCAGGACGTGACAGCGCTGTGGTGACTTATATCAGTGCTAATTCTTAATTCAAATAGGCGGACATAAAATGCTACAGCATTGTTGTTCCCTAAATACTCCCAATATCGGTGTTTCTTTTGTTTTTTGTAACACGTGTCCATCGCTTGTTAGTTGGTTCTCAATATGTGCTTGTTCAATTGATCACAGTAGACACACCTACTGGATGCTATTATAAATGAGTAGGAGGGAAACCTTTTTGAAAAGCACTGTATGTATACCAGGATAACTCAGTTGTAAATATATGATTAGCAACCAAATCAGTCTAACATGGTAAATATGTTAAAGTATTATCCCAAAAAACTTCACACCTAAATGTGCTTCATAAGTCTGTGTGACACTTGGTTCTTTGGGCGGCAAGTATAAGAAGCGCGTAGCATATGAATGATGCTGTTTGCTGGTTTTCCCTCAAATCAAATCTGTTGATTTTCATTATGTCAAAACGATTCTGATTGGGGTTACCTATTCATCAAACAAAATTTAATTGAAAAGATCCTTGTTATTATTCATTCCCTAAACACTGATGAATTTTGAAGTGGAAAGATTAGTAACAAACTAGAGATTCACGCAAGTCGGGGCATGAGTACCTCCTTTTCAGGTCACCCCCTAAGGTATCTTCCTTGTTGGTCCTTTCTGAGATGCCGACCACCTGGCTTGGTTTACGCTATACCTTAGCCTCATGAAGGTGCGATCTAAACTATTGTATAGCTATTAGACAATACTTAGATTTAATACAAATGCTCTATCCCTATCGGTGGTTCTTACAAAACGTATAAGTTTTCTATTTTCAGAAAGACAGTAAATTGAACTAGTAATTTCTTCATAATTACATGTGTTATCAGGGGTAAGGTCTTCTTCAAAATCGGTGGCTTCATTCAGTTATCACTAGGAGATAAAAAAAGAGCAATATGTTTGTTTATTGTCATTACATCATGATCGTTTTATGATACAGCTCTAATTCATCTTGAAAATAATTTTTTTCTGCATAAATTATGAATTCTGGTGGACCGCAACATCTACGAAAGCTGTAATCGTTTGAAATAGTTCTTTTAGATTCAGTGAATCGAAAACAAATAATTAAGTTTATTTTGGGCAGCAACAGGCTCAGACGACACAGTTAGATGCTGAATGTCTAGGTACATTATCATTCAAAAATATGTTTAGCATACGATTTTCACAGATCAAGCTGCTTTTATCGAGCTATACATTGGAAAATAAAAACA
This sequence comes from Acanthoscelides obtectus, assembly GCA_963669975.1. Taxonomy (NCBI): domain Eukaryota; kingdom Metazoa; phylum Arthropoda; class Insecta; order Coleoptera; family Chrysomelidae; genus Acanthoscelides; species Acanthoscelides obtectus. The sequence goes on along the minus strand of CAVLJG010000001.1, from coordinate 83,747,925 downwards.
TAAATAAGTTCGCTCCTCTTGCCAATGCAAAGCTGCTATCAATATAATCGTACCAGTATGAGAGCGAACTAGCTTTATATGAATGTGTACATCAACAACGCCGTTTTGTAGCGTACTGTCGAGACGGGTGGGCATTTTATAGGCTTACATTGTTCACAACTCACTTTGCTGTGCTTAACTTGTCCGACGAGCCACTAATTGCCGTTGTTTGTAAACGAAACAGTAAAGTGAGTGAAATAACGTGTAATCTAGTCTAGAAACTTTAATGAATGTTGTACAGGGCTTTCCAAGTGCGTGGTCGACTATGGCTTTAATCGTCAGGAAAATAGCTAATTATTTCTTTAAGAAGAGATACACTGACTTAATTTGGAACTTTCAAGTTATTGACACTGATATTCAAAAAGTTTAGCTAGACATGCTTCACCGAGTGAAATCGTAAAAGAAATACTTCAAGGCTCTGTCAGAAAGTGCTTTGTATATCTTTGGTATAATGGTAATAGTTTACAGCTTGTCATTTCGACAAATGCAGATCCATGTCTTCTGATGCTTACGTTTTCAAACAGCCCTAAGCTGGATTATCATTAATAATTAAGCAAAAAAATATGTGTGGAAAAACTTCATATGCAACACCTTTTGCCAATTTATAAACGCTGACTTATTCATTGGAAAGCCTTGTTCTACTAACTTGGTTCAATTGTAGCAATTTTAGTAATTTTTGGAGGTGTATCTTTTTCTTGTACAACTCTGTAGCTTTAATGTGACACATAGGTATATAAATTTCTAGCAAACTCTACTTCGGAGTGCAGGCTAATAAGAGCGTATATAACTTACTACATAAATTTATATAGTTAGTTGAGCAGAGTCTAGTTGCATATATTTACTTAAAGCTCCGTTATATTTACAACTTAGAAGAGTACAAGGAATATATTAGATCGAATGCTGGAAGAGCGTTTGAAATACACATATATGTCTTGACTTTCATATTTCCATCGGAAAAGTTTGTTTTGCTCAGCCTTCAAAGCTGATACACGTGGAGTTTTAAATTTAATACTTTCTACATCAAGTGACGCTATTCCGGCACTGGAGAGCTAGTACAATTTTTATTAACATAGCGTATGAAGAGCACGAGAAATATGATTTCTGGTCGAGAAGTATTCTTAATTCTATCTATGGTGCATCTGTAAAATTGTTTCAGTAATTTTATGAGTAATTGTATACATCAAATACTAAAATCGCAAGGTAGTATTCTTTATTAGGGTATCAGTATCGCGATATAATAATTAGTAATTAAACATATAATTAATCTATTATTATTTAAACACCCCGATAACTTGGCTACCATGATTTTTTTCAAAAATAGACTTTCACAAATATCATCTGATCAAAAGAAGCTATAATGGTCTAATAGATCATTTGACAACTTAGTAGATTTTAATAGCATCATTTTTGACAAGAGATGCGTGTTCAATACGAAATTCTACATAGAAAGCAATTTTCTTACGTGAAGTCAGTCGGTCATAACTGGTTAAACCTTTATGTCAATCTGTAATATCTAAAAAGTACACGAAGGCTCTCAAACATAGTGATTACTATCGGAATTCGCGAAGTTGGCCTCCAAATGACCTCTAGTTCATAAGAGGTGACCAAAAAATTGCCTTCTTTGATCTCCTAAAACTTTTGATGGAACATTTTTTAAAATGCATCAATATCAAGTTTTTGGAGTGTTTGGGCATTTAATAGATTTTAAAATGTTTGCAACGTTTAAAAATCTTCTGACACTGGTACCACAGTTTGGTTATCTTCTTAATCCTCCGTCCTACTTGAAATTGCTTACTTGGTGAATTTCAACTGCAAAAACGTATAACATACTTCTCGGCCAGGCTCTCAGTTCCTAACAAATTCGTGGTTCATATTTAGTGGTACAAACTTCTGGAGTGTAGTGTCATAGTGAAGGTAGATTAGTCTGTTGTTTGGCGCAGGCCGTACTACACCTGTCATTAACCGTTAACTATTGAAACAAATGAGTTCGATCGAGCCTTAGTTGACAGCTTAATGCGTTGAGTTGAAACTAGTAGCTTAGACACGTAGTTGAAATTTCATGAATGCTAACGTTTATTTACATAGTGCGAACATAGTTTTCTGTTGTCTTTTATATGTTTCAATCGCGAGATGAAACGACGAATACTAATTGGTCGTTTTCATTTTTTTAGATTTCATGTGGTCTCTTGGAGCTCTACCTGACGGTAAGTACACACAATTTTTTTACTGAATACCTAAATACCATAAATTGGATCAGAACATAACATGATCAGGCTCAATCATTTAATTTCCTTGGTCGACAACAATTGCTCTTTGACAAGCCTCATAAAATCTGAATTTTTCTTATATAATGCCAAGCCGTCGAAATCCGAGGTACACTTTGTGATTGAGAGCATGGCTACATATACAGGGTGACTTCGGAGTTGAGTCATTTATTTTAACAGTGTGTAATCTGATTCCTTTAACATTTTTGTGGTAAAATTAAAGTAACAAAGTTATAGCCCTTTAGAAGTTTGAGTACCGCCCTGACTCAATAATAATATTATGTGCTCGTGTATGGCAACAACGGATATAATCCGCCTTATCGGTTCATCGCATCGGAAACAAAAAAGTGAAAGAATTTGAAACGCTTATCACGATGTTTTTACTACAATTTTATTCATTTGTATTCAGTCAATGTGTCAGTCGGTAACGCGTGGCTCAAACGAAATAAAAAATGGCACATGTTTACGAAAATGCTGAACTTGTGGACATGATTCTTATTTACGGGGGGGGAGTCTTTACAAAATGCTGCCGCGGCATCACGGATTTATGCGGATCGGTTTCCCAATCGAGTGCAACCAACCTCTCGTGCCTTTGTTAATGTAGTACAAAGGGCTCGTGAATCAGGTGACTTAAGGCCTCACAGGGGAGGGCATGCCGGTGCTCCAAGACCGCACGATCAAATACAGGTCCGCACTGAAATACTTGTCGGGAAGATACTTTATAAAACAAGGTAACATTTTTTTTTTATTTTTACATACATATTTTGGTTTATCTTCCTTCTACAATCATTATCTGAAAATTAATGACTCAACTTCAAAGTCACCCTGTATAAATATTCAAGCTGCAAGCAAGAAATTGAAATTTCGAATGCCGCAATTTGTACTGTAATCACAAAGGTGCGTAAACCTACCCATATCCCTGTTTGTACAGGGTGGCCAATATATAACTGACTGATTTGAATTGCGCATCATTTTTGATACACGTATTACAGTAGTAGTTGTTTAAATCACATGTGTCATGGAGTACTACACGATCCCACAACGCGTTCGTAATGTTAAAACGTTTTACTCAAATAATGAGTCGATTGTTGCAACGATTCGGAAGCTACGAAGATTTCGGTCAAAATAATGTGCCCAGTGTCAACACCATTCATCAGTTGGTGCATAAATTTGAACAAACAGGTGAAGTTATAGACTTGCCAAGATCGGGCCATGTTCGAACTGTTCGTACTCCGGAAAATATAGAGTTCGTGAAAGTGTAGTGGAGTGCCCTGAGACGTCTACCAGACATCGTTACATCGTTATCAATAACTGGGTATTCGTTTCACGTCATTATGCACTATTTTAAAAAAAGACTTGCATTTGAGGCCATACAAAATTCGGTTAACCCAAGAACTACAGCCTAGTGACCCTCAAAGCCGCCGACAATACAGTCGTGCAATATTGCAGCGAATAGTTCTCACATAAAACCATTAGATATCATCCAAAAAACTATTTTAAAAATAATATATAATAAACCGTTGCGTTACCCAACTATATAACTTCTCCAGGAAATAAAATTCTTTGCCATACCACAGCAGTATTTCTATCGAATAACACTATCTCAATATAAAAATATTTTATTACATTTCACAAATATTCAAGATACAAACCAGTCAGTTTCATATAAGCCACTCTGTATAAAATTTTAGATCTGTTAGGGCACACAAATAATGGTAATTACATCACACATAGGGGCTAAGATACACACATAACACTACAGTTATTATAACAAAATAAACAAAACACCCTTAGATATCTCAAATGTGCTGCGAAAAAGGGAGCTTAAAGAAAAATCTCACTACTCGGTCTTAACCGAATCTCGCGATGCATGTGACAGAAAAATACGACTTACCCTGACCATGATTCGGCAAAAAACATCATTCCACCATTCCAACAAAAATACGGCTCATAACAGTTTTATCGTACTCAGCTGACTGCAATAAAACCGTACGTATACGGTCAAAGTTAATTCCTAATAAATCTTTTAATTTTCCCGTTTATTGTAAGTTTTATAAGACCGTCGTGGACAAATATGATCTGAAATAAAATTTAATCAACTCCATTCGATCACTGTCGAACGTTTTATGTTTTTAGATTTCCTTCTAGCCGTAAAAATAAATTATGGGCTGTAAGCTGGATTAAGAGCTGTTGCATGCCGCATTCCTGATTAGATTGATCCGATCGATGGGGATGCGGAGGAATGGGCTTACTTCCCTTGCCTCGTATGATCGTGAAAAGTATTTAAATCAATGTATTATTTTTTATATTTGATGACGCTCATAATATGAGTTCAAATATACCAGGCTTTCTCTTGGACCAACGAGACGATGTACTTTCCACCACGTATTTACCGAAAACCACTGATTAAAAGAAAAAACGCCGAGACATGTCAAATGATTTGTCAAGGGAGACAACTTTTTAACCAAAAACTACTTCACCCCCTTTTACCCTCGGCCCCGAGTCAATTCCTTAAAAATTTTAAATGACAAGGAGTACCGAGTAGTATCTTGTTTGAAAGGTCTTTCGAAGTCTTTTATTTTATATTTTGATGTTTTATTTTTTAAAATCAGTCAATTCGTTTTTGAGAAAATTAGAAAAATCTTCATTTATCTTAATTTGTTCAGATAGAAAAAAACACACGAAAATATCATTTTATATTTCAATAAGTGTTTTAAATGTTGCCCGTTAGGGTTTGCCAAATCTTCAATTCGTTTATAATTTGAAACTGAAACTACCAACATAAACAGCAATTCGGAGGATTAGACGTGGCAACAACCAAATAGCAACCCGAATTTTGCCGCCTCCTTTTCATCAACACAGATATCCTGGGCGAACTGTATTGTTGTACCTGTTTAGTTGTTTGTTGCTAAGAGAAGGAAAAAAATTAATTTCCTGACAGTTACCTTTGTGACAATCTTGGGATAGTGAAAATTAATTTATTGATCCATTCATGTGAAGAATATCTGCTTCAGTGATGAATTCACATTTTATCTAAATGCATTTGTTAATAAGCATAACTGCAGGTATTAGAGCAATTAAAATCCTCATGCTTTTGTAGAAGGGCATACCCAGTATCTCCAAAAATGCATGTATCAGCAGGCATTTTAGGAGACAAACTGAATGGGCCATTCTTCATCCATCTGCTTATCACTGAAACCATTGGAAACCAAATCAAAGAGGATGGAAACCCTATACTTGATGAGGCTGAAATATATTTCTAGCAAGACGACGCTCCTTACTATGTTCTTCCAGTTCGGCAACGACTATTCGACGAGTTTCCACATAAATGGGTGGGGCGACGAAGGCCTATAGAATGGCCAGCTAGATCTCCTGATTTGGCGCCATTAAACTTTTTTCTATAGGACTGTTTGAAATCTATTGTGCTTACTCCCTAACCTGAAAGTTTGAACTTCGAAAGACCTTTCAAATAAGGTTACCCCTTGTCACTTAAAATTCTTAAGGGGATGATCCTAGGGTGAAGTAGGTTTGGGTTAAAAAGTTGTCCCCCTTGACAAATCTTTTGACGTGTCTCGAATTTTTTTATTTCAATCACTGGTCTTCGATACATCCGTGGTGGGAAGTTTTTAAATGAACCTGTATGTTACTACATACGACTTTCCAATATAGGAAAGCTGATATTGCAGCTGTCGTGACATCGACGGATGGAGATGTAGTTTTTTAAAGTCCGAATCCACGGATTAAAAGACAACCTTATTGATATTCATGTTGAATAATCAAATAGTTCAAATACTACAAAGTTTTCTGAATCGTCCACGTTTCGCCTCTGTGTCGCCGAGATCCCTTAAAATTTTGTGCGGCATACTATATAAACCTTATTCAGGTTCTACAACGCACTATGTCAGAATTATTCTGATCACGCGTAAATTATTCTCGTGATTTTAAGCCGCACAGCGATTGGCTAATTTTTAGTTCGGAACGATGCTAGGATATTTCACTGTAAAAACCCTCAAAATGAAAGCGGATCTGCAGCTCAATGTTTGCTCATCAAATATATTAACCTGACAGAATATTCTTTTAATAAAAAAACTAGCAATATGATGTGGTAACCAAAAAATCAACGACGCAATGTATTTTACTCAAAGTGCTTGACTCGCCAGACTGGTCCCAAATTAAGAAATGGCGTCAAGTATGTAGTTTGACTCTGCACTTCCCTCGCAACGAGCTAGTCATTACTTAAAGGAATATATTCAGTACAAACTAGATCCTCTGAGAAAAAGGTCAGTCCAACAGGACTATATACAATTAGACTATAGACATTCATTCGCTGCCTTACCGGTAGTACATCTGGGAACGACGCCAATCCACATGCTCGAAATCTGAACGACAAGCCGGTGTCTGCCGGTGAGCTGGAAAAAAAGAAGACGGGCGATGGCTTCCTTTCTGACGAGAGTCCTCTAGATTATCAATGGGGGACGCAACAATCTTGTACAGTTAAATGCTCCCAAAACACAGTAGTGTACATTGACGAACAAACAGCCTCGTAGCTCTCATCCGGACTCGATAGATGGCCGAGTTCTGCTAAATAGCCGTTCATTTCAGCTTGTCCGAGTCTAGGCCACCGAGCACTTGATCTGGCACGAACCCTTGTTGTCAATAGCTTCAGCTGCCGGAAAAAAGCTAGGCTGTTTGGTTAGGGCTAAGAAGTACTTTTCTCCGCATGATCTCCTCAGTCGACAAAAGGCCCAGATAAGTCCTAGAGTCGAGTATTGCTCACACGTTTATGCTCGATGCTGTCGAGAGTAGGGCGGTCCGACTGTTCTATATGACTCTTCTCTAACAGACAGCCTCGGGACCCTTTCATAGCGGCGAGCCATCGGCAATCTAGCTCTCTTCTACCACTACATCAACGGGCTTTGCTCCTCACGCCTCTCCTCGTTCATCCAGAACTGGCCGACACGACCGCTCGTTTGTCCTGAGGGTGTCGAGATTGTGGAACAATCTACAAGCTTTACTAACCTTAGACCGCTCAAAAATAGGATTTACAAAATTTATTTGGGATCCTCATAGCAGCCGCGGTGTCCTGGCATTTAGTATTCTGCCTGTGCGGCTGCTTCGGTATAGAAAAAAATCCCCGATATCTAACTCGGGCAGATACGTGTGATTCCATAACAGAACAGTCATGGCGGTCGGCGCAGAACGCTAGCAGATGCCGCGGCCGATAAATACGCGATCTGTCTCCCGAGAATATTTTTCAGGGCTAATGTATAGTAAAATCTATTATATGTGGAATATATCTAATAGGTGCGTAAAATTACCAATGTTGGAAGCGTATAAATGTAAAATTGAGATAAACTTCTGAAACGTCAAATACGAGTGATTTTTATTTTTTTGATTGTAGGCTTTTACTCCTTCGCCTCTGGACACAAAGCTTCTGTGTCCTTGGTATAGTAGTAACATTGTGCAAAAAGTTCCATCGAAATCCGAGCGGCACTTCTAAAGTTATAAGATTAGAGGACAGACAGACAGACCGACGAAAATAAGTGACAAGGTTTTTCGTGATGTACATGATGATGCACATCAGATTAAAAAAACATAATATCTCATTTTCGCTATATTACTAGTTTTTTTCAATGACGAGTAGACCATATCTTCTATATCACCAGAATCGGCGGCATATAGCAGCCACGCTGGTGAATCGACTGTCAAATGCGAACTAGGATACAATAGTCAGCTTGCTGTTTCCACTCTCGAAGTAGTCGATTCTGTAAATATATGACAATTTGTGCTGTCTAGCTTCTATACACCTTTTCAACATGTTGAATCATCTAACCTATTTAATAAATGATTTGTATGTTTCAGGTTTTCCGGCGGCCGCTTACGCCGCCTACGCGACCGGTCGCGGCTACTCGGGCTACCCTAGTTTCGGACTGCCCTACCCGACAGGTAATGCTCTAGCCGCACTGCATCACCACCATCACCACAGCGCCGGCGCGGCAGCTGCTGCGGCTGCGCTGTTGCCGCTTCACCCCCACCACTCGCATCACCATCCGGCGCTCGAGCACCATCTGGCGGGTGTGTACGGCGCAGCCGCCGCTGCAGCTGCCGCTACGGCGGGATTGCATGCCATGCCATTGTGAACGCTACCACGTACATAAGGTCGGAACAATTACGACTTACATTTTCAATTCTTTACACAGGTTTTAATTCGATTTACATAGTGAAAAGACTTGCTTTGATATATGATAATCCGATACCGTCTACTTCTGCGTACCGGATGTATTCTTCCAGGCCAACGTCGGGCTTTTGCAAACTTTAAACAAGGAGTTCCGTGGTGACCTTGGATTTGACCTTGAGCCTCACTTTTAACGTGATTACAAGGTCATTTTTTTGTTTTGAGTTAAATACTAAGATCAAGTCCACATCTAAAGGTCAACCAAAGATTATTCGAGGCCAGGGAAGCCTCCTAGAAGCTTAACAGGGCTATAAACTTAAGGTCAGCTCTTAAGTGACATTTAACAAGGATTTTAAGTGTGACCTTGAATTCAACCTTGAACCTCACCTTCGAAGTCATTTTAAGATCAACTTTTTGAAATGAGAACCCCATTCTTTGACATCGACAATGGATAATTCCACGTTCTAGTACGTTCTCATGTGCTATTATGGCTTTGAAAGTAAGGCTAAATGTCAAGTTCAAGGTCAATATTGAAACCTTGCTTAAAGTTCGAATTTCTTCTCTATCTGCTGATTGCCGGTGTTGCATTTGAGTATAAATTCCATTTAAAAAACAATAAGTGACATTCAAAGCACCTTGAAGCTTGATCTCAATGTCAAATCCAAGGTCATAGTTGAGCTTGCTGTTCAAAGTTATTAAAAGCTTGACATTGTCGTTTTTCAAAAATACCTTAACTGGGGAAAGTACAGCGCCATTCCCTTACTTATGTTTCATTCGATACATTTAAGTACACATTACACCCCTATAACAGTGGTGTACACTATAGTAGATACACTACTCTCTTCCAGTCTGGTGCTTGCCTTTAATCCAGGAAATTAAGAAGGAGACGTGCAAATGTATAGTCATTGACAGATTTACCCTTGGATGGCTGAAAAGCATAGTGCAGTTAGGTTTTGCCATTATAAGTGATTTGGAAAGGGAAGACCTGATAATGAATTTTCTGAGATTAATCTCGTGTGGTCAACCCGCGGTAGGATTTGGATTGGGTTGATATTTTGTGTGACATTTCTAAGTTTAGCATCTGCTTTGTGGATGTGACACATACTCGTACTTGCAGTGGATAACGGTCCATTTTCGTTCAAAATTAAATGTGAAATTCATTTTATCAAGATCAGTCCTATTACTGATATTCACATGAGAAATACTTGCAAAGAAATCAATAATAATAAAACTCGGATATAAACTTGTATTTTTTTAACTAGAGCAGAATTGTTCTGCTTAACCTCAAGTTGCAATTATACCGAGCGTAATCCAGACAAAGTACTGAATTATCGATAATTCATTGGACATTCATTTTTCATGATCTTAATTATGAGAGTTATCAAGGATATATATGAATATAGTAATACAAATGACCTCAGAAATCTTACAAATATATCAAGGCATGTTCTTATTTTACAAATCTGTCAACTCTGTGTAAACAACGACAAAAAATTCCCAACCAAGGGATAACCTGTTAACTCAGCATTTACGTACAGTCGTATTCATATTATTTATCCATGGAACAACTCTTCAGTTATGCCTTGTCATAGCAACACGACATCGGTAAGTGATTGTGAAAATGACTTGTACCTCAATAACTTCCATTTTAATTGTACTATTTTATTTTCAACAACAGGAAACAACGAAAAGATAAAAACGTTCAATTGATTGCGTTATACGAGTATAAATCAATTCATGGACATGAATTATAAGCATGTTTTACTACTATTATCAAAAGGAAGCAAACATACCTGCTTAGTACAACTGTGGCGGGTTTACTCAAAAAGCTTCCTTATATCGCACAAATACTAGTATAAGAATGTTAATAAGGTAGGGTTACCCAAAACATTCTTAACCCGTTTCAAAGGAAAATGTTCACAAGTATATATGTTTGCCGACTTTACTTCCAATTCAGAGTATTGAACATTTCTTCCAGAAATTGATCGAGGTTCCATTGTTAATAAACGTTCTACATACATTATTAGCATTCTATGTATGAACGCTCAATACGTGTCTGTATCATATGACGACATACTGATGAATATAAGGAATAAAATATTACTTAGTTTATTAATATTTTAAACCTCGTGAAGAAATATCAGCACAAACATAATCTTCTTATCAGTTCTAAAAAGTTTCGTAAAAAATTCTATATTCAAAAATGAATATGAAACACGAATAGTACGTTTTCAGGTCAATTACTGCAGGTATATTTTCAGAACAATTTATTCTTGACTGAAGAAGAATCAAGTTCCAACAATTTCATTACATTTCAAAATGATTCCATCTATGTTTTCATCGGGACGCACACAAACATCATTTGAAAATGGACATTATTGATTACATCAATATTCCTAAATAGAAAATGACTAGATACTCGGTTTCAGTCCGCAGTCTATCGATTTGATTTAGAACTTAGGATTTAAAATTTTAGAAAGGTTATCGTAGTGGACAACATGTTGCAGTCCAATGAAACAACATCGAGTTTTTGTACCTGAATATTTTATGATTCCAAGCATAGTATAACAGCTGACGTCAGGAAAATGTTTGAACAGATGATATTTTTTTTCATATTTATACCGGATAAAAGTATACATATATTGGTTTCCCTAGCAAATCACAAAAAATAAACCATATACAACATTACGTATTAGATTTCTATTTAGAAGAGATATTTTGCACAAAAACTACGGGACAAAATGTTGTTTGATTATACTGAACTACTTTTAAGATTCATTAGATTGAATCCCAATATAACTTACTAACGGATTTAGTCCTTTGTAGTTCTTAGTAGGGGTTAATAGAAAGAAGTTATTTCCTATCCCAGTGTCTTTAGCTTAACTCAAGTAATGGAATAATCGGTAGGGTACATATAGGCTACATATAGGAATGATGTACAATTGGACAAAGCTTAGAAGTCCTAGTTACAAATCGGTTACATCAGAAAATATCATCTTTATCCACTAATAACCATCATGAACTTGTACAAACATGATGACAGTTCAAATAGTTTGGTTATTTTGGCAGACAAATTCCATCTTTACAAATAGGCAGTTGTAAATCTATCTACTCTAATATACGTATAGCTCACCACAAGGTAAGATTTTATAAAATAAAGCCATCTGAAAGCTGACAAAGAACTATTGAAATGCGAATCCTAGTTTCTAAACCACGTTTTATTTCGTAGTTTACTTTTGCTAATTCTTGTAGAATAGAATAATCCAGGCCGAAGTAATAAAAATAAAATGGCGAGTAGGATATAATCACTTTAGTTTCTGTTTAGATTGAAACGTTCCTCTCCTTCCCTGTTCTAATAACATATATGATACTTTAAACACAACAAAATTTTCATCGGGTAGTTTCCTTTGGACTGTCATGACTCTAAACATGTTAAGTTATTCACACTCGTAAAACGCATTCGAACTGGTCGACGAAGTGCATCTCGCTTTATAATCAACTTTGGTTGTTGTTTTTGATGAGTAGCTATCAAGTATTATCATGCGCGAGCTGAAAAGAACTCAAGAACCTCAAAGACAGTATCAGTATGTCAAACAATTAAAAAAGTCAAACTAAGATGAGATTTTTTTTCGTTACCGATTGTAAATGGGCACAAAAAGCTTTTGGCGATAGTACTCGTACATCATAATAACATAGTTATATAGATAAATCTGTGTAATGGTAGAATCCTCGAAATACCTAGTTAGCTTAGAGCGAACAGTATCACAGAAGCCTATTATTTGGTGTTTTCATTCCGGTACTATGATCTCTCAGGATGTGGAAAATTGCTTAGAAGACGTCTGCGCTCTAGGAAATCGATAGTATCCGCAAATAATATATTGATACGCAAAAGGTTCACTTTTAATTTCGATTATTTCTTTGGTCCAGCATAGCAATCCCAATCCTAACTTATAAGATCCAAATAGTAATGACATTTCAATTACCAGAACATATTTTTTTCTCATCTTAATGACAGTTGGTAATTATGTATGAAGAATGGTATCGTGTAAATGACTGTCTCTAGAAGCCACACAGCGTGTCATTAAAGCTTTTTGAAAACGTGGCAGGTTAAATCAGACACTGCACCACTATAAAGGGTTATCCATTAAGGACTTGACAACTTTCTGCTTAAATAAAACGCAAACCATTTGAGATATCTCGAAAATTTTATTATTTGGTTGAGGTATACTCAAAACATTTATGTATGGAATCCGACGTTCGCAGCGATCGATTCGTTGAACCCAACTCGGCCACACATTTCGACAGAAACGGCCGCTATATCTCGTTCAGTATTGGCTCTGAGCTCCTCTAACGACGCCGGCTTATTGGCATAGAGCAATGGTTCAATATATCCCCACAAAAAAGTGTAGAGGTGTTAAATCACACGATCTAAGCGTCCAGTCGTCAGGACCATTTCTCGATGTAGCACGTTCCTCGAACCGACTGTTTCTCCCACTGTGTGGCTTGTGGCACCGTCTTGTTGAAACCACATATCACTAATGTCCAGCCCATCCAATTGAAGAAAAAAAAATAACATTGCAACATCTCCGTTGACGGTCATTTTCACCAACGAAAAAAAACGGCCCTATGACACCACCGGCAGTTTTTCTTTGTGGATAAAGTGGTGTTTCTTGAGGCACCTGAGGGTTTTCACCTAACTAATAACGCATATTCTGTTTGTTGACGAAGCCGTTTAACCAAACATGCGCCTCATCACTGAAGATGATTTTGCGATGAAATTGGTCACTTTCTTGCAACATTTCTAGAGGCCAATTCAAGAACGTACGCCGCTTCATATGATCGAACGGCTTTAGTTCTTAGTTTCTAATTATAGAGTTGTTCGTTTGTGTACTTCACCGTGATGAAAATGTTTTCTTTACTGAATGTCTTGACATTGACAGTTCGGTAATCCATTTAAAGGTGCGTTCACAGTGAAAGTTCAAAGTTGTCAAGTCCCTAACTTTTTTATATGACCTTCTAGAAAACAGTTTTATATTTAAGTCTAATGGCCGATTTCACCAACATTTCCTAAATTAAAACCTAACTAAGAATTACTTAGCGGTAGGAATTTCCTAAATACAATCTTTGGTTTCACCAGGCTAGGTAATTCTTAGTTATGAAGTTCCTAGTTAAGACACAGTGTTTAGAAAGTTTTTGTTGTCAGGTTGCAATACTTCATAAAAATCGATTCGATATTTCATAAGTGACAAGTGACAATTATTGTCATTCATGACAGCTGTCTGCTTGGATGCTTGAATGCTATTAGGTGGTTTGGTTAAAATGGATATAATTGTGCAAAAAAGAAAGCGCTCAGCTAATTTCAATAGCGATGATAAAATAATGCTATTGTCTTTAATTGGAAACAATAGCATTATTTTAAACAAAAAAACCGATGGTTCTACAAACCAGATGAAGGAGGAGGCCTGGCTGAAAATTGGGCAACAATTTAATTCACGTGCAGGGGAGAGAAGGTAGATATTTGTCTATTATATATTTATTAGTATTCATTACCACGTTAAATTGGTTTTTGCAGGGAGGTAGAAAGCTTGAAGAAAATATGGGCAAAACTGAAGAGCGATGCGAAAACTTACCGGGCCAAAGAACGCATTAGCGTTTCGCAAACTGGAGGTGGGCCTTCTGAAGTAAAAGCAGACCCCATACTGGAAAAAGTATTAGATATTTTGGGTCGTGCTGGTAGGGGTTTGGAAAATATCAATGATTGCGATATTGAAGAAGGCAAAGAAAATATGGTACCAGAAAATGCTTCATTGGGTATGTTATAATATATATATGTAATGAAATTCAATGCTAATAGAAAATGATATATTTCAGATTTACAAGATAACATTGTTGTTGAGGAAGAAGAGGAACAGGAGCATCAGATTCAGCCTCAAATAATAGTATGCATAATCATCATGTTGCTTTGGATGATTTTTAATAGATTTTTTTCAAGGATAAGACGCCTGTTCACCAAAGAAGACGACCACTAATTTCAATTGAAAGAGGGAGCTCCTTGAATGAAGCACGGTGCTTAACAGAAAGGAAAAAACAAGAACTAATAGATGCAGAAATGAGAAGGGAAATGGAACTTCACGAGCTCAAAAAAAGAAAACTAGATAAAGATATTGAAATAAGGGATCTTATAATTAAAAAAATTAAAGGTGAGGAAGTTCTTAATTTTTTATTGAAAATGTCTAGCTACAAGTATATCTCGACTTAAATTATTTTGTCCATTTTGAATATTTCTTTCCATTTGGTCATTTTGTATATCATTTTCAATATTCTCTACTTCTACTGGTGGGACATCTTCATTTTTATCTATGCAAATGTTGTGTAATACAGAGCATGCCAATATTACATTTATAGAATTTTCTAATTTTAATCTTAATCCGGTAGCCAATACAGGAAATCTTCGTTTTAGCACTCCATATTGTCGTTCCACTGTATTTCTTGTTGCAATATGTGCCCTATTATAATTTTGCTGGCCGATAGTTTGTGGGCTTAAAAAGGGTGTCATCAGATAATTCTAAAAATATTTAAATATGTATAAATAACGTTATCCAAAGCAAATGTATACAAAGCATGAAATATATATGTTATTCTTGTTTCAGATGGAGAACCTCTAAACGATTTGATCACACTTATGCAAATGGGAAATTGAAGTAAAATGAATAGATATAAAATGGAATTGTTCTGCAATAAATTTCCAAATAAATTAATAGTTGTTTCTTTTATTATTTTTTAACTTACTAAAGATTGTGTGACTAAGATATTGTTTATTATGTATATCATATATCTTACTTTTAAAGGATATCCATTATCTCCCAAAAGTAATCCTGCAGCATGCACTCCTGTCTCAAATTGATAGCATAGTCTGCTATTTTGAAAAATAGCAGAATCATGTGTAGATCCTGGCCAACGACACACAATGTTTAATATCTTTAATTTTGCATCAGAGACAGTTTGTACATTCAATGAAAAATAACCTTTTCTATTTCTGAACACTTCTGCATCATCTCCACCTGAATGTAAATGTTCATAAATAATATTGTGTTGGTATTAGGTCATTAATTTACCTGGTGACTGTATCTTTATGTGTGTACAATCAATTGATCCTAGAACATTTGGAAATCCGGCAATTAAAAAAAAGTCATGTTTTACTTTATTTCTCTCTTCATTTGTGGTGGGAAATTTTACAAATCTTTGCAGCAATGATGCCAAAGCATGAGAAACTTTCTTTACAATCCTGCAACTACTGCTACTACTAACACCACCATAATCGGCAACAGATGTTAAGTGGCATCCTGTTGCATAGAATCGCAACGCAATTAAAAAGTTGGTTTATGGGTGCAATTGCAGCATTTCTGTAAAAACGAAATATTATCAATTTAATTTCAAATATTAGGTACCTTTACACTGTTATACATACCTGTAATCTGCATATGCCAGCTGATGTTCAATTTGATCTAAGACGATCAGTGCAGTGTTTTTATTCATGCGAAATCTACGGAAAAAATCCATTTCGTCGTACTGCTCGAAATAATCGGTACGATCTCTCAGAACACGAGGACGTCGTATATGTTCATCATCATCGTCATAATGGTCCAAATCTTCGATAAATTCAATCACTTCCATATAGCTGCTATATTCGCTAGGAATATAACGTCACTTATGACAAATGTCAAACGGGCTAAGAACTTCCTAACCGGCTTAGAACGCTGTTTAACCAATACCTATCTTAGGTAATACTTATCTCACTTTAGGAAATACTTAGCAACTGGTGAAACCGAAAATGGATTTGGGCAGTTCTTAACTTGAATTAAGAAACTCCTAAATTTTAAGACACGTTGGTGAAATCGGCCAATAGAGTTTAATATAAAGTAATTTATGGAATATGTCTTTTTGTTTACCGTGTATCTCAGAAAACAGTGTGCTATTAGATAAAGTTGTTTTTTTTTTTAGTGAAAATGATTTGTCTTAACGCTTGTCATTTACTGTACTACCTATGCACTCTGGTGTAGGCCCGAAATACATATTACGATTAAATAAAACACAAAGTTGTTTTTGACTGAAGTAATAAAAATAAGTTTAGTAAATAATATATATTTGGAATCAGAAAAAACGAGACTCTCAGTCTCGCTGAAAATATGCAAGGTGCTGTTAAAAAAAATCAACTTCATTAAATACCACGTTTTTGAGACACCCGGTATACAAAAAAATATCACAAGAAGAACGTCATAATATTAGACCCTATAACTTCTATGTACAACTTCTTCTTCTAGAAGGTCTTTCAAAAAAGTTACCCGCACCCATACTTTGACTTATCTTTACGTATATATCGTTATCACACTATAATAACATGCAAGAAACTTGAACAAGGTGATGTAACGGTTTGGTAAAGTTACTAGGTGCTGTTTCGACATAAGCGTCTCCTTTAGAAGAAACAAATGTTAAGAAAGAGGCGTTTAGCACATTATGCTCAACTTACAGCTCATATTAAGCAGTTTCCACTTTGGAGTCTTGAAAATGCCTTCACTTCCTCACGTAATTCCCGATAATTCCCCATAATTCCCTGTCATTCCCAATAATTCCCCTTCATTCATCGCAATTCCTGTTCATTCACCGTAATTCCTTTAAATTCCTATTATGGGTACAACTATTATAATTCCACAGCGAATGACCCCTCGGACTCGTCCGAAAACCTGCCAAGAAGTGATAGCAGTAAATAATCAAGAGTGCTTAGGTTTGTACGACTTCTAGATGCGGACGTTCATGTGATATCATCCAGTAAGAGTACGATGAAATTTAGGTGTTTTAATTTATTTTAAAGATGTGGGGGAAATAAATCAGTCAGTTAAGCATTGGCTACCCTGTACTCATTAGAATCATTCAATTACCTTTAAAAGATTATTTATTATCTTCTGTAAATGCATTTCAAATACAGCTGGTAGACGTAAATAGAATTTCATCTCCAAAGTACTGTTTTAAAATTCAAACAGTGTATACCGAGAAGACCCAGCAATATACAAAACGCGAGTTACGGAAATAGACAGATCAATGCATTAACATTACCCAGGTATCCCCGAGAGCATTTCCCATACCTAGTTAACGTCCAGTACAGAATTAGAATGACGGAATACATTAAAGGCCTCTGTGGACAATAAATTGACCTTGATGAAGGTATCGGGTCAGAACTGCAGTCGAATTGTTGGTATACCCTAGTGGTTCTAGAGATAACGATAATATATCCCTATTAGTTGTATTACCCATAAAAGTGATAAATGGTGATACCACTAGTTGGAATGGTTTTCGATTATTTGAGGAATGCAATAAGGGGCTATCCGCGTCTTGACTGTATGTGGTTTATAATTACGAAGGTCAGTCGATAAGGAAACTAAAAAATGAGAAATATAGTTATTCATTTAGTAATTCAGATTTGATCATTTAGCAATTGAGATTTTTTTTGGTCATACCATTACATACCATAACACAACCCCTTAAGTTCTAAATCTTATGGTGTTACAAAAGCTTGTTTCGTTGCGTCGAAATGTCCACAAAAAACAAGATTTCTTGCACATCAAGTTGGAATGAGTTGCAACTTAATTCATCTTATACTCTGATTTACTGTTACACGTATGTGAAATTTCATAGGCTAGTTATTAGTAGAAATACTACAATGGCAGAACGGCATTGCAAATATTTTTTAGCATCCGTGATTCACTAAAGCATTCGTTAATCTGTGATTGAAGTCAAATTTATATCAACTTTAACGGAGTATGGACAACATACACTTTTTAGCTCAAATTGTTGCGCATAAGTAATGCTATAACCTAGTTTTTCCAAGCAATCTTCCACATACCGCAAAATTTAATTTTGAAACTGCAAGTCTTCAAAACGTACCTTGTTATTGTTAACTCGTTATTTTTGTATTTCGTTGAAAGGTTATATACAGTTTATTACGCTTAAATGTTTATAATTTTAGCAATGTAAGGTTAAACACCGCGATGCCTGCGATAAATTTGCTTCGAGCAGCTTCAAAGCAACCCGTCCTTTTTTACGTCTACGAAACAGTGAGATTTGCGCGTATGGTTGAAAAAATATTGAAAATATATTTCTAATAACTAACTGTTTTACATTAATATTTCTCTAAATCTCTCGTCCTGTGGCTTCAACCGTCGTGTCGCATTATTGAAGGTCCACGTAAAAGTTATGTTTTAAGAAAATGTGGAACATAAGGCTAAATCTGATTTTGAAAGTAGTCAAGGGCCTCGTGAAATTGAGAAGTGAGTTATTGCTCGACTTTTTATTCTGATTTATTCGCATTTATAGCAGCACTTGTACCCAATTCGCGATGAGATATGAAACAATCCTATGGAATTTTTAAGTCAACTGGAACACACTGAAAGCTACACACGAAAAAGGGTGCAATTGATCAAGAGCATGAGTTTCTATGAAATTATGATATTGAATCGAGATCACAGATACTTCAAATGTCGTAATTTCGTTCTTTTAAAGAAACGTAGCACTTACAATTGAGAGATTGACCTTAATTCAAAGATATATGTCTTAGAAACGTATCGAAGTCACGGTTCCTCAATTAGATATTTGTCCTTCAACCAGGATCACTCTTTTTTGTGTGTACATAGATTGACATTCCAATTAACAAAACTACATAACTCAAAAGGTTTTGTTCGAAACATCCGTGTACATTTTCAGGCGATTTAACTTAAATCTCAATAATCCTCAGGTCAAGATGTATCTTCATGGTTCACTTCTCTTACAAACATAATTTTCGATTGAACTGTCTTCAGTAGTCATGAACCGCGGGCGCATGGTCACATATTGCCACCTTCACTAGTTAGGCTTTTTCGGTAGCCTAAAAATAATTCCTCCTTTTATAAACATTTAAATAAGAAAATACTGAATTAGGAAATATTTAAAACAACGTTGTTTATGTTACTATGTTGCGTTCACATGAGCATGGTATGAATTAGTTTTCTGTGGTCGTAGGTGAATTTTTATCATTGTAAATGATACGTCCGAACTAGGAGTACCCATTCGCGCGAATTTGCACTATTCGGTTTTACATTGTTTTCTTTTATTCGAAAAAATGAGAGGTGAACGCAAAGATGGAAAAATGTAACATCTAAGTGACCAAGATATTGAATAAAACTCCTACGATATCAAACCTACTTACACAGTTTACAAAGATTACTAAAGTAAAAACAACAATTTCTTATCCTGACACCATTTACCAAAGTTGTACAAAATACTAAATGAGAGTAGTGTTAACCCCATGAGCTATCAGGAATTAACTATGCCTAGGAAGAACATAAATTCTCTTGAACAAAGCAGAGATAAAGACAATGCAAATAGACTATTCTTCGTTTAATGGTCTTAAAATGATACTTTTTGTACAAATTAGACGTGACTATATTGTGACAGAGTTCCATGATCTCATGGAACTTAGTGTCTAGTAGATGTTGGTATTGCCTCAACATCTTTTTGACTTCAGACTGCAAGATCGGCTCACACGAAACGCAACTGTGCTCAACGAATTTATGGTGGAACGTTTTCGTCATTTCATCTTTAACGTCCATCCAATGTTGAGCTATTACTTGACGCACGCTTCGTTTTGCATCTTGAAGAGCACTGCAAAAGTATAGTGTTGATAGATTACGTGCAGTCATATGTGAAAAAAGAAAACAGTTGGTAGCAAAACATTTTTGCTTTCTGAATATGCTGGCTCCTTAGTATTACAGAAAACAGAAAATGTCTATATTCAAACCTGAAAATTGAATTTTGCTAGACCTATTTAAAAGTTTCCCGAGTTCCAGATAGTTAAAAATGCCAAGGTAGCCTTCCACCCGACGCTCTTCTTCTATGCCATCTCTCTTCGGTACTTAATTCTTCCCTCCTTTCTCATGACTTTGTCTGGTATAGTTGTAGTCACCGTTCTTGGCGGGTTAAAGTAAGACTACCAGTATCCCTTTATATTTCTCATCTCCCTCATACATACACATGAAACCTACCCCTGTATGTGAACGTTTCTTCGGTAAACTCAAAGCCATTCGTTTTTTAGTTGTGTGTCTCCTTCTCGGAAACTTTGTCGTTACGTATGAGTGCCCTTCAATCATATTTGTCACAGCTTACGGCGTGCAATTTCAGTTGTCCTATGACAATCTTCAATATAAAATTGTACAATGCCCGGAAATACGAACAATGGACAAGACTGACAGCTCGTGGTAAATTTATTAGAATGTTTCCAGGTAGTGACTGAAAACAGCGGTTCCCTGTTACCTACTTCATGCGTACTGGAGAGAGTAGCAGATGCGCTGAAGATTAGTTTACTTATTTCATATGGTGTTGATGACGTGACGTACAACTATATTTAAGCAACTAGACCTGTCGGACCTACTGACCTACCGGACTTTAACCAAAAGCAAAGGTCCCAGAGACCACTGTAACAGACACTGACGAATAGTAAGTAGACAAATGCTTTGGTTTTTCTTGTGATTCATCTTGACTTAGGTATATTTCTTTTCACCGTTTTCGCGGTTATGACGTTAATGTAAAACAAAATAAGTATACTGATCGATCAATCGTATCATGAGTGTAACTTATTTATTTGTGAATACGCACACAGCGAAAACCGAACTTCTACGCATCTGCTACTCATTCTGGCATACGTAAAGTAGGAGATAAGCACCTTTCTTTCCATTCACTTTCTGGTAATATGTCAATTTTAGCACAAACTATCAACATGGTGCACTAATTGTAATTCCAGGCATTACTATATTTTATAACGAAGATCGATGAGAATTAAACTCTGATCACAAGACAGTCGCTACACTCACATTGCCAAGCTTAGTTGCACATTTAAGAACGCTTATAGGGAGATGTAAATATGAAAGTGATACTGGCAGTATAACTGATACGACAGTAGTCTGATGTTAACTAGGATTTATATAATAATAGTGACTTCTCCAGACCAAATATCTATCATTAACTTCTACGAGGTGTAAAAAATCTTAGCTTTACCTGAGAAACATTGGTTCACACACTGCACAAACCTGCTTGAAGTACATATGGCTAGTACCAGGGGAGCGCATGAATGCATTGCCCGATCTCGATTTATTTATACCATTTCGCCTTATTATATTTTTTCTGGGGCATAGGTCTTCTGGGTTCTTTGATTTCATGACTGAGAATTTTGATTTCTGGTTGATAGATTGTGAGAAGTGTGACAGGATGAAAATATCAAGTGTGACGTAATGACAAAGCCAGACAGAAGTCATTTGATATAATTATAGTAGAAACTATGCTTAGTTGAGTATACGAGGTGCTTGATATGGAACTTTCAAAAATGGATGAACTTACAAGTGTCGCTATAGTCACGATTCTGTGGATAGTTGATATCCTGAAAGCTTTGAGATTTTCAATAAGGCTTTGCTACAGAAGTCTCAGAAAATGTGTCACTTTTTTCAAAACTACCAATTCTGCCAGTCTAGTGTCTTCTAGAAATGACTATTTACTACTGACACACGGTTTACGAAGGAGAGAATCAAATTTACACTATGTGGGCAAAGCCCTGTAAACACTTCATCTTAGTAACAGAAAATTCTTCGTCTTTCCATAAGAATTATAGTTTATGGTCATGTTCCATTTTTCCATCAAGCAGTCGCCACAATCGTGTGTGAATGCGTTTTAAATAGTTTATGACAACTGCCTCAAGCAAAGACTACTCTACAACCAGTGAAGCTTGAGGATCGCGTATATACGTAGTATTGGGCTGAAATGGGCTACAAAAAAGACACCATTTTAACTTTTATACAATCCATGACTACCTGTTATTACCATTCCGGTTGCCTACAGTCACAGCGTATATTTTATGTTCCAAGAAGCTTTTACTTTACTTTGGCATTTTACAATACAAACTAAAACTACCAAACCAGCCACAGTTCACACTAAATAGAGCCAATATACTTTTCCTCATTGAGCAAGAATGA
The DNA here is from genome assembly GCA_963669975.1 of Acanthoscelides obtectus. NCBI lineage: Eukaryota > Metazoa > Arthropoda > Insecta > Coleoptera > Chrysomelidae > Acanthoscelides > Acanthoscelides obtectus. The sequence goes on along the minus strand of CAVLJG010000001.1, from coordinate 83,725,399 downwards.
GGCAAAAGTTCGTTCGTTTATATACAACCTCGGATACTCTTACCGCGCTCGTTTGCTCAGCTCATAGCATTCTTTTTTACCAAAACTCAGTTTGAATTTCTCCTTCCTTATCTCAACTGCATTAGAAAGAGACCAACCCTAGCTGAGCCAGATTTATTCTCACTTATAGCTTTTAGGTTAAGTTTATTTTGTTTATGTACAAACTCAAATTGTAAGACTTTTAACTCTGCTTAAAGTTATCTTCTTACAGCGATTCATGTCAGCAAATTACAAAAATGTTTAGTTTTGAGTTTAGATCTGTTATCTGATAGCTCAGCTGTTCCTTTTGTATTCTGTTTCAATTGCATCACTTCACTTGCATACCAAACGCGACTAAAAGCTAAGTTATATAAAAGAAGTATGTACATAAATATTCAGTTATAAAACGTTTAACTTGGATGTCATAAATACACACGCAGGGCTTAGTTGCAATGCTGATACTCAATGTGGTGTGTCACTAAAATAGAACTAACGAATTTCTTCCACCCGCGCGGCTTCATTAACGCAACCTTACGGGTTGCTATGAATTAAGCGTCTTTTTATTAAATATGGGTAGTCTAGCCTGTGTCTAGAGGAATTATGAAAATCGAAATTCTTCAAGAAGAGGGCTATTCCTTCGAAGCAGTTGGAATGGAAACATGCTGATTATATACATAAATAGTAAATTCCTCACTACCTGCTGTGATCAACCTGCCCTGTTTCAATTGCTCTCAAACAATCGCCTTCTTCATAAATATTTTGATTTCTCTGATTACCCATATTATGGGAAGTTGCTTTATGGCTTTCATAGGGAATGGATGCAGAAAAGTGATGCATCAGAATGACCACTGACATTGCAACTAAGCCCTGCATTTATATAATATCCTAGTGCCAATAATTAAACGTTTCACGAGTAAATGCACTTAATTTTTATAATCTTAAGTAATAAAGAAAAGTCTATTGATTCTGGCTATGAAAGGCGGAGTGCATTTATGTTAAAATTATATTATACTGAGAAAAGAAACAGCTTCAGCTTCCTGTATGTATGTCTCTGATGTCTCCTTTCACAACCATAACATTTCTGTGATTTATGCTTGCCCTTGATAGAATCAAAAGAAGATGGGCATACAACGTCAGCAAGATCATACGAACGTATCCTATGCGCTTCTTAGATTTCACATCATGTAAAGCGTTCACTATAACTTTGGCTTTATTATGCTGTTAATACGAAGTACACCTTTGTGTTGATGTAGCGTTTTGCGAATCGCGCTATCACGATATCCGAATTCTATTGGAATCGAAAACCTTACCCCTCGATAGTACACATTGTTGTTTTATTGTATAGCCTATAAAAGGCGAGTGGAGATTTATCTTGAATAGAAACTCATTATTCCGTAAACCGAAAGTTTGTAGCTGTGCATTGTGTGGGCTAAGGAATATCTGCTCTAACTTGGTGTCTTTTTTGTGCATGTATTCAAAATGTTGTACATTTTTTTATGAAAGCTGTTGTTTTTCTTTTTGGAAGAACAGTTCGGAAGCTAAATATGTTTTTCAAGAACGTGCGCTGTTGAAAAAATTGTACTGGCTTCTTAGTTGAACTGGAGATGAACCTACCCCATAATAGGACTAACATCCTAAAGAATCAAAATTGTATCCAAACCTTCAAAAAACTGATTGCTTATACAGTATGTTTCCTTCGAATTTACACAACTCGAGCATCATAGAAAATGTGAATGGTAGCACAGTTTGTCTCCGTCCAGAGTCTTAGTAATGTCAAGCAGAAATTGAATCACACCGCCAAACATTCCTTGGGCAGGGTAGCACCGAGCCAGTGATGTCATTCACAGTCTCTACGAGGATCGAGATGTGCAACACTCGCGGTAACATCCTGTACATCTTAAGTTACAAGTCCTTCGTTATCAGCGCTTTCATCTCCAGTCCTGGTATGATATCGGTTTTACAATATTCGTTTCTGACATTACGGCCAAAAATCGTGGCTTACAATTTTATTTTTGCGTATAAAGAGAGGTATATTGAGAAAGCGTATGCATGTAAGAATGTTTCTGTATATATTCAATAATTAATGTAAGATATTTATTAATCAAATATTCGATGTTATGAGACTGTTGCTTATAAAATGTGTTGCAGCAATGCTGCATAATCTTTACTCGGGCAATAATGTGCAAATAAACAAATGTATCCTCATGAATTGACACTGCATTTTTACTAGACACATTCTGGTTAGTCTCCAGGACGCGAAAGAATTGATTTTACTAAATCTAAATATGATAAAGGGTTCTTAAAAGTGGAATATTGAACAAACACATTTTTTATACTACAACAATTTGACGTATCTTTTAAGTAATATGTCAATCACTACTATTATCAATCCAACTTAATGAAGCATAATTTGAAATTTTACCTGGAGACTAATCACAAGTACGTAAAAATATCACACTATCACATCTAGAAAAGTTTTCCAATCAGAGTGGCATTTCTCTATCAATGCGTCTTAGAAGGCTCTATATCTAACGATGCTCAAGTTCCAACCATATAACAGTATATTTATTTTCTCTGAATACAGTGTGTACCATTTATCAGATTATTTTCATGTAAAGGGCATCATAACAACAAATTTCAAACAAATACGTTTGCTTTCAGAATCAATATTCTAGGGGCCTGCAAACAAATATTTTTAACTTGAAAATTAATGTATCTCGCGTATAATTTTAAATTTAGTTCTAATTTATGATTGTTTAACAAAAAAACTGGTCCAACCATTTCAATTTTATGCGTAGAGATTTACTTACTACATTTGTATACCTGGTTCAATTTTTCGTGTTTTTATTTCTGACGTTGTAGCTATCGTTGAATCACTTTTTTAAGGCTTCCACTTCTAAAAATTTCACGGGGGTGATGTTGAAAGACCTTAGGAGGACATTAAAGATCACAAAAGAATAGGAGACGTCAAGTACAATATACAAATCTCATACATTACCTTCTTGTTATATCACTGCTTCAACAACAAATGGTACTGTTAAATTCTTGTGACTAATATTTTTTTCAAATTGCTGACTATTGGTTTTTGGTATACACATGTTTTTGAAGGCATCTCTTAGTCCATTATAAGTGATAAATATATATATATATATATATATATAGGTGTTATACTTGTCTTTGACGTTAGATTTCTTATAATACTGCCAGCACTCACTCACATAGGTGATAGGAAGCGAACTTTTCCTTCTTGCGTAAAGTCTACCCTTCGCCCATTTTATATCAAAATATCTACTTTTATTGTGACCATCATTATTAGCAATTTATACAAAAAACGATGTCAGATAGTTTCTTCCCATATACCCACAGGTACTTGTGTGTAAGTATAAAAATAAAACTCAAACAAAATGCTATGCAAATTGGCATACCATATTCCGTTGTTATTACGCTATTCGGAAGTTTGGCGGGTTTGTTATTCTATCCGGAAGATTGTTTTCGGAATCCGGGATGGAATTATGGGAAACGCTATAGAGAAAAGTTACGTAAGGGTTGTCAACACACGTAATCCGCATGCCAGGAGAACTTTTCTGGAAGTATTGCGTACAAGGTGGACAATATTTTGATAGATGTTAGAACCGTAAATACCGGACGACGATTCCTCATTTTCTTCTGCTAGTGATTCTTTTTAAAATGCATCGACATACCTTTAATCGTGATATTTTTAGAATCACAAAAAGCGGGATGGGATACTTATTTTTAGGATGCCAGTGAAGATTTTGTATACAGGGTGGCGCATCGAAAACGAAACAGACGCATTTACTGGCAGCTCAGTTTTTTTTGGAAAAACGCTCAGACCCGTCGATTTTGTTTTCGAGCGGGACACAAGTTTGGCAAAAAATCACGCGCAGCCCCCTAAGCAGGGGTGACACCACCCCCAAAATCAATTTCCTTTATAATGATATAAAATTAATGTACTTTAGTTCAGTAGTTTTGAAGATGTATTGATTTAAAGCTTAAATAATACTAATACATCATCATTAGTGGAGATCAATACATTTGGCAGCAAAGTAATTTAAAAATGAAGAATGAACTGACCCGCTAGGCAAGTAAATGTTGAAAATGGCCACCATGACTCTCCATGCAATAATAAAGATTTTGCTCAAAACGTTGCCGCACATTTTGCAATATTTGAGTAGTAATTTGAAGGCACTCATTCACAATTCTTTGTCGCAGGTCTTCTAATGATGTTGACTGAGTTGCATAGATTTTGCTTTTTAAATGACCGCACATAAAGAAATCCAAAGGTGATAAATCTGGCGATCTTGGGGGCCATTCAATGGCACCTCTTCTACCAATCCATCGATCTGGAAACGTCTGATCTAAATATTGTCGAACACGTAATGCGTAATGTGGTGGGGCACCATCCTGTTGGAACATCAACCTATTCGCAATGTACCGCCGATCATTCTGATTTTCAATTATGGCTGTTAGTGCAGAATCTATGGCGTCTTCCAATAATTCCAAATACATTTCACCGGTCAAATTTCCAGGTAAGAAAAAAGGACCAACTAAATGATCGCCAAAAATACCAGCCCAAACATTTAATTTTTGTGGCTGCTGTGTATGGACCTCATGATAAATTCTGGGATTAGAATCGGACCAATATCGGCAGTTATGACGATTTACTACGCCATTTAAGAAAAAGGAACATTCGTCGGAAAATCAAGTGTTGAATAGAAAATGTTCATCGTTTATAATTCGTTCACTCATTATCTTCACAAAATTGTAATCGCCGATCAAAATCGTCTACATCAAGTTCTTGTACCAGGTGAATTTTATACGGATGAAAACTATGGGCCTTTAGAATCCGTTGGACAGTACGTCGACTAACACCACACACAGTCTCCAATTTGCCGGTACTTAACGTAGGATCTACATAAACTTGCCCTAAAACCCCCACTTCTATTGCTTCGTTCCTTATGGGATTTTCAATTATGCGTTTTTTATTGGCGACTTACCCAGTTTCCCGAAATTTAGCTACAAGTTCTAGAACATATTTTCGATGCACGTTACTGTTCTCATGTCGCTCATTAAATATTTCTGCTGTTCTATTAGCGCACTGATTATTTCCAAAAAATATTTCGATAATTTCAACTCTTTCTGCTGTGTAATATACCATGGTTAATTTATGTAATAAAGCGTCACAAGTTATTTTAGTAACAAAGTTTGGTCAAATCAATCGCAAACTATGTACTAAGTTCCTATTTAAAACAAGTACGAGATATTTCCTTATCTTTCTTCAAGAAATAACTTTTTTGCCACAAAAAAACGCTCCAATAGCAACAACAAAATGATAAACAAACCATGGGCGTAGTGAAGAAAAGCATTTACTTATTAAGTAAATTCTTTTAGTCAAATTTCTTCTGAAAGTAGTACAAACTAATCTGATGTACCTATTAAAGTCTACTTTAAGGTTTAAATCAATAAATCTTCAAAACTACTGAACTGAAGCTCATGTATTTTACATCATTATAAAGGGAATTGAAAGACCTTTAAAATAAGGTATCACTCGACCCCCCTTTCCATTTAATATTTTGGGGGTAGTGTCACCCCCGCTTAGGGGGCTGCACGTGCTAACGTGATTTTTTGCCAAACTTGTGTCCCCCTCGAAAACAAAGTCGACGGGTCTGAGTGTTTTTCCAAAAAAAAACTGAGCTGCCAGTAAATGCGTCTGTTTCGTTTTCGATGCGCCACCCTGTATATCACTGTTTTGTTCGTTCTATCTGCTGTTTGATCAATTTGAATTTTTGACATTCATTTGGATTAGATTCATATGCCATCATTTCAGAGAACACAAGTCGATATTGTATACTAATCATGGTTTATTGGATTTTTTTCAACTACACCACTGGACTTCTACGAACTGAACATTGTTCTTTCATTAATTAGAATAAACATAAAGTCACCAAGTGTTCAAATAAAATCGCAGGATATTAAGGTATCGACTGGATAGCAGAAGCGACTATTAGATTCATGAAACCGTAGATACAAAAATTAATATTGATAATAATGTGGTAGAACCATGCCTGGGTCTAGTACAAAAACCGCATTCATTGTCTCACATTTCGTGCCAGCTCCGCCGAATAATTTTTCAGCTAGTTCCATTCTAAAATGAACAGGTGTTCCGAATGAAACATTCAAAGTCAATTCCGGTTTCGGTGAATAAGTAATTCAAACCCGGTCATATCCGCAGATATGAGCCTATGAATACTTGATTGTCCACCTTGTAGTACATTTCAACGTTACCTCTCGCCACGTAAATATCACACCTGGACCTGATAGCACGGTCATTTTAAACAGAAAATAAAATTTATTTGGAACATACGAAATAGTCGAATCATAGTGTCAAGGATCATTACATAATTTATTCAACGTAACCACGATCAAAAAGTCCGACATAAACAATGACTCATTTCTTAATGACGACATATTATGGTTGCTTTTATTAGCATCTCAACAATGACGCTCACCCAAAAAATTCTGTCACTATAGCTGTGGAATATTTGAATTTGTTATTTCAAGCTTATTACCTTTTAATTTTTTTTTTAAATTTGAGTTTGGGTATTTCACACCGTCAGTCACACATTTTCTGTATATCACTTGTCTACCACCTGACAAGATTGCCCTATCTATGTCTCCACGTGAAGCTTGCACTAAACTCACATTTGTTGTGAGGTTCTTTATGTGATAATGTATATTATACACTTACTTAAACTCCAGTTGTAGACTCCAAAGAAACTAATCAACGTTTGTGAAAGCTCAAGGAACAGGGTTGTTCCCAAGGCCTGACATAGTACGAGTATATTATTGCCAGCATCCTTGATATTTCACAACTTTGTTTTGTCATAGTTATGTCAGAGCTCAGATAACAAAGGGCTCACGTTGGGGATGTGAAGTTTAAAATCAAATTGCTTAGTCATTCAAATATCGCTGATGTCTAAAATGACTAGCCTATTGGTATCACACTTGGACCGTACCCAAGTACTTTCCGTGTACAATCTTGTTGGACTGCATGTAGCCAGATGCTGTGAGTGTTTCGTTAAGAATTTCATTACAACTTCAACAGCCCCCTGAGGGCTTGAGCGGTAGGAGGTGAATTCAAGAAGTTCATATTTGATTCTATCACTTTCTTGCTTCTCGTTTGTTTGGGGCGACATTTGGCATAACTCCTTATATAACCTCCATTTTCATAATTATGCAACATTTTGATATTCGTATTTATTTAACTTATGACTGTCAAGTTAGTTTGTGGGAATATTTTGTATAACTCCTTTTGTAATTACTCGCAAAGTTTGCAGTATTGTGCTGTGTGTTGTTCTACGTATTTTACTATTTGTAAAAAGTTAGGACTTACGAACTGGTTTGGAATGTTGATTAGAGTTTTGTTTTTAAATCGTTATTACCATTATTATTTATCAAATGGGTAGTTCTCTGCTACACTAACGCCCAATTTAGTTGGAATCATTCGCTGCCGACATTTATTTAGCTACCATATGAAAAGTTTAAAAGATACATTTATGCTGAAAAACTTTGTTTCTCTATTCCTATGTATGTTTTACTGAAAAAAAAATATTTGTCTCCTGTTTTGATCTGTCTACAAATATTTTAATAATAACTAATGGTTTTTATTACTAATTTGTATGTTTGCTACACAGAATAGCCCAAGCGACTAGACGCAGACTCACGCTTTTGTTTTTCTTGTTTTATTTCGCCTCATTTTGCCTATCAACGTATCATGTTTAAATATATATATATATATAGATATAACTTGAGACGTGGTCATTGTCGTCTAGACCAGTTAGGTGAAAAATTAAAGCTTCCGCCTTTTGTTGAGTATTTCGACAAAATTTAAGCAAGGAGGACTCTTTATACTTTTTTTTCTCTCTAGCTTTCAATGATCTTTGCCATCATCATCAGGAGCTGCAATTACATTGATAATAGTAGCAACAATAGTGTTAAATGAAATTAAATTAACTTACAGTAGTATGTGAGGATGTTACTAATTGTTGTTTACGTTAAGGATGAGGGAAACACCCAGTAACATGGTGAAAGCTGGATAAATGGTACAGTGGTCAAAATTATACAAACTACACACAGCTGTATGTCAAGAACAAGTTAAAAACAGATTAAAAGGTTCTACACGGACACTGCTAACCTTCGGCCATCTGTCAAAAGGTTTCATCTTACTCATCATTCCATGCCCACCATTTTGTGCAATCATCAAGTGGCTTCACGATGTAATGCTTAACTTTCGTTTTAAATATTTTTTAATCTGTTTTTAACTTGTTCTTGTCATACAGCTGTGTGTAGTTTGTATAATTTTGACCATTGTACCATTTATCCAGCTTTCACCATGTTACTGGGTGTTTGCCTCATCCTTAACGTAAACAACAATTAGCAACATCCTCACAGACTACTATAAGTTAATTTAAATTCATTTTACACTATTGTTGCTACTGTTATCAATGTAATTGCAGCTCCTGATGATGATGGCAATGACCATTGAAAGCTAGAGAGAAAAAAAAGGTATAAAGAGTCCTCCTTGCTTAAATTTTGTCGAAGTACCGAACAAAAGGCGGAAGCTTTAGTTTTTCACCTATAGATAGATATATATGTACCTATATATACAGGTTGTCCGCAAAGTTGGGGTTTTCCTTTTCAGAAACAACTACCCTTGAAATAACAAAGGTAATGTGTAGTGAGACGAGGGCGACCAAGTAAAAAAAAATAAAGGGAAAAGTACTCACTCTCCAGTTGACGAGAAGAGCTAAGTACGTCTCTGCCCGAAATCATACCGCTCCAACAGAAAATGAAATCAGCTGATGCGCTACCGAGCAGACGCAGAAACCACATTGATTGTCTTACACTTAATGGCACATCTTCTAACAAGGAAGGCAAAATGTTGCGTAAAAAGTCTAGGTATTGCATCCCGTCCAATCGATTTGGGAGAATAAATAGTCCAATGAGCATACCGTTCACCATGCCAGCCCAAACATTCACCGAAAATGTTCGTTGAAAATGTGCCCGACGGACAGCGTGCGGATTTTCTACTGAACAAACATGAGTGTTGCGAAAGTTATTCACCCCATTACGCGTGAACGTAGATTCGTCTGTCACCAATATGCACTTCAAAAAGTCCGGATTATTGCCATGTTGATGCAACAACCACTCACAAAACCGCACTCTTGCTGGAAAATCGTCAGGTTGAAGGGCTTGTACACGTTGGACGTGAAACGGACATCCCCTCTTCACGCAGGGTCTGCCACACTTTAGTTTTTGATACTTGCACTTCTCTAGCCACGTCTCTAGTGCTTGTTGAGGGATTCTCGTCTACGCGATTACCTCTACACGCGTGACCGTAACCGTCAGTTGAAGGTTGCATACTGACCTGACACACTGACCTCGACCCAGTTCTGTCGTCGGGTTGAGCCATTGACCTTGTACCAATCGGTGATGTCGCGAGTCGCGGCTACAAGACGGTATTAAGATATTTTTGATGTTGCAGAGCCCTTTATCTCGGTTCCCTTAAGACATTGGTGTATATGGTACTAATAAAAATTGCTTATGTTTTCAAGATCTACACGTCGTGTAAAGGAAAACCCCAACTTTGCGGACACCCTGTATAAATGTTCAAGCCCAAAACATGCTACATAAAAGCTTTCTACTGTCTAAGAAATACCGATACGCCAATTTCTTTTACAGCTATGGACAGTTATGAGTCATAATGTTTGCAGCCCCGCTTAAGCTAACTAAAATCACGAGGCGTTCAATAACAATTAATCGCTTGGTATACCTATGTAATATATGTTCATCAGTAAAATCCCCTTCTTAATTAGGGAAATACACTGTTCGGCTCTATTGCGAGCTGCTAATGAATAGGTTTACGAAACCCTTAAATGAAACCCGATTAATTGATGTTGTTTTATTGTTTCCAAATGTAGTTTTGCGTCATAGATCACGTTAGGAATGATACCATCTGACTAGAACTATGTTGATTTGGAAGTTTAGCGTCGATTTCTAGATATCTGTCACAATCTCTGCCAAAAAACTTTTCACTTTTTACTTGAAGCTTAACATATATGAAGGTTTCCGTTAAACGACAGGCTGAGGTACCACATTTTGGCATTCGATTTAAAGCATTTGAACTGCAACGAAGCTCTTCGAATATAATATATATGTATAGATAGCAAGACATACATGGGGCACAATGGAAAATTTTGAGCGCCAAATACAATCTTCTAGTGACTCAGTATCCTTAGCAAAGAATGTGATAAATACCCAGACCACCTCTAACTCATTTACTGAATATTGATTAGACCAGAGCCAGCGCCACCGATCTGGTGCGCGATTGTACAACACATACAACATCCGTAGCTCGGAATTAACTTTCCAAGCGGGGATTCGAACACGCGAGCATCAGGTTGACAAATTAATAGCTCGCAAGCCGATGGCGACGGCTATCAGGAAAACAAGTCTGGGGTGATTTCAAAGTTTCCCTTGCCGTATGGCACTTAGATCTATATTGAACATATTGCTTTGGCTTACATTATCCTATAGGGGCGAAAAGACCATGGTAACTCTCACCGTTCCATAAGGTAGGCAGCAGCGGTGGCCGCAGTAGTAGACTCTTCGGTCTCCTGATCAGTCGCCGTGCGCTGTGCGGGTTCGAGTCCCGTCCCAGGAGAAATTTTTATCTTGGCAATGGATGTTGTGATTGTCCGTAGGTGTTAGACGGTCTCTGACTATCGAACGCGGAGGTACCACCCGGCGGATCTCGTAGGCGGAGCCAGAATGTGTGCATGTTGCATGCACACGTGTTCCCTCGCCAGAGTCCGTGTGGCGTTCCCCCTTTCCCATGTATCCACCCCTATAGCCCCACGGTACCCAATGGGTGCTTAGGCCTTAGGCATTCGTGGTAGTTGGAGTATAAAAAAAGGTGCCTGCAATACAAATAAAAGTGAGCCATGTAAAACAAAATTAAACTCCCTAGTCTAGATGATACATGCGCAGGACAAAAGCTGAACTCGAGTGTAGAATGGATATGTAATACAATCAGCTATATAGTGAGCTTTCCATTGTAATGATTGCAATTATTTTTTGCACTTGTTTGACGTCCAAAAGAAGAGTTCGTTTTTATTCTTCATTATTAACTTTACAGTTTTGAAATTACCTTGCGTGCATAGGATTATACAAGCAACAATTCTAAATGTGTTAATAAAACTACATAAGTTGAAGCAAATTAACTACGTATACGAATCATCTGAATTAAATATTTCGTATTGCAACAAAGACTACTAATATTTTATGTAACCAAAAATTTCAATCAAATAACAATTTCTATGTTCAATGTTTGTAGCATCTTAGAAAACTGTGTTTTTGGGGGTAAGCCTTGATTACAATTTGAAATTGACATAACAAATTCGATTCCGTAAGCAAGACGCTTACGGTTTTGATCTTGCCGTGAGATATTTTTCAAGCACACATTTCTCACCGTGGCATGTATATAGGTATATTTACAAACTTTAAGCATATATTTTTCAGCACAGAAATTATTATCGTAAACGTACCTCCATGACTACAGCTCTCGTAATGAAAATGATATCGTTAGGCCTGTGTATTCTCATACATTTCATTCATAACCTCCTATAACATCAGGGATATAGTTTTTTAACTTATCGTCACCAGAGATTAAAAACGTAATCTAGCGCTTTTCAAAATAAGTTTCCGGATAGCGATTTATATGACTTGGGTGAATTTGTCACACACCACAAAGCTTCTGGTAGATCTTAATACACAGTAAATTAACATATAAACATAATTAAGTATCATATTGTTTTTATGTTACCGTTGTTGTTTGTACTGTGCTTTCGTTTTATCTATATTTCAATCTGTGTATAGCGACTTATCCAATGTCTTCAATGTAGATCTAATTGGAGGAATATGGAATCTGAAACCGAATCTGCATTCACCGTCAGCATGGTACATGCCTATTCTATGAATCTCTCTTCGTATCGTTTCATGTTTACCTCAACCTGGAGAAGCATCAGTCGAGAACAAAGCGCTCGGTAGTCTCTGTCTCGGAAATAATTGCTAATAGCCAGGATGATTACGAGGAAACGGATCCGACTCTCTATTATAAGACAAACGAATGTGTCACCAGCAACAGCCGGTCCACAGTCGATTTACCTGGAAATTTCATCCGACTAAACAATGGGATTTCCATTGGGGCGGGCTTTCAACAAGGAAAAATGTCTTTTGGATATTTAATACAAAGGTTGGAAAACTTACTTATGATGAGAAACGAGAAATGTGACATTTCAGAACATGATCCTCTTACAACATGTACGTTGAACTCCGCTGAACTAGACCACTTCCAACCAATTATCAGTTCATCGTCACATAATCCATGTGCCACAAACTGTCCATATCTATGTTGAGTTGAGAGATTCAATTTCGGTAACTTTTACGTATCAGCTGTGGCATGCTTCCTTCTTCTGCAAACTTTCACTCTATGACCTCCCAGAGAATCTTTGTAACGGGTAGCTGACTTCCTCTCTGTGACAGTATCACTGCGGGTGTTCCCCAGGGATCGGTCTTTGTTCCTCTTGCATATGAACGATCTCCTTTCATATACGCTCAAACCGATCCACAGCTTTACTGACGAAGGCACTCTGCATGCAGGAATTCAGAATGACAAGCTGTCAGTGAGCTGGAAAAAGAACTAGAAGCGGCTTCCCCTCTGTCTAGCAACCTGCAGGTTATCACTGCTTGGGGACGCAGCATTCTGGTGTAATGCTTCCAGAACATAGTACTGTACCTTGACTAACAAGAAACGCCCTAGCGCTCATCTGGTTTTGATGGATGGCCGAGTTCTACCAAAGAGCCATTCATTTCGGCTCTTCGGAGTCCAGATCACCAAGGATTTATTCTGGCACTAACACATCTTGTCAGTAGTGGCAGCAGCTAGGAAAAAGTTATAGTATCTGTTTAGAGCTAAGAAGTATTTTCCTCCACATAACATCCTCACTCTGTTCAAGACCCTGATAAGACCTAGCCTCGAGCACTGCTCACATGTTTGAGCTGCTGCCACCATGACTGCATTATCCATCGGTGCTATTCAGATGAGGGCTGTGAGATTGATCAAGACTTTTCTCGAATGGACAGTCTCGGGGCCCTTTCGCACCGAAGGGATCTTCTGCCGGCGCGCGACTTACCTGCCAGACAGACCCGCCAGACTTCGGCCTCCCATAGTAACCCTGTTGAACTTCGTACAACCAGAACTGGCCGATACGACCACGCCTTTGTCACTAGAGTATCGAGATTGTGGAACGATCTGCCTGAGGAGGTTTTTCCAGTTCTACTAACCTTAAGCAGTTCAAAAATCGGACTAACAAAGTTTCTTTAAGCTCCTCATATCAGCTGCGTTGCCCAGGTATTTAGGCTTCAAATACTTCGAGACGGCGCACTAATCCAAAAGCCTTGTACCTGTACTGTTTTTTTGTTGTTGTTAACCGTTCTACAGATCCAACACTTCTTATTACTACAATCAAAACGTTAACGAAATGGATTTATGGAAAGGATAAGCATTGACTAACTTGCATTCTTTTTTCTTCCTTTCCGAGAGACGTCCGACCAAAGCCCCCAAAGCCACTGCAGCCTTATTTATTGGCTTATTGTGCTTTGCTCCTCGAATTCAGCAATCTAGTACTCTGTACCCGTTCGTACAGCTTCCCTGCAGGTACTCTTGCATGCAGTCACGGTGCCAATATTCCTTGTGCTGGTTTATTAACCATTATCCAACTTGGTTCCTTATTGTACCTTTTGACACCACCAAGGCAGGTTCTGGGGATGTAAAGGGTGATGATCCTTTTCTTGCGAACTTGCCCGCCCTTTCATGCGTTACCTGAATGTCCTGGCACCTACATCAAAGTTACTTTGTTGTGCTTAGTTCTTGTTGGCATTCCCATATCAGTGCAGATGCCGCTCTAGGGCAACTTGCATTCTTACAAGCACATTAAAATAAAATACTAAATTCCCATAGCAGTCTTCATAGTTTAAGTTTTTGCCAAGACCAACCCTATACGATCTCATTTCAGACTTATTAGCAATCATCAGTTGTATTGGAATCAGACAACGGAAAGCAAACAAATGGATATGGTCTACTGAAAAACTCCGAATGTAGTACGTGAGTAGATGACATCGCTAAGCTTGGCAAGTCCGATGGTGTCTAAAATATTTATTTGGAAGTTTGTGCACACAGTTCCTCCGACATATTGTTATCAGCGCTAACATGTTCATTTCTATACAATATCAGGTTATATTGGAAATAAAGTTATTTTTATTGGTTCATTCTTCATGCTAGCATAATGTTGGCATCTTAATAGTTCATATCAGACATATAATGAAGTCTTTAAAATAGTTTGGTTAAGCGTTGTGACGTGTACTCAAATGATTGCGTTCCCTACAAAAAATACCAAACCTAACTTGTATCTTGCTCTCAATTTCAATACACAAAACAGTTTCGATCAAGAAGACACCTCATATAAAATCAAATGCCTTATTCAAAACTATAATAGTTATTGCAGAAAACGTAAAAAACATTTTTTGTCATTCTTCTGCAGGTGTCAAAATATCCCTGATTCCACGCCACTGGTATAGTTTCTATTACCCTCCACTCCGTACAAAACAGAGCAAAGCTTGATGACTGAAACCGCCATAGTTTCAACGCAACAATTCCTCAATATGAAATTCTCTTTATATACAGAAATTTTTGCATAAAATCATGCCATTGATTTGGATTGATCTTGTATAAGAAGGGAGGCACAAATTGGAATTATTCTTCCATTGATTAAAAAATTAAAAGTAATACTGCAGATTTTTACCTGTACGTCACTAACAAATCCACAGTACCTTGCAAGTAGTAATTTTGTAACTTAATGCCATCCCCCGTTAACCTACTGCCAGGTAAGTGGAATTAATTGATAGCCAATATTCGTTCAATCCCCATTGATCCAGCAATAAATCTGTGCACCCTTTTTCGAATAACAAATGAGAGCTACTGACTGTGTTGTATTTAAAATTGGTAGCAGTTTACCATTAACATACAAAGGACGTCATGTCAGGGATAAAGAGCAACGGAGATTTTTCACATGTTACAGAATTTTTAGGTAAACGAACACATTATTCAGTATTTGCCAGTACATCTATTAAACGATTATCATAATTAACGTTTCTGAGCCTATACAGATGACACAATATACATTTTCAATGCTCTATTTGCCACGGCATCGACCCGGAAATGTTTTCATCGGCATCTTTATGCATTTTGATTTATCGCTAAATAACAATATTCACAGAGCTATAGATTTAAAATGAAATCAACCAACATTTTTAAGCTAGACACCGTCTTTTACTCAAAATGTAAACGTAATTAACTTCTAAACATTCCCTGCTTCTTCAGTCAATAGTGATTCGGAACTTCAATGAATTTCTATGTATTTATTTTTATTTTTAGTGGAGTGAGTCCGTTAAAGGTTTTGATCATAGCATGGAGTAAAACGGAAAAGCCAATTAGTTAAATTACCAGCTTTTTTAACTATCCGTATAATACTATATCTATTCTTACATTTACACAAATATATTTAACTTTTTCTGACTTTCACAGCATCTGGTTCGAGTGTGAGGTTACTGGGTATCGAGCTAAGAGCCAAGCGTGATATCGTGATAAAACTAGTCTGAATTTTCGCATCCATATCACATGTATTTGATAAATCTGCATTAACAAATAAAAAAAATATTTTGCAGATTATGATTAAACATTCTCATTGATACCAGTATTCAATTCAATAATGCTTTTTCATATTATAGTCTAATCATATTAGAAAATTTCCCTGAAATGATTGTAACGTCTGGTTTTATTTGTGGGAAAACTTTTGATTTGACAACAAGGAATGAGAAAACGTTTTTTATGGATTGAATGAAAGTGTTGATAGGAACGAAAGAACTTTTTAAATAAGATTTTTAGGTATTTACGAGACCTACAAAATGAGATCAATCGTAAAAAGATCCGACTAATAGCAAAAATGTTATGGCCGAAAAACGAGGCAAAATGGTAATTGGTATTGGTAATGCAACGATAATTCCACGCAGCTACTTGAAGTTATTCAAATCCGTAGGTTTCATACTTCTTAATGGCAACCACAAAATTGGAATATATTGGTCAAGTAGTTGCTTGAGAATTTCTAATTGTTTATCCCAAAACACCTGTCTTCCGGCCATCACTACTAGTTTATTGAGCAATATACAGCGTTCATTCAAAAAGCATTAAAAAGCAAAATACACGTGTTTACCTTCCCGATATGAATCACAAACCATTCCGAAAGATAAATATTATTTTTATGCGAAAAACAAAGGTTACGTTTTTTTTTATAAAGAATATCAAACATCTCGTATTTGTGAGTACTTGAACAAAGGCGCTACGATATTCGAAAAACATACGGTACTATACACATTTTGAAAATAAACGGATGTGTCTATCATCTTTTGCTGCGATATATATCTGCAAGGTAAACTAGTCTATTTTGCTATAAAATGCCCTTTGAATTAACCCTGTATATTGCTCAATAAACTAGTAGTGCTGGTCGGAAAACAGGTGTTTTGGGATAAACAATTTGAAATTCTCAAAATATACTCGACCAATGTACTCCAATTTTGTTGTGGTTATTTAGAAGTACGAATCCTACGAATTTGAAGAATTTCAAATATCTGCGAGAAACCATCGTCGCATTACCTCGGTTTTCGGCCATAACTTTTTTGCTATCAGTCGGATCTTTTTACGTGTGGTCTGATTTTGTAGGCCTCATAAATATCTCAAGATCTTATATGAATAGTTTTCTCGTTCCTGTCAGCACTTTCGATTGAATCCCAAAAAAATACGTTTTCTAATCTTTGTTGTCGAATAAAAAGTTTTCCCACAAAAATTGGTGTACCCATTTTATGCGTCCATGTTTTGAATACACCCTTCAATAACTTGCAGCAATAAAACCAGACCAGACAATTATTTCGTAAACCAGGGATACTTTCGTCTAATATGTATGACTATTATGATCATACTCAATGATCGACTGGATATTAGTCAAAGATCGTCCAATTTTGCATCAAATAAACAAATTATCGTCCAGGTGTGAAAACTGAAAAGTTTATTAAGGTACAAAAATAAACAAAGCGCAAAAGTTACTCACAGTGTAAAAAATGCATAGTGGACGAGTTCAAGCTGCCGCCAATTTGGAGTGTGAACCAGTAACAAATCAGGGGCGAGTAAATTCATATATTCTTAGTGCAGCGACAATAGCAGTCATGTGGTTACTAAAACATAGAACTTTTGTATTATTCCATGTTTTAACTGGATATATTGTAGAAGGCAGTTGTTTGGTGATATAAGAGGCGTTATTGCCTTCCTATGCGACAAGAATAATAATTAACTTGAACCGCACTAAAATAATTCATTTCGCAACGTACTCATATGATGGAAGCACTCTTTTTTCATATATGCTAGACACCTGGAACATACTTGATGATGTCTTCAATAGTATTCCCTTTTTTGTTAGTTAATGTCTAAGCTTTTAAGCAGTTTTGTATTCAAGGTATAGTCGACTTCCACTGCTATAAAAAATATCAAACTTACTAATTAGCTCAACTCCTACATGGAATAATATAAAATGATAAATCACATGCAACAACAAGACATTTCACACTTTTTACGTGATGTCTGTCACTTTTAGCTAATGCGGTTACATAATATACCGACCAATGCTTCAAAGCTATATTCGTTTGTTAATATAAGAAACTTTGGTATTTTTATTTAAAGCTGGCCGTATACACTCGGAATTCAGATTCATATGTCCGAAGTATTAAATTCTTTCTGCTGAAAAAACCCTAGATGGCTAAGATATTTTCAACAAAAAAAATTCCGAATCGTACACGACCTGTCTAAAAATACCTCGACTCTATAGGCTATGGGTAAAGTAACTGCAATTTTTTACTAGAAAATATCGACCACAAACTTTGAGACGTTAATTTTCTATTGGGCTTACTGATTTATTCCTAGTTCTTAAGGATAACTGCACTAGTTGCGGTGAATACTCGTAACAGTTCCTAGGGTTTGTCTACCAGTTAGCATATATGATAAAAGGGTCTCATATAGAAAGCATAAAGGCATGTAGAGATAATGAAATTCCTATTAATTGGCGTTTTCTGGATCATAAGAAATCATGTTAGCAGCCAGAAGCCTACATCCATATCCTATTGATCATCATTCTGTCGCTCGATCCAGATATCTGGTTATTCGGTTTCATGTGGCAGATGTCTTTTGAAATATATCACGACACAGTACAGGAAAGCGCGTGAGAAAACCCTATCTATAATGCGCGATAACGTGATATCTTAAAAGTTTTTTCTAGTTAAGGTGATTCAGTGATGTGAAAACTCACTGCTAGGGGTTAATCTCAGTAAATCAGAAAATGAGGCTATCGATCAAAAATCCCTTAGGACAGTTCTTATCTTACAACCAAATTCCGATATCCCCTAGCAGTCTGATTTCATAGATCTGGAGAGTCGGCCTATAAGAAACAAAACATCATATATCATACGACATAAACCTTACATATTGATAACATTTGTGACGTAACCTTCTAAAAGTTCATTAGATTTACTCATTCTTCCTAGATTTAATTTTAGTACACTTCTAGAGTATAGAGGGCTACATCTAGAGTACTACAAGTAGTACCCTTATTAAGAGAGGTTTGACAGATCTAACATTTAGAAAATAACGAAGGTATGAATTTTACATTCATTTAGAAAACAACTCCTCTTCTTTACCAAATGACTGTCCTTATAGGAAAAACATAGAAGTAGAACGAGTAGTAATTAACAAGTTATAGAGTAGACAAATATATTGTTTATAGCAAGAGATTTTTTATATAGGTGATGAAATTATTGTTAACCGAGCCTCAATATTGTACCAGAAATTAGAATAGACAAACTAGAAATCCTACGTCAAAAAAGAAATAGCTGTCAATTCCTGATACACCTATATAACTTCTGGTTGCTGTTGGGTGTAGGACTTAGTAGGCTTTTGGGACGAAGAGAAGATGACAATATCCGTTGTAACATTAAAACGGTATATCCATTTTCCTGAAAATTATTATGTTTATCATGCTCATCATTAAGTGTGACGTCTACCCTTTCTTAGAATTAACCAAATTAACCAGTTGTATTTCATATTCGGTGGATTTAAGGTTCGATATGCTACGATAATGCAGACTTCACAACGTCATATGTAAGCCTGTTTAATTTTTGCTTGAATTTCGTTTCCTTCATTTAAAAGAAAATTCCAAGATTCCAAGAATTCATTTTTTATGATTATGCCAGAGATATGAGCTTCAATGACGAAAATGTACTTAAAGTTAGATTTCGTAGCACTTTTAAATTATCAGATGCTGCCTCTCAGTTACAATAACTTGAATATTGTAAGCAATAGTATTGAGATCAGCACAGATTCGCCTAAAAAATGCTGGCTGATACATCTTCATCTCAAAAGCTTATCCAGAGATTGGTGATTCATCTTACAGCACCTTGAAGAATATAGTTCTATCCAGAATTGTCAGTCACTTGACGAAACTAACTGTAGTAGAATAGTACGTAGTACAAGCGTTTTAGATGTAGTAATATTACGGTTAATTTGTACCGGCTTTAACAGATTATTAACATAGACTATTATAATCGATCGATTAACTAACATAGAAAAACATTTATCAGTGTGTAGAATAGAAAAACCGACAATCTTATAAAAGTTGTAATTTTGTATGCAGTTACAGCTTCTGTTTTATAATTTTTGCGCTGCCACGTGTTCGTGTTGTTATAGTGATTTTACTCATAGTTTATAGTTACGATTACACCTTATAACTACAACACCAAAACATAACGTACTCACTGAAAGTCTCTCAAACACCTAAAGCTGTCAAACCTGATGAGTGTGATGCAAATTGAACTATTTTATTTTTACAAAATGCTCTTGAGAGCAGTTAATACTTTAATGACTGTTGATTCCTTATACATGCACCTCAAATCTCACTCGTCATGCCATTTTTATCCCAACAAGTGGAGTATTGAAATCAGCTTGTTGAACGTACAAGGGCGAAAGACCCGCCTAAAACTAATCCTAGTCCTCCTCAGAATAGTTAAGTGATATTGTGATAATATTGTATTTGAAAAAAGTTGCCCTTTATAGAGATATAGGGTTCCAAAGTTTAATCCGCGATATTGTCATTTCGCAGATGCTTTTTCTGTAATATCGACATGAATATTGCGAATTGGAGTTTCATGAATATGAGAAAAACGGTTTATATTCCATTTTTCACCATAGTGAGTAGGATGGCACTTGTTACAACCTATAATCCCGCTAGTTTCATATCATAACTTTCCTGCTATCGCAAAGTGAAGTATCACTGCTGACACCTACTTACAGAAGTCTGTCCGTGGGCTATAAACCCTCTGCACCTTTACAGTACTGAAGATTGCTGATGAAAAATAAAATGGCGCCATGCACCATTGGTCACAGAGACGAAAAGCAAACGCAATCGGCCCAGGCTGTAATCAGCGCCATCTGCATATTATGGCTGGAAAATATACCTCATCCAAGGAAATTGTCCCGCCAATTCGCAATTTTCACAAATGCCACAAAACAGCGATGTGTCAACCGTTGCTAATTCTCTGTACAATATTACGGAAAATATTCCCCAAAAATTCCAATTAATGGCTATTATTTGTCCCATCTACTTTCAGGGAGTTCCTCATAATTCCTTCTAATGCATCATAATGCCTTCAATAATCTTCGAATTTATCCTTTTAGCGACTGCCTGCATAATCAACCGTGATTTATTTGGCTGTGTTATCTCCTCTAATTTACTTTTGTGGTCAATGGTCAATTAAATTATGCGTCCTCTAAGTATACTAGCAGGAGTTACATAAATTCCTATCCGCATACATAATCAGTAGTGGAATACTTTTTGCTAAAGGTGCTTTAGTGCGTTTTGACGTTTTCACTAATATTTTTTGCCTGATTTTTTTCTTAAAACAAAATATAGAACATTCTTTTACCACTTCAAGAAGAAAAATTTTGAGCGCTTGCAGTTACGTATTGATATCAGCTGGGACCTATTGACACCCTGAAATTCTAGCTCATTATTGAAAACACTTTTTACTCGCATATGTACAACATGTTTGCTAAAATGTCGACTTTATTCAATATTTTTCTTATAACATTTGCAATTCAATGTAACGGTATTACCAAGACCGTCAAGATTTCTTTTATAAATCGTTGAGGCAAAATCTTTCTTAGTTTATCTTGGGAATCAGTTTTTGAATACGCAGCTTGCATTTTCCCGCAGAAAGAGTATGACATTCTTGGGCTATTCCAAATCAGAATTTCGAATAGGTGTGGCTGCGCTATGACCTTTAATGGAAGTAACATTAAGAGACAGACATTTGATACATCGCCGTAATTCATCGGAATACTTGTCAATTCCCCGTAATGCCTAAAAATTTCTGTTGTATGTCCACTAAGTTCTCCGGCAAATGACCGCTCACAAAACAACTATCGAGGTATAAACTTAAACTGTAGCTCCATACATTTAGCAACATACACTAAAACATATTGGCTGAATATCATCAACTTATTTGTGAAGTATTCATCACGGAATATTTTATAATCTTCTTATTGATGAAAATGGTCATGTATAACTAAAAATGCCTCCAGAATAACTTAGATAAACGTCGCCACAGGAGCATTATTCATAAATCATATCAGTTACGGTGCCTTTGGCAAAATAAATTTTTCACGCTGTTCACTGTGACGCAGATTTAATGAAAAAGCTATTAAAAGTTATTCATCGTGCACCTGAGCTCACTGGCAAAAATTCTAAGGAGCTTTTCCATTTAAGTTCGATGTCAAACCGTGCCGAGTCGACGCTACGCAAGAAATCGACTGTTGGTCGAACGTACGTGTTCGGAAATATGGAAAACTTTCCAACTAAAACTGCCAGTCAAAGTGAAGTTATGTATACAAAAGATTTTTTGATTGATGAGAGAGGGCTTTGCGAGGGTTGGGATATATTATAAAACAGGGGCGGGTAGTGGTTTTTGAAATGTTTGTTTTCGGTTTTCCAAACCTGACATGAGGACGAAGGTCCCATGGATCATCCCGACAAAACACGTTGGAAAATATGTGAAAGTCATAGCGCACAGCCTATAGGGGAAGATTTGAAAATAGTATCAAGTAGAATCGCTCCGTACTTCCCACGCATTCACATACGTTCGTTTTCAACATTTCCAGAAGCACAGATTCAAAATGTTTGATTCATAAATGCACGCCCTGAGGTGATCAGATACTTGAAAAATATCAAAAACTTAATTTCTTAAATTGTTTAAAATGTTGACACCCAAGCTTTGAACATGATCGTGATTTGACCATAACTCGTTTTAGGTAAAAATGTGTAAATGAAATAAAGTTTGAAGACGAATCTGACATCCACATTAGGGATGTTGATTCACTGCCTCCAAGACTAAGGTAACATTTAATCTTAAAAAATTGCATATCTGTTCATTTTTAATATAGATGGAATAATAAAAGAAAATGTCGGAAATAACAGTTAGTGAATAGAAGACAAACAATTACAATAATACAATAAAATAAATAATCTACATACATCAAGTTGATTCCTTCTTTGTTTTCAAATTCTCTTATTGTTTATTCTTGAGGAACAAATGGGATATTTAGTGGGGACGCCTTAGAATTGCAGTTATATGGCTTATTCTCTTTTGACAAGTGCAAATGTAACGATATAAATGTTGCGTGTTGTTTCATGAATCTCAGAAACTGTGAAATAATCAACATCATTTTAGTTTTGAAGATTGAGACTAACTAAAATGATAAGCTTTCTGATGACGTGTGTTTTAGACTATTAATAAGTACAGTATAATAAAACGACTTTTCAATAAACTCGCACAGCCTCCATCTTATTCTACAATGCTGATGATTTCAGATCAATTAGACAAAGGATATATAAGTCTGAACCCTAATAAAATACTCCTCTTATGAAGTCATCATGTATACTTATTATACCAAAAAAATTATAAAAATACGATGTAACAGACGAAGACTAAGGAAATTAACAGACCAAATCATACGTATGCATGCTGTGAAAGGATCAGGGTATTTGCCAGCAGTGATTTCACTGATGATCACAATGATATGCTTCATCAAAAAAATATATTAATCTCTCTACCATTATCTAAGGTACAACTGTAATTTTGCACATGAACGAATTGCATCACACTCCTCAGTTTTTGCTAAGATACTTAACCATTATTCTACCATTGTGTGCTCCCGTATCTCTAATTGTGTGTTTTGTCTGTGTTTGCAGTGGACCTTACTAATGGACAACTCACCCCTAATAACAACACCCCATTGTTGACTCAGGCTTTATCAGGTAATTTTTGAACGACTGTATATATAAACTTATCTCGTATTGATGATGTGTCTTTTACCTCCACTTGAACAGTGATATGCATCTGCAATAATGGCGATCTATTGAAACAGCTTTTACATCGATTTTGTCATCACTTACTATGATACATCCCAGTGTAGTGAAGTTGTGAAATTATTAGGTTGTTCGGAAAGTTCTTGCGGTTTTTGTTATTTATAAATGATGCATTTTACACTAAAATGTATTTATAATTCTTTGACTTTATATACAATTTCAAAGCGCATTTTTTCGCTCTATCTGGTCGTTCTTTCGTTTTGTTTTACAATAACTTTTTTTTTGCTGGACTTCAAATATACGATGGACAAGAGGCAAATTCGCACGATTTTCTTATTCCAGTTCAAATTAGGTTGAAAAGCTACCGAGGCAGCTCGCGATCGATGCATTTGGCCAAGGAACCACTAAAAAAACGTAAGGCACAATGGTGCTTCAAGAAATCCGCAGCGGTGACGAGAGCCTTGAAGATGAAGGGCACAATGGTCGGCCACATGATGTCGACGACGACGAATTATAGTACTTGGTGGAAGCAAACCCAAGCACAACTGTTTGTAAACACTTGAAATGGATCGGAAAGTCAAAAATGCTCGATAAATGGCGAAGATCGGAAAAATCGTCGTTTTAAGGTGGCGTCTGCCCTACTTCTACGCAACAAAAACGACCCGTTTCTCGACCGGATTGTGACATGTCATGAATAGTGGATTCTCTGACGACAATAGGCGACGTTCTGCGCTAAGGTTGGATAGCGACGAGTCTCCACAACGCTTCCCGAAGGCGAAACTCCATCCATAGAAGGTTATGGTGACTGTTTGGTGGTCTACAGCCGATCTCATCCACCACAGCTTTCTAAATTCGGGCGAAACGACTACGGCGGAGAAGTACTGCCAGCAAATCGACGAAATACATAATAAGCTCCGACGTGTGTGGCCTAGATTGGTCAATATAAAGGGACCAATTCTCCTCCACGACAACGTCCGGTCACACTCTGAAAGTCATCCACCATATTCGCCGGATCTCTCGTCCACTGACTACCACTTTTTCAAACACCTGGATAACTTCCTTCGCGAGGAATGCTTCCATAACCATGACGATGCCAGAAATACCTTCAATGAGTTTATAGCCTACAGAACTCCGGATTTCTACGTTGGCGTAAATAAACTTGCTTCTCGTGTACTGATTCTGATGGTTTTTATTTTGATTAATAAAGTTTTGTTTAAGCTGAGATATGCTCCATTAAATTTGAAGGTTAAAAATCGCAAGAACTCTCCGAATGACCTAATAAATTTGGCTTTATCGTCGTAAAGTATACTCAGAAAAACAAAAATAAAATTGCATTATACATTTTAAAGTCATTCAATCTAAATGTCACAACTATTTCTTAACAGTTTCTGTCATTTTACTAACCAAGAAGAGAATTTTAAATTTGATATAACTGATATACCTTTAATTTTAATTGTCGACAGGTAAAAAGGAAAAATAAAAATGTAACTACTTGGCCGCGATTGAAAACATTTTTACAATCTTTCGATTTGCAACATTTGTCCACATCACAGCAGTACATTCGAACACTTAATTTGAGCAAAACCATATTAAGGCTTTAATTGTTATGGATCTTGAACTATTCATGATGTAAATCATATTTTTGGTTACGCATCTGGTCGCTAACATAAAAAATATCAATTTTGTGTGCAGTTGTGCAGACGTTACATGGAAAGAACTGTAAGTATAATTGTTTGATGTGTAGCGTACTTAGAGTTTGACTTAGATATGTCTCCATGTAGTTGAGCTCAATTTAGTTTAGCATTGCAGCAAACTGTGATATTTTTTATGTCAAGACCAGCAATTGTCTGTTTAAAAGTGGTTTCTTAAGGTATATGCTACATCACAGAATACAAAGGTTAATCTGTCGAAGGTGTATTTTCTCACTTTTCTGTACGTGATATTGGGCGCAGCCGATCCAGAATTTGGGCTGGTTATTATTCATCATAAAGGAATTAATAAATAATTTCATCTCAAAGGCTTTGATGTAAACTCGTTCATTCAAATCACGTGATCCAAACCTAGTTTAACTGTTCCACAAAAGAAGAGTGTGGAGCAGTTTTACTTTACCTTAGCAGCACTTTTGATGAAGATTGCAAAACACCCTATCGCCAGAAATTAATAAAGATCGATATACATGTGCGGAATGCGCCCAAGGGTGAACAAGCAAAAAACAACCCTTGTACCAAGTGTCCCACCATGAATTGACCCACTCTAACTTATTTGTATAATCGTTTAAAAAAAAGTTGTATACAAAATATAGTGAAAATGGTAGTCGCTTTTTTTGTTACTTGGATACTTATTTTCATTACTTTAGTCAAAAACTTGAATTCTATGAATAATTTAATCATATACATACATACATGACAGCACTTGTAAATAAACGCTAGGGAACTTCGTTGTTCATCTGTTGATAGTTACTCACCAAAGTTTCAGTCTTTTTGGACGCGCAGTTGTTATGTAACAGTAACGTTTGAGTCAGTTGATGGCAGGGATTTTTTGAAAACGGAGAAAATCGAGTAACGAGCTGTCATTAAATATTTGTTTTTGAAAGGCAATACGCCTACTTAAATCAAACATGAATTGAAATCTATGTAAGGTCACTTTGCACCAGCATTTACCACATTGCAGTTTTGGGCAGCTTCATTTAAACGTGGCCGTAAGAGCTTGGGATACGATGAACGTTCGGGACGTTCAAATCTGCAACTACCGGCGAAACCATCGCCAAACTTCACCAAATGGTGCCGCCGAATTAATGTGAGAAAGCTGGCAGAGGTTATGACCATGTCAAAAGAACGTGTTTGTCTTATATAAATCAACATTTAGTCATGAGAAAGCTATCCACTCGTTGGGTGCCGCGTTTGCTCACGTTAGACCAAAAACGTGTTCGAATGAACACTTACAACGCTCTGTTGGCGCAGTTTGGGCGCAATAAATCCGAGTTTTGGCGGCGATTAATTGCTGTAGATGAAACTTGGATATACCATTATATACCCGAAACAAAAATACAGTTCAAACAGTGGACTGCAAAGGGGGAACCGGCTCCAAAATAAGCAAAAACTGTTTTTTTCGGCTGGGAAAGTGATGGCGACTGTGTTTTGGAGTAGTCATTGAGTTATTTTAGTCGATAATCTTCAAAAACGAAAAACCATTACAGGATTATACTACGCATCCATTACTTGATAAGCTGAAGGCACACACCTCAGCGGTTGATAAGGGGAAAATCCACGAATTTGAACTGCATTACCATTCGGCTTACTCAACCAGATCTTCTCTTTGTTCCCTCATTTAAAAATACCTTTCGGAAGACAGATTTTCGTCAAATGCAGAGGCAGCCACATTGGTGAACAATTATTTTGCTGGGAAAAACGCCGAGTACTACTTGGAAGTGTTACAGAGATGGGAGCACCGCTGGGAGAAGTTTGTGAACTTACAAAGAGACTATATTGAAAAATAAAAAAAATCAGAGAAAATGTCTTGTATCTTTGTTAGGTCTGACACTTATCAGACCACCCTCGTACATACCGCTTATGCTAGACTGTATATGCGGCTAGGTGCCAACTGGTTTGGACTAGGATAAATAAAACACAAAATTTAAGTTTTCGACTAAACTAATGAAAGTAAACGATGTGTTTCACAACTTATCCGGCAAATTTTAACCACATATGCACTGTTACGAAAGAAGTTGATTTCTAAAAAAAATGTAATAAAAGTCCTACAGAAATTAAGTTATAAACCTGAGTTTCAGTAATAAATTGAAAAATAAACATCTGTATTTTGCGATCATCGTCGCGATATTAGAACACGCATTAATAATTTATTGCAGCAAATCTTGTACCAAACAACTGACAAAAACAAAATACCAGATATTTTTTATTTTTTGATACTGTTAAGAACGTGTAAATAAGGTTTAATTTGTATCGTGGGTGATCTGAATGAAGAACGGTCGATTTTTGTGAAGTTAAGAAAGTATTTTGCGAGTTTATGTTTTTAGTTATTTAATAATTAAAATGGCACATGTGTAATTTAATGAGGAGTTAGTGGACATTGTTTTAGCGTACGGAGAAGCAGGGCAAAAGTCGCGAGTAACTTCTCGTTTGTATGCACACTGATTTAGTTCAATTGCTTTACGTGCACGTTCTAGTGGAGATTTGCGCAACAGATGTGGAGTGGATGGAGGTCGGGTTCGCTCACAACGCGATTTAAATGCCGGAGACGAAATTTTGGATACTGTGGAAGAAAATCAGGGAATAAGCACAATGCAAATAGCCCAACAGGTCCCAGAAATGTCACACGCAACAGCGTGGCGCATATTACATGAGGCCCAACTGTACCCTTATCACGCCCAGAGAGTCCAGGCGTTGCTACCTACAGACTACCCCCTGAGAGCACGATTTTGTGAGTGGTTGTTGCAAGAAAATACTCGAAATGCCCGTTTTACAGCTGATATTTTGTCCACCGATGAAGCTATTTTTACTCATAATGGGATAAATGTCTTCATAATACACACGTTTGGTCCTTTGAGAATCCTCACGCAGTGGTCCAGACACACTTCCAACATCGTTTTTCTTTAAACGTGTCGGCAGGTATTGCCGATGAACGTCTAATTGGATCGTTCTTATTGCCAGGTCGGATGGATGGTCACCAGTATTTGAAATTTCTTCGGAATGATTTGCCGGTCTTTTTTGGCGGTCCGAGCACGGATGTAATTTCTGCACGATGGGGCACCTCCGCATTTTCGTTTAGAAGTTCGTGATTTTTTTAATCAGGTATACCAGATACGCTGGATCGGAAAGGATGGACCAATTGCAAGGGCCTCCACGGTCTACCGATCTAAATCCTCTGGACTTTTTTTATGGAGATACTTGAGAAACGAATTATACTGTACTCCAGTTCAGAATATTGAAGAATTGCGTGACTGAATCACAGTGGCTGTCGATAATACTTTGAGCCTTCAGGCACAGCAGGAAGGATGTGTATTTGAATTATTGCGCCGAAATTGGATTAGACGCGCCCAAGCTTGCATTGCAGTCAATGGAAACAATTTTGATAAAGATTTTATAATTAAGTGAACTATTAAACTGTATTATTTTATTATCTCGATTTCTTTTATTACATTTTTTATTGAGAAATCAACTTCTTTCATAACACTGCATATTTGGGGGTCAATGAAATCCGACTCCTACTTTCACTAAAAATATACAGGGTGTTCCATTTAAAGATATGCAAACTCAATTGTTAGCGTTTTTCTGAGACAAAAACGAACCATTCGAAGAAACTCAACTTCATTTGATAATACTTGTCTTAGATAAAAAGCATTGCATGCAAGTCTATTGGATACTACAACTTTTGTGTAAAACTTTTTTCTTTAAACTCACTTACAAATAAGTTAGAGGGAGTCAATTTAACGTTTCTGTACTTACCTACGAACTATTAACTATTTTATAGCCACCTAAACAGTAAAAGATAAATGTTGGAAATATTTGAAACCTGATAATACTTGCATAATTTTTACAGAAAATATTCCATGATCGCAAATATTTCTTACCGATTTAATCAGTTGTGATCCATATCGGTATTGGTTTTTTCTAGGTACTGGTTTTAGAAATAATATATTTAAAGTTAGGATCCCAAAGAACGAAGTAAGATCACTTGAGTTTTTTAAACTTCAGACATTACGCTTATCTTCAAAACCGTTCGGTTGGGTGGGATGATTATGAACCAGCAATGCCTAATCTTAGTGCGATCATAAACAGGCCAAAATATTTTCTGCAATATAATGAAAAACACTTCCATCACTCATTCTGATATGGAGCATATATTGTTTCGAATCCATACCGCTTATTGATAGTTATTGTATACAACGTCCTGTGCACAATAAGATTTGACGCTCATACTCAAGAGATGTATCAATATAAGACAGCACAAAGTGTCATCTGTTAACAGAATCGAATACTGCGAGAGTGTTAACAGCAAGCTGTTGGAACTGTTTCTCATTTCCCAGTGCTGAGAGTTGCCAAATAGCACGAAACAGTTGTCCATGGTTGGCCGTCTGTGGTCGGCCGGACGAAATCCATATTACTAGTTTGTTCAATGGTAAGTATACCGTATCTACTACAGCGCCAGAATCTGCAGCATTCAGCGGCGACAGTGGATGCGAACTGAGATACAGTCCCAACAGACAGCTGCTGTTTTCACTCTCGCTGTGGCCAATTCTAGTAATAATGCGGTCCTACTTTGATAAACATTATACATTGGATATACGACAGTTGCGCAACGTTTGTTCGTTGTCCTACCTGAGACGAAGCCAAGGCCATGCTGACGAATTGCCAAATAGCACGAAATAGCTATCCATTGTTGGCCGTCTGTGGTCGGACGATTACCGAAGCTATTAGCTGTATAGCTATTTAATTTGAGGCGCATTAAAGCTTTTTAGATTTGGCAATCGCAAATTCCGCATACGTAAACTTTACAGTTAATCTTACTTGAAATTTAATCTACGACCCATATGTGACGACAGTCAAATACGGTTCACGTCCTTTCCGTATGTGGTATTTGCAATCATTAAAATTCTCTATTATAGTAAAAAATAATCGTGTCTTAATGTTACATGTGGTGTTAGTGGTGTTTTTTTAAGTAGTAGCCGAAGCTGACACACGGTACAGCTCGTCAAGTGTAGGAAGAGATATGAGGATTTGCTGGGATTGCGCACACGAGAGAGGGAGAATGCATTCGGAGCAAAAGAGACGTACAATACGTGCCATTCGATCTCGAGTGGTACAGTATGCATCCTAAATGAATCGGATAATTTCAATAATCGGATACGTATTATGTGAAGCCTCCTTTTTTTAATTGAAATTGTTGGCATATGTTAAAAGGAAACCAAAACAATTTATTCCATAAAATAAGTATTGCACTCTATGTAGCTATAAGACTGAAATTGATTGGTACTCATTCTATTTTTAATTGTTAGTAATTTCAATTCATTATAGATCGACAAAACAATCCTCTATCAAAGTCGTCGAAATCGGATTTCGGAGTGGCTCTTCGTCTTTTTTTTGTTTCGTGTCGAAAAAGACGTCGAAGCACCTTCTTCAACAGATTTCATTTCGCTAGAAATCCTCCTAATAGTCGATAGACTAACTGCCGTGGCTATGGCTATGGCTGCATGCTCGTGTACTTTCTTCAAATCTTTAAGAGGCTTAGGTATTTCCTTCTGCTTCTCGTTGCATAAAGAATATAACATTTGCAACAACCTCCCTAGTTTATCCTGATAAAACTTTACATTGTAATTTGGATTCAAAATCCATTATAAACAAGTAGGTAAATCTCTTAGCACACCAAGGACTAAAAGTCGACAATTAATAGCGTAAAACTGTATGTATTCAACCCACGAATTTGTAAAAATACATACAATTCACAGATAATAAGTAAAAAAGTTTTTTCACGGCCTGACGGTTCTTCTCCTTACTGTACGCTAACTAGTCTAGACACGACAAGAGACTACTGCCTAGTCCAGCGAATTGAGCCGCTAGCTACTGCGCACCGAGAAGGCGTGACATTAAAAAATTCGCATCTCTTCCTACACTTGACTGGCTGTACATTATGTTATACATAAGTGCCAATTGAATATTGCGCCACCGTTTTTAAGGCCTATCGTATCGCATCCTAGTTTTATTCATCAGTGTCATCCAGTAAATACGAAGGTTTTTTGTACCCTGAAGGTATAAAAATTTTAAGTCGAGCGCATCTTTGGAATTTTTGTATTTTAAACTTTCGACATTTGTTTAGTAATCACTATTTCTTTGCAAGGCCAAAGTCCAAATAGGAACATCGCATTTTTATCCAAAATCATCCATTTTCGAATATTTAGCCTACAAGCCCTAACACAAAATAGTTCGGACATTATCTAATTTTATGTTAAAGCTTGTTTAATTTTTTATAGTTACAAAATATTTTTTTCTTTTACAATAAATTGAAATATATTGTTTGGACATCATATTAACAAAACTATTATCAAGTAATACGATATTAAACTATAAAACTAAACTAATATTGACAACAACAATATTTGGCGGACCCATAAATGCTCGGACGAACCATTTCAACGTCTCGTTTCGTCACCCTTTCCCTTAATAACAGCATTAATTCTGGCTTGCATAGTTTTGACAAGTTTTTCGCAGTCTCCCGCCTTAAAAGAATCCCATATATTTTGTAATTTTACTCGTAAATTGAAAATGTTTCATTGTGGATCATTGCTTAACTGCTGCTTCATTTTATTCCATACCGTTTCGATAATGTTTAAATCAGGTCTACTGGAAGGCTAGTCAAGGACGGAAATATAATCATCCTGCAACCATTTTTCGTGGTTTTGGTCTCACCACCTTGTTGGATAATAAAGTTTCTATCAGGTGATAAAATTGGTATTGACACTAGAAAATTGGTTTCAAGGATATTTTGATATTTATCTGCGTTTACAGTTCCGTCCATGAAGTGAAGTTTTCTAACGCCAAAAGCAGATATGCTTCCCTATACCATTAAACTTGATGGAAACTTTCTTTTTTCTTTAGGCAGGCTTTATGAAACGCTTCATTTTTGTTTCTTATAAGCCGGGATCGTTGGTCACCGACACAAACATCAAACATCGATTCATCGCAAAAAGGATCTTCTTCCAGTCTTCTTAAATCCACATTGCCAGTTCCTTAGCCCACACTTGTTCTTTTGTTTTTTCGTAAGCAACGCCTTCTCTTTTTCCTAAAGCAAATCTTTTACTGAATAAATATGCCATATGTCTTTTAAGTGCTACCTACCTACCTTATACAAATATAAACCAGACTTGTGAATCCACTGAGGGCACGTTTTTCGTGAAACATTTCTTGCTGTTACTTCATTCCATTTTGCTGTTATGTCCCTTACAGTACCTCGGTGACCAGCTTTACAAATACGAACAAGAGATTTGTGCATTGCAGAACTGATCCTACGTTACCTACCAATATGGTGTCTTGAATCCATACCATACCTTTTTTACAATATCTGCCACCATAGACATTGGGACATTCATTTGTTTAGCAGTATCTCGAAAACTCTTTCCTTGATGAACCATTTTATGATTAAAACTCTGATTGCTCCGTTTGTTGCATTTTAAAGCAAACTGATACACAGAATAGATTCTTAAATCACAGCGTCAAATTGTTTCGATGGCCTGCTATTATTTTCTTTTTAATGTCGAGTTCGGACATTTACTCGTATGTGTCAGCAAAATGTTGCGTTGTTATCAATATTAGTTTGATTTTATATTTCAATATCACATTACTTGAAATCAGTTTTGTTAATATAATGATCGAACAATATATTTCAATGTCTTATAAAAGAAAAACAATGAATTTTTAACCTTTTAGATAAAATTATATAATGTCCGAACATGTTTGTGTTAGGGCTCGTATTTACATATGAGCACACGATCGCAACACTACTTCAAATATGTAAAAAAGTACTTGAGACACAAAACATACTTACAAATGAGAGTGTTGCCGTTGCGCCATTGCGCTCACAATAAGAACAAAATTATGGTTATGCATTCATTTGTTTAAACTTTTGTTTTTATTGTGAGCGCAAAAACGCAACACTTTCATTCTCATACAGCGTGTTTCGTTGAAAGAGGGGAATATTTCAACCGTGGATAGAGGCCACTCTATATTTTGTGATATTCGATAATTGACGAGCTTTAAACAAAAATCCCAAAACCGCGAACGTTGGGCTTTTAAATAACTATCAAGTATTAAAGTGGAAATGTAAAAGTTTAAAGCATATATGTTATATACGTATATTGTATATCTGCACGCAAAAATGTTCATGTATGTGATCGACTTAAAATTTCAGTTATTTCTAGGGCCCCTTTGTGGATCTACTACTGTTCGAAAATTGTTTGTTTGATTCAGCCGCTGTAAACGCATCTTGATATATATACGTAGTTGGTAGTGTTGCTGTAACGAGTTACTCGATATCGGTGAATTACAGGATTAACGCCCTACTTTTCTTTGTTTTCAGTGATGAACAACTACCAGGCGGCGGCCGCAGCAGCAGCGCAAGGCTTCGGCCCACCGCCGGCCAGCCCGCACGCGGCAGCTGCAGCGGCGGCAGCTGCAGCGGGAGGCCGACCGACTACCGGAGCGGCCGGGGGCGGTTTTCCCGCCGCCAACTCTCCCGGCCCCACCCAGGCCAGCATCGAGATGTACAACGGATCCGCGGCAGCTGCGGCGGCTGCAGCTGCAGCGGCACAAGCTGCGGCAGACAGCGGCGTCGGATACGTGCAGGCGGCCAGCCCGCAGCCGAACACCTTTCCGGCCATCGCTGTCAGTCGGGCGCCCCTGAATTATAGTCCGGTGAGTAGACTAAGTCCGTTTATAGCGTTTATCAGATGCAATCGATATCGTATATTCGAACTGCGAATATCGACAGAGCGATTATTCACTAAAATTTATATATGGTTTGTTTGTACAGCCTGTTTGCTGACAATCAGGAAACTGATAGTCGGCGACATGTAATGACCTAGTTTACGCAGTTAGCTGTCACTGACACGTCGCTGACTGTATTAATTGAGCCGTTGAAAGCCAGGATGGTCCAAGTCCAAATTTTCAGATATGTGTATACTGTTCTGGATGGATGAATCTTTGTCTGGAAGAGTTTTGAAAAATGTATCTTTTCGTT
This sequence comes from Acanthoscelides obtectus, assembly GCA_963669975.1. NCBI lineage: Eukaryota > Metazoa > Arthropoda > Insecta > Coleoptera > Chrysomelidae > Acanthoscelides > Acanthoscelides obtectus. The sequence goes on along the minus strand of CAVLJG010000001.1, from coordinate 83,690,981 downwards.
TTGCACACAGATGGCACCAGTCTGTTTTTATATGTCAATGGAAAGCTGTAACCGTTATGAGGCAGAATGGGACAAGTGTGACTTAACTTTACTTTACTTTGAATAGTAGTGTCAAGCGGGCAAAAAATACCATCAAGTACGTGCCAGAAGACTGGTATACAACAATAAGAACATGCAGACCCAGGAAACCCTTTTACGTCTGTGAGACGGAACGGTCTGATTTTTTCTCATCAACAACATTATAGAAAGCTGTAACAAGACGAAAGAAAAATGGTACTAATGACACTGTATCATGGCTACAGATCCAGTGGCTACACTTTGAGAAAAAAGAACCTTACACATTTTTTTATAAAGAAACTTTGAAAATCGAAAAGGCGCACCCAAAAACTTCAAAAATATGAACCTATCTCCTTTGTATGAATCCCCTCTTCCTGTCAACGACAAAAAGAATAAAAACATGAAAGAGCTTCTCCAATTCATACCACCAGTTCATCACAGTTTTTTTAAGAATCTGAAGACAGATGCAACTTTGCCAGATACCGGACCACTGCGTGTTACTGAAGAAGAAGGAGGAGAAGGCGAACAGACTCGAGAATTTCCAGAAATTCCATAAGGTCGTGTCAGTACAGTACAGTTGTTGTGTAGAAAATATACATTATTTTTTTACTGTATGGAGATTGATTTCTGTCGTTTTGTAATAAAAGTATCAATTCACATAATGTTGTGTAACTCTACTTTACTATAATCGTTATACAAGTATGAAACCAAAGGTAAGAACCGTTTTAAGGCAGAGTGGGCTAAAGCTTAAACATATGAAAAAAAACCCATGAACACAAAATGTTCATGTATTTTATGATAAGATACTTAAATTGATTCTACCTTTAAGGGTATTTTGATTTCTTACTGCAGTTTTATTATTCTACATTTATCAGCCGCATCTAAACTTTAAAGCCTTAAATCTCCGAAACGTCTTTTTGTGACTTGGACCATCCTGGCTTTCAATGGCTCAATTGCGTACATGAGGACGTGATGAGTTGGCTGAGAGAGGTCAGACCGATTACCGACAACTTATCCGCTGTTCGTACAGAAACTTCTGACTGTTTGTCAGAATGCAGTAGATAATTTTGAAAAAGTTGGTTCATTTGCTGTAAGCCTTATCTAGGATTTTTCGTCCAACTGTCCAAATGTGCTCAAAGAGGAAAACATGGACATATATATATATATATATATATATATATATTGTAGCTATGTAAGTCCAACCTAAAGCTGATGAAAAAATAAACAAAATAACGTATTCTAGAGATTTTATGATACAGCTTTTTCTCACTGGTGCCCACGGAGAGGGAGTGACTGTTTGTGCTGGGGTGAAAATAATATTTTCCCTATACAGGATATTTTAAATTCGACCCTCACCATTAGGATCTCGGAAACTTCAATACGAAGTCACTTAAATAGGAGTAAAGTTGCGTATTCAGACAATCAGCAAAATGTCGCTTAGAAAGTTTTGAAATTGAAAGTACTTCCGGAAGAGCCGTAAAGAAACGAAATTTCTCAAAATGTCTTAGTTTTCTCCTGACCTTATTTGTGGTTGGATTTCAAAATAAATTGCACATGAACTCTGCCACATTTTCTCTTCTACAAGACGGCACAATTAGAATTTCAATATGACGTTTCGTCTCTTGTCCTACAGCATCAACTTAATTTTTTCTTATAGACGCCATATTGGATTCTTGCACACATGAATAGAATTTTTATTCTGATTTAAAAACATGTATGTCATACATTGACATTACAAAGCCTTAGTTATTCCAGAATTTCCTAGGTAGGCCTCGAAATTATTAGATTTCATTTGTTTGCATAGCAACAGAGTTTGGAAGACTGTGAATACCGCTGCTTATTTATGATTATTATTGTGATTACCATCAATAAAATTTTAATTTCGTATTCAGGTATCACCATATCTTTTTATCTCCTTTTAATTTTCATCCAACAACAAATTTATGGGCAACTAACATTCACTGAATTTAGGGCTTAAAAAGGTCTTTTAAATGTACAAAATTCCAATATAGCGTCCGTATGAAAAAACAAATTTGATGATGGAAGTCGAAAGAAGAAATGTCGAATTGCAAATTTGACTACGCCATCTTGCAGACGAGAATAAGTAACAATGACAATATGCAATTTATTTTGAAATCCCACCTCGAATAGAGTCGGGAAAAAATAAAGCGGTTTTGGGATAAATCTTTTGAGCGAAACAAACATCTGATAATTTCAAGGCCTACCTAAGAAATTCTGTTTTTATTAAAGTAATCAAGGTTTGACACAACGTCAATGTATGACGTATTGTGCATTTTTTAATCAAAATTAAAAACACTATTCCTCTGTGTAAGAATGCAATATAGCTTCCTTAAGAAATAATAAAGTTGATGCTGGAGGACAAGAGACGAACCGTCTTATAGAAATTCTGGTTATGCCTTCTTGTAGAGGAGAAAACGTGGCACTGTTAATGAGCAATTTATTTTAAAATACCAATATAAATGAAGTCAGGAAAAAATCAGAACAGTTTTGGGAAAATTCAGTTTTTCCGTTACTCTACGGAAGTACTTTCAGTTTCGAAACCTTCTAAGTGTCACTTTGTCACGTCTAAGCGACTTCGTATCCCTTACAGTTTCCAAGATCCCAATGGTCCCAATAACATCTTTGAATAATAAAGGGTGTCATACACTAAAAAGCTAAAACCGCTGAACATTACTGCAATTATCAAGATCTGCTTACATAGCTAGAAGTTTCACAGAGTTCTCAACATGGACAAAAAGAACTGGACTACGAGAATACATAGAAGTAAGGCTTAAATCGCGTAACTACGCATTTTGCAACTGTAACAAAAATTTTCAAAAGATTAGTAATCGCAAAAATCGTATTAATTATGGTTCTTGAAAGTTTTGTCCTCTATTATTCGGATTTTTCATACTGTATTCATAATCTTCATTTTGCCATTACCGGGACAATAAACAAAATATTGAGAACAAAGCACTTTGTCGCTGGCTGATATTTAAAATGGAATTTCATTAAAATTTCTTCCGCTACTTGCTCACCTAAAATTGTTACAAAAACTTGTTTCTGTAGAATTGTGGCACCGCGGCTGCTTTCAGGAGCTTAAAGAAACTTTGTTATTCCCATTTTTGAACTGCCTAAAGTTAGTAGAACTGGAAAAATCTCCTCATGTAGATTGTTACACGATCTCGACACCCTCGGCACAACGGAGCGGTCTTATCGGCCAGTTCTGGATTTACGAAGTTCGACACGTTTACGATGGGAGGCCGAAGTCAGGTAGCCACATTGTGGAGCGACACTATGGAAGGGAGCTGTGAGGAGCAAAGTCCGTTGGCATAGCTAGATCGCCAACGGCCGATTGGTACGAAGATGTCCTCAGATCGTCCATTTGAGAAAAGTTCATTAAATGCCTCTTGCGAAGCAATTTTAGCCCTCAAGATAGTTCCGACACACTCTGATGTATCAGAAGGTTCTGTACGAACAGCGGACTATCTGTCGGCAAACAGTCAGAAACTGTACGAACAGGTAATACCTCTCTGATTCTGATTTTGACAGTCACCGACAAGTTACCGACTACTGTACGAACAAACCATTAAACGCTTCTTTTTGTGACTCAATTCCACGGCTTCAATTCCAGTCTTGGAATCGATTCCTTTGATTCGTTTACGATTCTTTTTGACTTCAAATCCGATTTCCGCAATTCCAAAACTTACCATTGATATTAACGAGCGCTAAAAAGGAACGACACTGCAGTAGGAATCGAGACCTGAACTCGATGGATCCGATACCAGCACTTTAGCTTTCAACAAACTGATTGAAAAGCACGTTTATGTTAAGATTCGAGAACGATCTACCATCTGTGGTGCCCACAGGTTATGTGTACATTTTTCCGTTTCACGGGCATTGTAGCGTTAAAAAGATTGGTGTTGCTGCGAGGTATTAACCGCAATTGCTGGGGGTCAGTTGAAGCATTTGGAGCTTTCGTACAATTTCCATTATCCTTTTCTAAATTGTGTATAACGCCGTCCGTCACGATACAAAATTTTGTGCTAAATTTCGTACAAAATTATGTGATAAATTTCGTACAAAAATAAGGATAGATATTTAGTACATAATTTTGTATGAATGAATTTAGTGCTAAATTTTGGTAGAAACTGTTCTAAATGATATCCTACTAAAAGTGCGTAGACGACTACTGAAGCAGTACAATGGCTGATAAATCTCAAACACTTTTATTAGTTGATGTTATCAGTTGTGTTCATCAGTTTCGAGAAACTCCCCTGCGTATGCTGTTCTACTTATAGATTGAAAACTTAAAAGATGACATTACATTACTAAGCTAGTATGAGGAATATGATTGTTTATATGCTGTAAAAAAACAAGGCCTATAAAAACAGTAAAGCCAATTAAGCTGCGTTAAATCAGAATGATTTAAAAACCAATTAGGCTTATAGGCCAGTGGATCCTGCACTAGAAGTTATTTATTCAGCATATGGAGCACACACATGCCCTGGTTCCCCTACCTGATAAATTTTCGGCACGAAATTTTTTTTACGGTATCGTTTACTTCATTTTCCTATGAGGTGGGCAGCTACAACGCAGATCCCAGCTGCTGTAGTCGCATACTCGTATAATATATGTGAATTACGGGATCTCTCGATTTTCTACAATTTTCTATTCGTTCAAAAATAAAGGAATAAGAATTGACGTGATAAATGGCAGCTAGAAATTGACAGTTATAGATTTTTTTCCACCAACTGCGTATGATTTTGTACGAAATTTAGTACAAAAATTTCATTACGTCTCAGACGTGTAAACAAATTGGGAACTAAATTCAGTAACGAATTTTCTCACAAAATTTGGTACTACATTTAGCACAAAATTTCGTATCGTGACAAGCGGCTTCAAGCTTTTGTGGCAATCAGTGGGTTTAAACCTGAACTTGAAACATTTTGTGACTTGCCCGATGGCGAAGCAGTAACTTACGTTTTTTTTTCTTCCACTGCTTGCTTTGAAAACGGTTTTACTGCTTGTAATTATGATAGTTTACTTCATTTTCCTATGTGGTGGGCAGCTACAACGCAGATCCCAGCTGCTGTAGTCGCATACTCGTATAATATATGTGAATTACGGGATCTCTCGATTTTCTACAATTTTCTATTCGTTCAAAAATAAAGGAATAAGAATTGACGTGATAAATGGCAGCTAGAAATTGACAGTTATAGTTTTTTTCCACCAACTGCGTATGATTTTGTACGAAATTTAGTACAAAAGTTTCATTACGTCTCAGACGTGTAAACAAATTGGGAACTAAATTCAGTAACGAATTTTCTCACAAAATTTGGTACTACATTTAGCACAAAATTTCGTATCGTGACAAGCGGCTTCAAGCTTTTGTGGCAATCAGTGGGTTTAAACCTGAACTTGAAACATTTTGTGACTAGCCCGATGGCGAAGCAGTAACTTACGTTTTTTTTTTCTTCCACTGCTTGCTTTGAAAACGGTTTTACTGCTTGTAATTATTATAGTTTACTTCATTTTCCCATGAGGTGGGCAGCTACAACGCAGATCCCAGCTGCTGTAGTCGCATACTCGTATAATATATGTAAATTACGGGATCTCTCCATTTTCTACAATTTTCTATTCGTTCAAAAATAAAGGAATAAGAATTGACGTGATAAATGGCAGCTAGAAATTGACAGTTATAGTTTTTTTTCCACCAACTGCGTATGATTTTGTACGAAATTTAGTACAAAAATTTCATTACGTCTCAGACGTGTAAACAAATTGGGAACTAAATTCAGTAACGAATTTTCTCACAAAATTTGTACTACATTTAGCACAAAATTTCGTATCGTGACAAGCGGCTTCAAGCTTTTGTGGCAATCAGTGGGTTTAAACCTGAACTTGAAACATTTTGTGACTAGCCCGATGGCGAAGCAGTAACTTACGTTTTTTTTTTCTTCCACTGCTTGCTTTGAAAACGGTTTTACTGCTTGTAATTATTATAGTTTACTTCATTTTCCCATGAGGTGGGCAGCTACAACGCATATCCCAGCTGCTGTAGTCGCATACTCGTATAATATATGTAAATTACGGGATCTCTCCATTTTCTACAATTTTCTATTCGTTCAAAAATAAAGGAATAAGAATTGACGTGATAAATGGCAGCTAGAAATTGACAGTTATAGTTTTTTTTCCACCAACTGCGTATGATTTTGTACGAAATTTAGTACAAAAATTTCATTACGTCTCAGACGTGTAAACAAATTGGGAACTAAATTCAGTAACGAATTTTCTCACAAAATTTGGTACTACATTTAGCACAAAATTTCATATCGTGACAAGCAGCCTCAAGCTTTTGTGGCAATCGGGAGATTTAAACCTGAACTTGAAACATTTTGTGACTTGCCCGATGGCAAAGCAGTAACTTAGGTTTTTTTTTCTTCTACTGCTTGCTTTGAAAACGGTTTTACTGCTTGTAATTATTATAGTTTACTTCATTTTCCCATGAGGTGGGCAGCTACAACGCATATCCCAGCTGCTGTAGTCGCATACTCGTATAATATATGTAAATTACGGGATCTCTCCATTTTCTACAATTTTCTATTCGTTCAAAAATAAAGGAATAAGAATTGACGTGATAAATGGCAGCTAGAAATTGACAGTTATAGTTTTTTTTCCACCAACTGCGTATGATTTTGTACGAAATTTAGTACAAAAATTTCATTACGTCTCAGACGTGTAAACAAATTGGGAACTAAATTCAGTAACGAATTTTCTCACAAAATTTGGTACTACATTTAGCACAAAATTTCATATCGTGACAAGCAGCCTCAAGCTTTTGTGGCAATCAGGAGATTTAAACCTGAACTTGAAACATTTTGTGACTTGCCCGATGGCAAAGCAGTAACTTAGGTTTTTTTTTCTTCTACTGCTTGCTTTGAAAACGGTTTTACTGCTTGTAATTATTATAGTTTACTTCATTTTCCCATGAGGTGGGCAGCTACAACGCAGATCCCAGCTGCTGTAGTCGCATACTCGTATAATATATGTGAATTACGGGATCTCTCCATTTTCTACAATTTTCTATTCGTTCAAAAATAAAGGAATAAGAATTGACGTGATAAATGGCAGCTAGAAATTGGCAGTTATAGTTTTTTTTTCCACCAACTGCGTATGATTTTGTACGAAATTTAGTACAAAAATTTCATTACGTCTCAGACGTGTAAACAAATTGGGAACTACATTCAGTAACGAATTTTCTCACAAAATTTGATACTACATTTAGCACAAAATTTCGTATCGTGACAAGCGGCTTCAAGCTTTTGTGGCAATCAGTGGGTTTAAACCTGAACTTGAAACATTTTGTGACTTGCCCGATGGCGAAGCAGTAACTTACGTTTTTTTTCTTCCACTGCTTGCTTTGAAAACGGTTTTACTGCTTGTAATTATTATAGTTTACTTCATTTTCCCATGAGGTGGGCAGCTACAACGCATATCCCAGCTGCTGTAGTCGCATACTCGTATAATATATGTAAATTACGGGATCTCTCCATTTTCTACAATTTTCTATTCGTTCAAAAATAAAGGAATAAGAATTGACGTGATAAATGGCAGCTAGAAATTGACAGTTATAGTTTTTTTTTCCACCAACTGCGTATGATTTTGTACGAAATTTAGTACAAAAATTTCATTACGTCTCAGACGTGTAAACAAATTGGGAACTACATTCAGTAACGAATTTTCTCACAAAATTTGATACTACATTTAGCACAAAATTTCGTATCGTGACAAGCGGCTTCAAGCTTTTGTGGCAATCAGTGGGTTTAAACCTGAACTTGAAACATTTTGTGACTTGCCCGATGGCGAAGCAGTAACTTACGTTTTTTTTCTTCCACTGCTTGCTTTGAAAACGGTTTTACTGCTTGTAATTATTATAGTTTACTTCATTTTCCCATGAGGTGGGCAGCTACAACGCATATCCCAGCTGCTGTAGTCGCATACTCGTATAATATATGTAAATTACGGGATCTCTCCATTTTCTACAATTTTCTATTCGTTCAAAAATAAAGGAATAAGAATTGACGTGATAAATGGCAGCTAGAAATTGACAGTTATAGTTTTTTTTCCACCAACTGCGTATGATTTTGTACGAAATTTAGTACAAAAATTTCATTACGGCTCAGACGTGTAAACAAATTGGGAACTAAATTCAGTCACGAATTTTCTCACAAAATTTGGTACTACATTTAGCACAAAATTTCATATCGTGACAAACAGCCTCAAGCTTTTGTGGCAATCAGGGGATTTAAACCTGAACTTGAAACATTTTGTGACTTACCCGATGGCGAAGCAGTAACTTACGTTTTTTTTTCTTCCACTGCTTGCTTTGAAAACGGTTTTACTGCTTGTAATTATTATAGTTTACTTCATTTTCCCATGAGGTGGGCAGCTACAACGCATATCCCAGCTGCTGTAGTCGCATACTCGTATAATATATGTAAATTGCGGGATCTCTCCATTTTCTATTCGTTCAAAAATAAAGGAATAAGAATTGACGTGATAAATGGCAGCTAGAAATTGACAGTTATAGTTTTTTTTCCACCAACTGCGTATGATTTTGTACGAAATTTAGTACAAAAATTTCATTACATCTCAGACGTGTAAACAAATTGGGAACTAAATTCAGTAACGAATTTTCTCACAAAATTTGGTACTACATTTAGCACAAAATTTCATATCGTGACAAGCAGCCTCAAGCTTTTGTGGCAATCAGGGGATTTAAACCTGAACTTGAAACACTTTGTGACTTGCCCGATGGCAAAGCAGTAACTTAGGTTTTTTTTTCTTCCACTGCTTGCTTTGAAAACGGTTTTACTGCTTGTAATTATTATAGTTTACTTCATTTTCCCATGAGGTGGGCAGCTACAACGCATATCCCAGCTGCTGTAGTCGCATACTCGTATAATATATGTAAATTACGGGATCTCTCCATTTTCTACAATTTTCTATTCGTTCAAATATAAATATAAAGGGATAAGAATTGACGTGATAAATGGCAGCTAAAAATTGACAGTTATAGTTTTTTTTCCACCAACTGCGTATGATTTTGTACGAAATTTAGTACAAAAGTTTCATTACGTCTCAGACGCGTAAACAAATTGGGAACTAAATTCAGTAACGAATTTTCTCACAAAATTTGGTACTACATTTAGCACAAAATTTCGTATCGTGACAAGCGGCTTCAAGCTTTTGTGGCAATCAGTGGGTTTAAACCTGAACTTGAAACATTTTGTGACTTGCCCGATAGCGAAGCAGTAACTTACGTTTTTTTTTTCTTCCACTGCTTGCTTTGAAAACGGTTTTACTGCTTGTAATTATTATAGTTTACTTCATTTTCCCATGAGGTGGGCAGCTACAACGCATATCCCAGCTGCTGTAGTCGCATACTCGAATAATATATGTAAATTACGGGATCTCTCCATTTTCTACAATTTTCTATTCGTTCAAAAATAAAGGAATAAGAATTGACGTGATAAATGGCAGCTAGAAATTGACAGTTATAGTTTTTTTTCCACCAACTGCGTATGATTTTGTACGAAATTTAGTACAAAAATTTCATTACGTCTCAGACGTGTAAACAAATTGGGAACTAAATTCAGTAACGAATTTTCTCACAAAATTTGTACTACATTTAGCACAAAATTTCGTATCGTGACAAGCAGCCTCAAGCTTTTGTGGCAATCAGGGGATTTAAACCTGAACTTGAAACATTTTGTGACTTGCCCGATGGCAAAGCAGTAACTTACGTTTTTTTCTTCCACTGCTTGCTTTGAAGACGGTTTTACTGCTTGTAATTATTATGGTTTGCGCTACATAACTGAACCTTTTTTACGCATATTAGTTACCTTTGTTTCACGCTATTTTCAATTTCTCGGTTTCATCTCGTGTGATAAAGTTAATATTAACATCGCAACAGAAATCAAATACCGTCTATACTCCAAGCTCCGCACCACAATTTTACCTTCTAGGTCTTAACTCGTTTGAGGTCGCTGAAATGTAAAGCTTTTGTGTGAGGTCTATTGCAATAATGGCGATATTCGATTCAAATCAGTACCATTCCTTCCAAACAGTCCATCCAAATACAAAATCCGGTTCTAAGACCTGGTGTTGCAACGATTGAGCCCGGTTTGATGTATCGAAGTCGAAATCACTGGAAATGGAATCAAAATAATAATTGATGTCGGAATTGGAATCATCAGAATCGATTCATCTAAGATAATAGAAATTGGTTCGTTAAATTCTCTCTACGATATTGTTTCCTTGGAACGACTGGTTCAGAACCGGACCAGCTCTAACAGGAATGCGGGAATTTCAAGATTTACGCACCAATGTTTGTTTTAATGGTGAGTAAATGGGATTTCAATTCGACATACTCCTTGAACGTCTCCTAATGAGGAATGTCAGAACAGTCATGTCGGTTGCCAAATCCACTGCAATCCATGTTACTATAGCATGGTTTGTGGGTTGCACACTTGCACACTTAGAAGATATTAAAAATTGCGGAAACCGCATATCAATAGCTTTATTCGTTATGGAAGTAAATATAACAAAAAATATGCTTAAATTACAATTTTAAAGTACTGCTGGATAAAGGGAAAAATTCAAGTTATGAATAGCTATGTAAAATGTGTCAATGTGTATACGATTTCAAGATATGTTGGAGATTTATTTTACCTTTTTTGTAACCAAATCAGGTTGTTATTGTTGCTGATATATTTGAATTATACCGAGTTTTTACCGCTTGTGGTAGTTATACCTTGTAAGAGTTCAAATTTTTGTAATATTATATACAGCGGCTATGAAATTTAAAAGACCGTATTGATAAAATCAGAACAAAATAAACTAAAATAAATTAGTACAAACGTCAAAACTGCTGAGGGCACGAGAAAAAGAAGTTTGAAAATTTGAAAGCTAACTTGCGAACGACGCGATCTCAATGGTTTTATCGTTTGCACTAATTTATTTCAGGTTATTTGTTTGATTATCTCCCAGAATGTCATGACATGCACGCTAGACTTTATTGTTATCCTTTTTTGAACGAAAATTTTTCTGAATCCTCCACATTCCAAAGCTAAAGAGTTAAATTACGAGGTATAATTGAAGTATCTCTTTTTTTATACAGGCTGTTTCAGTTTATTGTTGCATAACTTTAAGATTCGATAGAACTTTTAAAATTAATGCATAAAGACTATATAAACTTGGGTCGGATAATGCGTGGCTTCCGAAATACAGGGTGTTTAAATTTACTTTCTAAAATAGTTTTTTTTAAATATTTCGAACAATATTTGATGCATAGCAGTAAAAATTGGTATACAAGGGTTTTTTGGTGCGACAAAACGAACCATGGGCATAGTTTTACTGTAGCCGCCTAGAGGGCGCTCTCTACTGTACCTGTAGTGTATTAAAATGACCGAAAAAATTTTCTTAGTGGAATTTTTTACTTTTTGAATAAAAAAACTGATTCTTCACACTTTTCTCCATAAAAAAGCTCACATGTGAGTTTTCGTTATAGTTAGCCGTTTTTGAGATATTTCGAATTTTAAGGTTCGATGCATTTTTAATTATTTATGGGAAAATAATATTTTTTTTACATTTTCGATTTGTGCATTACAAGTAATTAAGATGATCGTTTAGATTGTGTTTTTAAAAACTAAATTTCGTGCATTCACAATTGCAAACAAAACGTTTCAGGTTTCAACAGACAACAAAACTGTCAACTAATTGACGTTTAACCTTATTCTGCTTTCAATTTCTAAAAATTATTATATATATCATAAATAATTAAAAATGCATAGAACCTTAAAAATCGAAATATCTCAAAAACGGCTAACTATAACGAAAACTCACAGGAGAGCTTTTTTATGTTGAAAAGTGCGAAGAATCATTTTTTTTTATTCAAAAAGCAAAAAATTGCACTAAGAAAATTTTTTTGGTCATTTTAATACCCTACAGGTACAGTAGAGGGCGCCCTCTAGCGGCTACAGTAAAACTATGCCAATGGTTCGTTTTGTCGTACCAAAAAACCATTGTATACCAATTTTCACTGTTATAGATCAAATATTGTTCGAAATATTTTAAAAAACTATTTTAGAAAGTAAATTTAAACACCCTGTATTTCGGAAGCCACGCATTTTTCGACCCATGTTTATATAGACTTTATGCATTAATTTTAAAAGTTCTATCGAATCTTAAAGTTATGCAACAATAAACTGAAACACCGTGTATATCAGGCGATAAGTTTCCAATAAAATATCTTGAAGTGCATTTTACATAACTATTCATAGCTTGAATTTTTCTTTTTATCCAGTAGTACTTGGAAATTGTAATTCAAGCATTTTTTTCATTATATCTCCATAGCGAATAAAGACATTGATTCACCATTTTATATGACATCTTATGCTCTTTCCGAGCAAAATTAAAAAGTTACAGTTGCATTTTAAACTTTAGTAACAATTCAAGCAAACATTACATAAAATATGTAATGGCTACAAAGTGTACTAATTTGACGAGATTGAGAATTTAGTAAGAGCGCTAGCGGCCATTTTAGGAGGCTGAAAATAATTTCCAGCAATTTCCCCTGGCCGCTTTTGTCATGGCATTTTTTTAACGGATGGCCGTTTCATATCTTACTGTGATCAATTGTGGTGAATTGATTATTGCCTATTTTTATAAATCAAGACATTCAAGTTGTATTTTAACATAAAAACCAATATGCAGACAGAACAAATGCCAGAGCACATCGGCTGATATGAGGAGCTTAAAGAAACTTTGTTAATTCGATTTTTTGGAATACTGCCTAAAGGCGGACTGTCACGATACGAAATTTTGTGCTAAATTTCTTACAAAATTTAAGATAGTGTCAGACAGCATTTAGTACATAATTTTGTATGAACAAATTTAGTGTTAAATTTTATAAAAACTGCTCTAAATAATATCATACTAAAAGTGTAAGCAGTACAATGGCTGATATAACCTCAAACCTCAAACACTTTCATTATTTGATGTTATCAGCTATCATGAGCATCGCGAAACTCATCTGCGTATGCTGTTCTAGCTATAGATTAAAAACAAAAGATGTCATGATCAAAAGAGCAGTGTGACATATTACTAAACGAGTACCTATGAGAAATATGATTGCTTATATGATGTAAAAAACAAGGCATATAGATACAGAAAAACCAAATAAGCTGCGATGGATAAAATCAGAATGACTTAAGAATCTTATATGCCAATGGATCCTGCACTAGAAGGCATATGGAGCACACACATCCCCTAGTCCCCTTCCCTAATCCATTCTCGACTCAAATTCTTTTACGGTTTCGTTTACTTCATTTTCTTATGAGGTGGGTAGCTAAAGGAATAAAGTAGCAACCGCAAAGTGTGGTTAGAGTGACTGCGTGATAAATGGCAGTTAGAAGTTGACAGTTACAGTTTTATTTATACCAACTGCGCATGATTTCGTACGAAATTAGTGTCAGACAGGATTTTAATCTCTAAACAAATTGGGAACTAAATCCAGTAACGAATTTTTTCACGAAATTTAGTACCAAATCATGACAAAACATGACAAAATTTCGTATCGTGACAGACGGCCTTAAGGGTAATACAACTGGGAAAAGCCTGCCCATGTAGATTATTCCACAATCTCGATACCCTAGGGACAAAGGAACAGTCGTATCGACCAGTTCTGGATGTAGAAACTTCACGGTTAGGATAAGAGACCGAAGTCAGGCATGTCCGACTGCCAATTACATCGCGCGAGGGTGCATTTTAGAAGAGCTTTCAATTCCAAAGCCCATTGGCACAGTGGTAGAAGACAGCTAGATCGCCGAAGTCACGCCAGTGCGTTCCGAGACTGTTCGTTAGAGAAGAGTCATCTATCAGTCGGACAGCCATTCTTTGAACAGCATCGAGCATGTATGATGTACAAGTTGTTTGTATGGGCCATCATACATTGACATACGTTGAATATTTCATGGTACATACATGAATATTCTGACCAGTTGGACTACAAAAAATGTTAGCTCCCATCTTTCAAAGTACCTAAGGATAAGTAATCGAAGCGCAAAGTCGGGCTTGCATTTGTGGTCTTTGCTCTTCCAATCTCAACGGCCTTGTTTATTTTGTCTACAACACGTGCCACTTAGCCAGACATTTTTCCGTGGCTTTGTGGCGCACAGTCGTAATGCTGATTTCAAACATCCTAATGCATGGTGTAATGGATGATTTTATGTTCAAAGCAAATAATGCTGGATTTAATAACCTTGTTATCCAACGTATTGCTCTCCGGTATCATACAAAATACGCGCTTTAAAGTGTATTACAATTTAGTCTACGCCATAGCTATCTGATGATGTCATAAACCAGCTACCAAGTCTTTACTACAGCTAAATTAACTTCTGCCCTCTGGCTCTGAAAGTGCCCATAAAAGAGCTTACAGCCCATATGCATAGAGCATCGTACTAAAATGTACTAATTATTTATCCTACCAAACACCATAACTCGTTATGGATTCGAGCATTTCCTATCGATAATATTGTATGGTGGCCACTTCGACCTACAATGCAATATTGGTTATCAAGTAGTTGTTCAGATTTTTAGGTCAAAAGTGATACGTTTTCTCTTCTCACGCCGTGATGGTAGAAGTATTGAAGTGTAAAGACATACCAAATTGGATTGTTTGAGCACGGAGAAGAAAAATTCACCCTAAAAATTCAAACCTCGTTATAAAATTGACAGATACCCTTTTTAGTAACATTTCTGGACAATTCTGTATTTATTTTCATTGTGCGACCGCTTACTTCAACAGTTAGATACAAACTAGTATCGTTCGAAATAGTCGTGGTCAGCCGGCTATTGGCTAGTCTGCGCACTTTTCAGCAACCAAACTGTTTAGTTGACTCGGTGAGCACACTAGCAGCCTAATCCGACTAAACCATCGTCCGACAGAAAGTCTGCGGTCTGCGGGAGCCCTCTCTCTTACTACTTTGACCAAAAAATTAAATTGTGCGTGCCATTTAATCGCATATTCTCGGACTAGACTGCTTAGGAGATTAGATGCAAACTGTACCGAGTGACAAATCGATATCTACCGGTCAGCTGAAAAAAGAAGACTGGACCTGGAGGTTATCTCTGCTTGGGTATGCAACAACCTGATAACCTGATACAGTTTAATGCTTCCAAAACATAGTTCTGTACCTTACTAACAAAGAAGCGCCTTAGCGCTCATCCGGTTTCAATGGATGGGCGAGTTCTACCAAAGAACTGGTAGTAGTCCAGATCACCGAGGACTTGATCTGGCACGAACACATCTCGTCGATAGCGGCAGCTGCTGGGAAAAACTTAGCCTATTTGTTTAGACCAAAGAAGTACTTTTCTCCACATAACTTCCCCACTCTGTACAAAGCTCAATTAAGACCTAGCCTCGAGTACTGCTCACGTGTTTGGAGCGCTGCCGCCTCGACTACCTTATCATGCTTGATGCTGTTCAGAGGGGAGATGTCTGATTGATCAGTGACTCTAACTGGCAGTCTCGGGACCCTTTCACACTATCTAGCAGAACTGGCCGATACGACAGCTCTTTTGGAGCCTTTTCTCAGTTCTGCTAACCTTAGGCAAGTCAAAAATCGAATTAACAACGTTTCTTTAAGCTCCTCTAAGCAGCCACTGTGGTCTGGTATTTAAGCATCTGCTTAGGCGGCTTCTTCGGAATAGAAATAATAAATGACACATATTTTTGACCATATGGAATCAGAATAAAAGAGGCTATCATTTTTCATTTTTAATTAGAATATACAAGGTGTACTTTTTAAAAAATGTAACTTCATTCGATAGCGCATTTCTGAAACAAAAGTACAAAAAAGTAATTGCATGAAAAATTTTACATTGGACCCTACAACTTCTGCATACAACTTTTTTTCTAATCGGACATACGGAAAAGTCAGAGAGGGGACATTTTATAGTGGGAACATACACAAAAACTTTGGTACTTGACTTTTATGTAATTCCAAAGCCTTGAATATTTATATCCAATTTCATGAGTACTAAAAGAGATAGTCCGCCTAAGATCAACCTTGTAATATTCTCAAAGTTCTTAATGTCATTAGCAGCTTCCATTTTCCATTAATTTGTACTACATTTGGAAAATCAAAAGAAGTTATGTGGTCTTAACTGTTTCAAGTTGCATACAATGCATGTTTGTCAATTTAATAAGACGTAGTCAGAAAAGTGTAGATTTCAGAAACAAAAATTTGCTCTTTCTGTTGCCGCCAGGTGTCAACATCGAATATGACGTCATCATATAGCGAAAGACCGTATTACATCACGACACATCCCTGGACGCAAATCCAGCCGTACTGTCAAAGTCCATAGCCATCACTGTAAGCTTCGTGGCCCTTGGCTTCCAACACAGCGGGCTGGTCTTTGCTCCAGATGGATGCAGCTCTGGTTGCACATAAGGTTAGGCACAAACCTATATCTTAGAATAGATATTTATAAATTAATCAAGCCCTTTTAGGATTAAATCCATAATAATAATCTTTTGAATCGAAGTACGATACCCTTATTTTTTATGTTGCATCTTGATTAACAAAACCTACCTGAGGACAGTCAACTCAATACTATATTCGCTCGTGTAAAGAATTATTTGAGATGAAATGACAGGCCGTAGCGTCGTCTATTAGAGAATCTGTCACAGCTATGTTTGTCCTCTCCACAATAATTATAAGTCTACTTTGAAAAGGTTAATGTCTGGTGGATGGCGCCGTAGCTATATGCTCATACGGCGCCATCTATGAGATTCCTAATTATTGCTGAGAGGAGAAAGATAGCTGTGATGAATTCTCATCATGCTATCTCATGTTATCTCAAATAGAAGGTAGAATACGTTAATCAATGATCGAACATAACAAACACCCTGTTTTTAGTACAATTTTGTATTTTTAGGAAAAATAGAAAATACAGGAAGGGTCATTTGCAATCAGAAAAACCAGATATGTTACAATCATGAGCTATCGCCATTTTTAATAATTTGTGGAAAATCTCTACTTTTGAGACTGTACTATTTTTTCTGCAGTTGTATTTTGCTAGTTTTCAATCAGATTCACATAATATATTCTCAAATGATGTGTCGCTGGAGACAAGTTATGTACGAAAATTTAGTACAGTTAATATATTTACAGCAATTGGCTAATCTGCAATTTTGTTAAAAATATTACAGTATATTCAATGAGGCCTGTACAGAAAAACTAGTAGGCGGATAAAGTGTACATTGTGATGAAAAACTTCTTGATACTATGGCCTGCCTATTAGGTAATCAAATATCCTAAATAGTTTCTGGGCAAAGTAAATCGAAAAATTCCCGTTTTTCAAACTTCACCCTTTTCCCGTCATTGGTGACCTTCTACCTTCTGAATGTGATTGAAAAATAGTTGAGAAGCAACAAATTCTCAAATTCAGAGAAATGTCAGGTCTTTTCAATGTACGGGAGGCCGGCCATGACATGATTTTGGGTAATAGAAGCGTTATGGAAATCCCGCCATCGGGCGGGTATTACGTATCTTGAAAATTGGCATTATGTCGATTTTTTTTTGACATTATATTGTTTTTTTGTGATATTATGTAGGTTTTTCTACAAGATGTTAACTTAGCACTAGCTGATGGACACGTTGTGAACTCGTTTTGTAGTTGTACGTGTTGCCTAAACGTCATTATTCTTCAGTTATCAATGTCTGGCTCTGATGTGATGTAAAATCTGCTTCAGAGATGGCATTACTGGAGGTCGAATCTGTAAGTTGTATACTATACCTAGAAGGAACCGGCAATTCGTAGGTGCATAGTAAGGATTTATGTGTTGATGATAATTCCATTGGATTGTTGTCTCAAATACACTTACTTGAGATTCAAAGCTAGAAATTAGATGCTCATTCACTTTTTTTTCTCATCCATTCTGGAAATTACATATGCAAATTTGCTGAATTTCAAAAATGAGATAGATAGGAAATAATTATATTCACTATACACTGTCGAATTACAAGTCATCTAATTACAGTAATTACACACAACGCGGGCGCAGTGGTGATTTACCGTAATTCTCCTCAAAGTTTTCGAAAACAAAAAACGTAAAAAATCGGAATTCATAAATTTGAACATACCCTGTCTTCAGAAAGGAAAACATATAAATAAGCCATCGGGAACAGCTAATAGATATACTACATTGGCAGTATATTCAGTAATAATTTTCTTACGCAGCAAATATCACTGATTTTATACACATGCAGGCACATAATCATTCACATGCGATCTTGCTATTCGACCAACTGTCTTCTCAGAGATGAAAACTATATTCTGCTCACTCGGCTTCATAAAACATATGCAACCAACAATGCGTGTAGCTGAGCTATTCCTCCATAGATGGACGCTCACAACGATCCTAGTGAGCAAACGTGGAGTGACTGTTTGCACACTAAAAACTACCTAGTCTGCAAGATGACATTTTATAGTTATTTTTTTTTTACTTATGTGACTCGATGCAAGATGCCTTACTCGTCACAGGAACATGCAGAATGATTGTGCAATGGATTTGCTCGACGTGCTGACGAAGAATATCAAAACCGATGTCCTCGTAGAGCAAATTTTTCAAACCATCGTAGATTTATTTGTATTCACAGTGCCTATGTATTAGAAACAATACCAGGAAATAAGGAAAGGAAGGCCTAGGATTAGCGTAGATGCTGAAGATGGGTACTACAGTTAACTGAGAATGAGCCTTCTAGCAGCGAGCGCCATGTTTCGTGGAATATTTGTGTAGCACATTCAACGTGTCTATGCTCCTCTTCGAAAAGACTGCCCAAAGAGAGTCCTGTTTTACAGAACGATGCTCCAAGACTACTGAAATGACTCATAGACTCGCAACTTATGGGCTGGGCTAGTAAATAGCCAGAGAGAACTACCAGGGAGTTTGTGTAAAACTTTCTACGATATGGTTTCAACATGATGGGGCCCCTGCACACAATTCTCGCCAGGTCAAGGATTTTTTAAGTCGCACATATTCAGGCCTATGGATAGGGCGAAGAGGAACCATAACCTGACCGCCTCGTTCACCAGACCTCAACCCCATCGATTTCTTTGTATGGTAGTGTTTTATACTGGAATTCCAACCGTATTTTGCTACTGCGAGCAACAACCTCAGCAGTAATCCAGATATGATACGAGTACAGCGGATTGATAGGAAACAACAACATATGGTTCTTGGACCACTGCTTTTTATTTTATACTATATATCTCCGATCTTGATGAGGATATTCAGTTTTTGGCAGATGACTCGCAGTTATACAATAATTTTAATACTGCCAATATCATAATTGCTGAGGCTCAAATTAATGAAGACTTGAGGTCTATAGACAAGTATGCAAAAATTCCTAATCTTAAATTCAGAAAAATGAAAAGTAATTATATTCAATCCTAAAAAATTTAGAAATGAAATTAAGAAATATTAGACAATATCATTAACTGGTGAAATTATAAATATGTGAAACTGTAAAAAATCTAGGCATATCTCTTGATAAATGTCTGAATTTTATCTCTCATTATACTTGAACAGACACATTCTCGATTACAAAACTAAAAAAATTCTCTGTGAGTCATTAATTGTTTCAAAAATTACATACTGCGACATTGTTTATCATCCGCTTTTAGATTCAGTATCAGTCAAGCGCTTACAAAAAATTAAAAATTCATGTTGCAGGTTAATCTGTGACTTGAAAAAATATGACCACCCTACCTCCTCTTTCTTAAAACTGGAATGGTTATCTATTCCTAATCTATTTAAATTGCATATATTCACAAGCTTTTACTTACCACAATTCCCCCATTTTTGAAAGATATATATATATATATATATATAAATTTCGTGGTTCTATGCACTTACGAGATATTCGCTTTATGGATACGATAACAATTGCTCCTCACAGAACTTCATTTTTTACCTAAATGTTAACTTATAACGCTACTATCACGTACAATGCTTTACCCTCTGATACTAAAACTTTTAATTTCAAGAACTTTAAAAATTATTTATGAAAAATAATTTTCGAACAATCATTTACATAAATGTATCTCTTACTTCTGCTTATAATATATGCATGAATATGTATGTATAACGTTATACTTTTATCCAATCTTGATTTACCTTTCTTTTACTCATTTAATTTATCCTTTTTTTTTATGTTGAAACTCTGCATTTTAGTAGTTGGTATATATTTTTTTTATGGGCATTTTACGGGTTAAGTGGTAGAATAGCTTATGCTAAACTTCGCCCAATAAAGACGTTTTATTATTATTGTTATTATTATTTTATAAAACAAGAAGCGATTGACCTCTAGGATATAGAGGAAATAAAATTCAATCATCACATTCACGTAATCTAATAATCACACACAAGGATTTACTATCTTCTATTTCCATTACATAAGGCTGGTACTTAGGCTTACAGAATTAGGTATTGTTTTGGTAACGCTTTTAACACCCTTAAATAATGTCGAAGATACCATTCCTTGAAATGATTAGTCCTAGAATTAATTCAGGTTTGAAGATTTATTGTCACATAAGTGTTCGCCGATCCTATTTTGTGGAAAGAAGATCAACAGTGATAGTAGAGGCTTAAGTTTGAAAGATGGAGATACCCCGATTTAGGGTACCTGCAGCATTTTCCCTACTTTGCGCCGAAGCTATTTAGGATATTTGGTTATTTTAAATGGACATAATATTGGGAAGTTTCTCATTATTGGGAAGATCTTATCCGCCTACTAAAATTTTGTACAGGCCTAGGTGAAGATACTGTAATCCTTTTGACAACAGACAATGCTGCAAATTTGTCGTTGGAAAAGTACAAGCTTCAGGACAGCTTCAGAAAAACTCGACTCAAAAACCGTGCACAATCGAATAAGGCCATGTTTGGTTTTTCTGACTGCAAATGACGCCCCCCTCACCCTCTTCTGTTTGCCCCATGACTTTTGGGACACCCTGTATAGGTTGCTTAAGATTTGTAATTAAAAAACAAAAACCCGATAATGTTTTTATCTCTACACATGGTGAATAGGGAGAAATTTCAAAAGATAATTTCGTACATAATCCTAAGACAAAGGGCTCTCATACTATAGATCCGGAAATGCATCGTTTTCAAGATACAAAGTGTCACTTTCTTTTATTAAAATGTTTCTACATAATAATTTAAAGGAAATGCTTCATAGTTGTAAAATTACATATTGCCTGGGGCTTAAATCCGTAGTTTTTCTTTAGTGTTGGGGTTTTGTTGACCAATTATTTCTATTCCATTAAATTCAAGTTTGCAAGGTTACAGCAGTGCACATGAATATTCAATAAATTTAAACAAACCCGGTTAAAGATTTGTTGTGATTATTACGAAAAATCGATGCCCTTGAAAAAAGTTTGACTGTATCTTAAAAGCACAGCATTATCAGACCTATGTGTATATAAATTTTTGGTCTTGCCGTTTAGTCAGATACTTTATCAACACACGATACATCTATGGCAAAGACAAAAAATAGTAGTAGTAGTAGCCGTAAAGCATAACACTAATTCAAAAACGTGACGAAAAACAAGAAAGTCTCATACTTCATATTTGGACATTTATAAGGTTTTGATCGATATTCAAATAAATGCGCTTTGTATTGAATATGCTTCACATTTTTCTAACTGGACTACCATAGGAAATAATAATAATAATAATTACCTGGCAGGTTACATCAGCAAAAGCTGTTTTTCAGAACCAACCAGGGCTAAAAAAAATTCAAGTAATACAAAAAAATACACAGAAGATAATAAGAAAATTTAAAGCAGAAACATAGTTTTTTTTCTGAAATACATACAATGCAAATAGATCCACTTATAACAGTTGGAGGATATTGAGTAGCTAATACCAGAGGCAACATTAATCTATTTGACGAGTTTTTGATATCAACGTGAAAGGTTATCCACAGAGACTAGTAGATATGACGTTTTGACCACATATATAGCAAAAATCTCCGTAAGATGCGGGAATCTTCATCTTTTCGTATACAAAACGCTTGATAGGCAACGAGACACTTGACGCAAACTGTCAACCAAGTTCTTATATTATTTCGATTGGTATCGGTATCATATCCGAATGGTTCTAAACTGTTTGCGCTTGAACAGACTTGTCAGCAGAGTTTGTAGTACAGAGAAAGTGCCAGAAAGCCATTGGCCAGGGATCATAGTAACAATACTGCTGGTATTGTGTTAAACAATCGCTATAAAAGCAATCTGATCGCTATTATTCGCACTAGGTACTAGTACAGACACGTCACGTCTGCTCGCGGTGAACGCCGCCTATAAAGAAAAGTCACAACGACCGTCATTTCCCTGAACTACATGAACTTGCAGCTTGGGCCATAGAGGCTATGAATGGCCCCCGCTGGTGCTACTATATTTCTGAAGTTCGGACAATACACTACTGATACAAGTGACTGCTGGTTGATTATCGTATTCTAGCTGAAGATAGCCAACCATCTGCTGTATTCTGGCGTCCAAAAATGGATCTTAAAGATCCTAGCGCCATCTATGAGACACTAGTAGAACACGCAAATGAGCACAGAAATCTACTTTGAAAAGACGAATTAGAGTGTTTGGTTCGGTTACTGCCTCATAGATTACGCTAGGTTCATAACTTAGTTTTTGGCCTGTCTAATGCCTGTTTTAATTGAGTATCTTCAATTAGAAAGTTTATTATAGTCTAAAATAATACCAGCTTTTGTTGCATATAACTGTGTAACTGGTATCTTTGACAATCTGAAAGAATTATTCCGATAACTTGAAATTTTGTGTTCGAGCGGGACGTCACAGTACACTCGTTCATCATGATCTCTAACGGTCGCGGCCGGATGACGCTGCTTCGTTATTCGGGGCTTGCTCAGTAGATTAGTTCTTCATTATCGGAATAAGAAGCTCTGTTAGTTACAGACAATAAGGAAGATTTTATGTATATTAAGCCCACACGCGACCTACGCCTATGCATCCCCACCTAGACGCACACAAGTTTCGAGGAGTATTTCCCTCCACCCATCATTACTCTAATAATATTCATATTATCTCGAAATAAGGGCAATAATAAAATACATCCCAGTTATCGTTCACATTAGATTCTTCATCCATTATAATAGGCACATACTCTAGTAATTATTATCATGATCCTTTTTGCCATATCAGCTTAACCTTTCTAACATCAAAATGAGATTCACAGCAGTACAATGATCTCTCTCTAAATTTCTTATGTTTTGGCGCGGTAACATTTTTTTCTGGAGCTGATATGCCTGTATTTGTACACCTAGTGTCTGAAAATCGAAGGTCTGCCCCATTCTTTACATGTTTGTACGTAAATTGTAAATAAAGATCAGAGCAACATTTGTAAATCCATCGCATTATGGTGGCGATGGTTTAAAGTGACGTCATTACTGACTCACGCTCCAGTATGACAAACCTTCTATTCAGCGCAACCTTGTCATTTTTTAAGATATGAAAAAAATTGACTGCTATACTCCACTATCATTTTGAGTGTATTTTAATAAATAGGACACCTACTCATTGTAATAGGTTAATTAATATTTAAAGATACTCAATTGAAATAGAAATTACAAAAGACAGTTCAAAAAAGAATTGAAGATCTTAGCATCATCTATGAGACAGTCTTACTATTACTATTTTTGACGTAAATATCTAAATTTATTTTTGTGTTCTGCTATCTCATAGATGTCGCTTGGATCTTTCAGATCGCTTAATGGACTCCAGAATACAGTATATGGCTGGCTACATTCATGTAGGATATCAATACTAGCACGTAGTAAAAGATTATAAGTGAAAGATTGCATCTGACAATCGCCACAGCTTTGAGTAATACGGATGTGAGATTTGTTCCGCAATTGAAGCTTTTATTTCAACATTGTTTTCCATTGTTTCAGGGCCCTCTGATCCCAGCCGCATTCACCAACGGCTACCATTGAGTCGTCCTACAACAGCACATTGGAGGAGGACAGTCTAGTGTTGTGTGACCGGCAGTATCGGCTATGCAATCGCAGCCACTGTGATCCACCGTCACAACTATATGCACCTGTACATTCACTTTATGTATAATAATAATGATTAATAATACTAATGGTAATGTGTAGCACCCCGCTAGAGGCGAGGCCCACTCGTTGTTGTAATGTTTGGTGTAACGCGCTTCACGTCCCGCTCTTCGACTTCCGGTGACAGCTGACATATGACATTCACTCACTCTCTTATATAATCCGATTTGGTTTTGCTTCAAGAGCGCACGTGCGATCTTACATGGACGCTTTACTGAGACGCCACTGACATTGTTATTGATTTTCTGTCCTTTATCCAGACCCACCCCATCTTTAATATACCATCGGTCTTGTACTGTTTTTGTTTAATGATAACTATTATCAAACGGTAAGTTTTTTTACTAAATCTAAGGTACTATTCTCACTCACAAAATCAACTCGACGGCAACTCTACTTCAACCCGATTTCATCCCGTTTTGAGGTTGTTGAGCAAGTCACTAACTATGTTGAGACGGTGGACTATAAATAGTTTATTTTAATTCTTGAAAACCTTCACTGGAAAAAAGCGTAAAAGAATGAATTCAACAAATAAACTCTAACCAGTCAACAGAGTATTTTGTAAAATGCGACTTTTCTTTTAACAACCACGTTCGAAACAGCAACGCTCTTAAGCGATACAATAGCACAGGAAACTTAAAAAGAATTGAAGAAAAAATCTCACGATTCATTTGGTAAGGAATTTCTAGTATTGCTCTATAACATGTTTTGTTTGTAAATATTGCTCCAAGTTGTCGCTGTTCATTTCAAAAACCTGAGTTATTTCACTTCTTCCTACATTTGCAACATCACAGAGGAGGAGGAGGAAGAGGAGACGGAAGATGAGGACCGAGAGGCAGGGTAGGACTGGCACATTTAGTTTAGAGTTTCCGGCACTTAATGTCTCGGTTATACAAGTATTAAGGCTTTGTTATATGTGTTACTAGGAAAACTTGCTCATTACTGCCTAACCTGTACGCTCTGTAAAGAAAAGTCCTAACTTCGAGGTATGTGGTATATTGTATTTTCCAAAAACGCCAATTACGTATCAATTATAGTGTGCAATGAACGATCTGTGGAAAGCAACACCTTGTACGCAAACATATTTTCCGAGTCTGATGATCACTCATACACTGTCAAATTACTTGTAACACCTTTTGAATCAAATTTAGCTCTGCTGAGGGGTTATTATTACTGATGCCCCCACTGAACCGCTTTAACGGACACGGAAACGCGATGGTGAAGTACTTTTATCGGATGCTGAATGATTTTTTAAAGATACGAAGTAGGGTTGAAGTCTTGTTGCTTTAGTGACAAAGAGTATGAGGATTCCACTCTAGGCTTTGAGTTTCAGCACTATCTGTTATTAAATTTTGTAGTTGTTTGGGTAAGTAAAAAGAATTTATTTTATCCATTTATCTTTGTTAAAAGTAGGTATTGCCTATACTATTAGATTGGGCAACGGTCTTTATCGATTTTTCTAACCTAAATATTGTAGATTGAAGAAGCATGGGGGGATATTATAGGCCTAAATACAACCTCATATTTCAATTGATTGCATTATATCAATAAATAACTGTCTATGTTGTCCACTGAATGATGTTACCAAAATGAAAAAGGTTAAACTTTTTTGGTTAGTACGATAAAAGCCGAAGATTCGAATTCCTATTGATTAAAACAGGTCTGTCTTGGTCGTCGCACGTGTGTCTCTGATACTGAATAAACGATGATTGGTTATTCTCTAGCCGCTCTGGGAGGTAAAGCAATTACTTTTGATATTCGTTACATGTGAGCAGATGTAAATATGCAATCATACAGGATTTGTCGGTGGTTGGAAGTAATTTTACTATAAATGCTCTTGGTTTCAATTACCAGAATTATCAGGGTAACTCTTGATTCAACATTATAAGAGAATGCACCACATGACTAACTGAAAGCATACTTTTTCATAATATACAGGGTGTCCCAGAAATAGCACTCCAGAGTGACCTGGGAGTTAGATTGGATTCAGAGCAATCAGATAAAATCAACATGATCTGATTCAAAGTTTTCTAGTTTCCGAGATATTGCCACTTTTAGGTTTTTTCAAAAAATCACTACTTTTTGCTGCTTTTTTGCCTGTTATGGCTATTTAAAACTTCTAAAATATGTGTTTTTTCCTGTTCTACCACTATTGGTTAGTTGAGACATTCATTCATTGAAAACTAGCGCGGTATGATAAAAAAATTAATACATTTTGTTTCAATGTGAAAACCTTCACTAAAGGTTGACTAATTGCTGTGATAAAAATTTACGAAACTGATATTAAAAACTAGTGTCTTTAATGCTCTTTTAAAAATAGTATAACATTTGTAGGTTCTTTCTACTAAAAATTGAATAATTCCAAGTTTTGTCATTGAAGTCGTAATACTTGCGAAATACTACAAATAAAAAATAAGTGCAGCAGTCTTTTGTATCCAAATCACTAAGGAATGAAATGACCTAAACAGCGAAAGAGCTAAATAATACGTGTGTAGCGTTAACACAATGAGCAGTAGTAATAAATTAACCATGCGCATGAGGTGCGCAGGTACCACATCTCAACAATAAATGTAAAAGCGAGATAGTCAATGACATGTTTAGGTCGTTTCATTACTCAGTGATTTGGATACAAAAGACTGCTGTACTTATTTTTTATTTCTAGTATTTCGCAAGTATTACGATTTCAATGACAAAACTGCAATTATTCCATTTCTGGTAGAAAGAACCTACAAACGTACGATTTTTAAAAGAGCATTAAATAGGCTAGTTTTTAAGATCATTTGCCGATAAAGTCTGGTACATTTTTTATACAGTAATTAGTCAAACTTCAGTAAAGGTTCTCTCATTGAAACAAGAAGTATTATTTTTTTTTCTATTATACCGTGCTAGTTTTCAACCAACTATTAATGGTAGCCCAGGAAAAATATCATAAATAAGAATTTCTAATATGAGGCAAAAAAGAAGCAAAAAGTAGTGATTTTTTGAAAAAAACTAAAAGTGGCAATATCTCGAAAACTAGAAAACCTTTACCAAAGTCATTTTGATTTTATCTGATTGATCTGAAGCCAATTTATCTCCCGTGTCACTCTGGCGTGTTATTTCTGGGACATCCTGTATAATTTAATTGATTTTTTTTCGATTAGCCTGAATAGATAGCATAGGTATGCCAGCTCAGTAAATGTAAGGGTATTTTATAAAACATCATCGTAAATCTTTTATAGACTTCAAGATCTACATCTTGATACATAATTTGAAGATCGTTTGTACTTATTGCTAACCAACGTAATCTGCTCGATGTAACGATGCATGGTGGTTTTAGGAGTACATAAGTTCCTTGAGCAGTATTATTTTTTACATATCTACTCTAGCTGAGCGAACAAATCTATCAACCGATTTATTTTTTTAACTGAAACGGCATGGTCTTGACGCATTTGGAAAGATGCTGTACCAGAAGCGTACTATAGTACAATCAACCTATGTCGTAAGTCATGATCATAAATCATCGACGTATATTTGCTCGGTAACTTTTTACTATATTAAGCAGTACTTATATGTATTGTCCAAAATTTATTTGCACCTTCCACCCTTGATATTATTCACTTCATGTGGAACTGGTCTAGATACTCCGGATCATTTTCTTGTAAAGTGTCAACGAAAAATGGATACTTTGAATGGATTTTCAGCCACGTTATGGGTAAACATGATGATAGGAATAACACGGCACGTTTCTTAACAGCTTAGCGATTATGAGAAGAATAAAGGATATGACTGTACGACTATGACTGTACTATACGATTACCAATCATCGTCAACGTATCGCTAACCGGCAGTCGTAGGTGCGCTATATATCACCAAACACAGGCACTATTGGTTAACGTCTTACGTTATATTTACATATGATATATTACAGGGTATCTTAAGGGGTACTGCCACTCTATTTTGCAAGCAAAAAAATCAACTTAGATACTATATAAAATGAAAACTGCTGAGAAGTATATTTTGGATGCTTCATGTATACTGCGTAAAGCTTCATTCACTTCATTTTTCTTATCGGTTAAATGAACAATGAAACTTGTCTTAAATACCAGTACAATGAAAAATAAACAAATTTAGCTATATACCTAATCGAACTTCTTAACAATTCTTGCACTCCTAGACACATACATAAAGGAAACTGCTAAAGATTTTATCAAATAGCTATGCATAGGTTTATATCCTCCACGTAGAGTTATCGAAAATTCATGTACAATTTCTTGAAACTTTTGAAATATGTAAAGTGACATTACCCCTTAAAACAAGGGATACAAATCCTTACATACATTATTATTATAAGGACCAACTTGGCAACAGCTGCACACGTATAAAACAAATGAATGAAAATTTTGGGTGCGTTGCCGTGGCAAGTTGATTATTTCGTTGTTTTTATCGATATTCATTTTCTCTTAGTTTTTATTTGTCTATAGTTGTTTTATATAAATTTTATTATTATTCTATTGCGTAAGATATATATGATATATTGTATTATTCATTAAAACACAAAATAAATGTAAGTTATGTGGTACCTATAAGCCTCATG
Source organism: Acanthoscelides obtectus (assembly GCA_963669975.1). Taxonomy (NCBI): domain Eukaryota; kingdom Metazoa; phylum Arthropoda; class Insecta; order Coleoptera; family Chrysomelidae; genus Acanthoscelides; species Acanthoscelides obtectus. The sequence continues at coordinate 83,662,130 of CAVLJG010000001.1, read as the reverse complement.
AGCTTATGAGGAATCTGTACTCAACATATACTGTATTCCTTTGAAACTGAAACAACTCCAGCAGTTAAAACGCACGTAGTTGTCTTTAAAAAAAATATTTTGTTCAAAGTGGCCGGAAACAGAGAAAAACAGTTCTTCATATTTCAGTATCCATACTTTGGCACAATATGAATTTATTCGGTGAGTATCTCCACCTGGATTAAAAGTACTAAAGCTACTTTTCGTGCATTTTATTTAAGCGTCTATATCTCTATATCTATTACAACCTGAAGAACTTTTATGGTTTACGAAGCTTTCCACACATATACTTTAAGCTTCCATGCAATGTATGTCTATTGTGATGTACCCAATCTGTATGGGTAGTAAGTCCGACTGGCTTCACAAGAATACTTGTCTGAGCGTTTCAGTTTCAGTGAAATATGTTATATTTTCACTGTATAATTTCATAAAATCTGTATATAATTCTTGTTATTGTTTCAGTTTTCAGTAGGATGAAATGAACAGAAAAATAGCACACTGCAGTACTAGCAACTCTAAGGTGAGTCAGAAACGTCTATACTTCCGAATGAACATAGCGCATATTTCCCAAGTATGTAGAAAGGAGTTATCAACTTTGCTATTTTTTTTTGACATTTGATAATAAATACAATATTAGATGGTTAAAAACTTATCTAATAATTTACGGATCTTAAAAAAAAGTTAAGTGTTAAAAGTATTATCTACTTTTAACATCTTCACATTTAATTCTTTCAAATCTTCATACACTTAGAAGGAAAGTAGCAGTTCTTTATATTCTTACATAAATACTCTCAATTTTCAATTCTTTATTATCTCTGTTTATTTCATCCTACTACGTCTGCGTACAACTAGTAAGAATGCAAAACCACTCCACAAGTCCTTGTACTGTAATATTCTTATCCCATTCTAGATCTGTCTCATTGTTAGCATAGGGAAGATCAATTTAAAGGTATATATTATATAAATGAATCAATGTTTCCTGTTATTATGTGAATATTCTATATAAATTGGGAAAATTGAGAAATTGACAAAAATCAGACTTTTAACCAAAGTTGGCAGTTTTAAAAGGAAAGTGCGTGTTAAATAAATAAATGGTTAAAACTACTTAGCTGATTGGTAATGGAAACATCATTTTTGTGGTCAACATCTGTCTTTATTTATATATATGCTTAATTTGTGTTGGATGAAATGTCAATGTCATCAAATGTCTACTATGATCGGGTATTGTAAGATGTCATAGTGAAATTCGATTTGTCAATTTCTCAAAATTCGGTATCAATCTTCATGTGGTTAATAAGGTGTGTTATTATTTTATGGTTATTTTTAAGTTTCTCCGCCGAACGATTGGCTTGTTATATATGATCATAACGATACATTGTTATCCGAATGATCCGCGAAAAAGCAGCTGCTTGTAATTTAATATCCCTCAGTACAAAATCACCACGATATAAATTAATGCATTATATGTAGATCGAGTGATTGGAAATAAGGGTTTATGCGCTGACATGCATCCATACGTATGAATAGAACATTTACATTACTGATCAAAAAATTTGATTGGAAAATCTCGTTCTGATAACATATCCTTATCAAAATACTGTAGGCTAACGTGCCGTCAATGCCTACTATCTAGATCTTGTAGCTAAAATACAAACAATCTCTCTTAAACCAATGCTATTGAGCGCAGACCGTATCTCAATAAGAGAGATTTTCCTGGCTTCAATATTAAAAGACGGTAAAATACGTAAAAGTATGGAAGGCTAAGGATGCTTGTTCCGAAAAGATGGCCTGCTAAACACGATTTCGGCACTTGCGCTACATATCTGATTGTTGTGACTTGAATATATGCATCTTACTCCAAATCCCGAATAAGCTAGTCCGCTGTTTCTCATACACTACTTCTCAGCACGTAAATATAGGCCTTTTGGTTACATAAGAACTAACATCTTTCAAAAGTAACCCGACGCACTTGACCAGTTACCAAAGCAAGAATAGTATTAAAACGCCTTGCCAAAGATTAGTCGAGAACTAGAATCAGGATAGCGACCACAATGTCGCTGTGGATGGATGTCAGTTACTTGAAACGTCTCAGTGATTGATTTTCGTAAGCCAAGTGCCAAAAGGGAAACTTCACAGTGAATAATTTAATCTTAGTTAGAACAGTGGAAAAATATCAGAGCCGTCAAAACCTGCGAAATCCTTTTTAGATAAGTATTATAAGTAAAGTCCCCAATGATTGTGAGCTATCGGTATACTCGTTCCACGTAATTAATACAAACGTTCCCGTTCCAGTTGGTCCAGTTCTTACGCCTCATCCGTATAGTATTTCACACTTTTTCAGCGGTTCCTGTTTTTTTTTCGCTGCTTTAATTAGGATTGTATCTACTATGACTACAGAAATACTTCATTCGACAGAGTTGGTTCCTTCTGTCACATATCAAAATTCGTTAAATTTTAATTTTGAACATATACGTCACTTACATTCACCTACAATTCAATAAGTTCAGTGAATACGTTCATAAGGCAACAACAGTAGCAACATCTGCCAAGACACAGTCCATTTTTTTCAACCTACACAACAATCGTATTTAGGAAGAGAAAATGTGAATTGTGACTGCTGAAATCAATTTCCAATACTTTGCTTTGGAACAAACCTTCCGAAACCGGGATACAAGTTTTACTTATTGTTACAAGTCTCTCCGTACGAATTCTCCCTGATCAAGATGACCTCTAGTAAGAAGAAATGAACTCTGTTGAATGAAGTTTGTATAAATAACGTGGCAAATTAGATCCCTTTTCTCAGAGATATACTTGGTACTTGGTCGATAGGTGGACTAAACATAGTAGATAGACGAACAACGTTTCCATGAAACGTTGGAAGATGTATTATTTCCCAACCTCAATCCAGAGGTGAGAAGCTAGGAATATATCGATAAACAAAAATAATGACATTTATTGTTGAATGTTCTGTTGCACGATTACCTCAAATCAAACTTATCAATATTATAATTTACACAAGTTATAAAAGATCGTCCTACGTTCAGCTATATAAAACAAAGAAATGAAACATAGCTTATAAGCTAATTACATCAGCATAGAAAAGATAAATCTTTTAGTTTGAAACTACTTCACTGCGATCTAAAGAATGGGTTAAGCAGTATAGTTGAAAGAACTTCCGAAGTGTAGCCGCCCTCGTTCAAATTGAAAATAACTCGGGAATATTTTATGTTGACGTTGCTCGTTCGTATTTGATCTGCAATTTCACTATTCAATATAATATTCATTAAAAATTATATCTAGGTTATCACATCTGCCACTGCAGCAAATGTCAGCATTATTATATGTAAACAACAATTAATTTCAGCCTTTACAAAGCAAAAGTAATATTACTTTTTATAAGTACCTTCTACCACGAAGTTCATTTGGGTTTGTCAATGTTTCATGGGAAGATAACATAAGAAACCTTATAGCTGAATATAGGTTTTCGAAGCATAACCAAAGTCAATTACGTAACAGACAAAGTCATTGTGTTTGTATATCGGGTAGCTAGTTAGATTAATTTACCGAGAAGAAAGTGAGATTTTTCGGTTTAGACGGTGAGAATTGACCAAAGGTATATAAAATGTCAATACTAATGTCAATGCGTTTTCTGTTTGGATAATGCCGAAGTAATTATAAATATTGTCAATCCAGAGCAATACAGTAACTCTTAGGTAGTTTAAAATTTTACAAAAAGGTACGTTTCTTTTATATATTTTGATATCCTCAAACTGTGTTATATTGGATTAAGTGATAAGGATAAGTTAGTAAAAGACATTCAACGTGGATCGATCCAAACAACAAAAATTTAAAGATTCAGTGGGTAGGAGTTACGATTCTAGTAATAGTAGCAGCATTATATCGCAGGACAAGAGTCGGGAATTTTTATTGGTATAGATAATTATTATAGTATTTTGAAATATGTGAAACGATTATTCGAAATATTTTAAAATAATGATCATGCGTTATTCTTCAGTTATATTTTTATCAGATCTCTCACAGCCCGACTTTTTTGTTTCTCCTCATGATAAAGGCAATGTATGTTTACGGATAAATAAATGTTACTAAGAAGAAACCATCTTCTTAACTCTAGGTGTACAACGTTGCCATTCATCTAACCAGCGCACTTTAGGAATAAACAAACGATTCTGGGTGTTGATCAACCTGCTTGCGATGAGATGCTCACGCTAATAATGTGGATACACGATGACACTTGATGCAATATTATCTATCCATTTATACTTGCAAAAATAGTATTGAGTATCAAGTCTCAAGTGCGGGTGTGTATATGAACATACCCTAGGACAAAAATCGGGTTTATTATAATCTCTACGCACATCGTTGTGTTTGGCCTAAACACCTAAAGGCTTTAAGGATCGATCTGCTTTTGCCGTAGCTTTCCCAAATGGACTAATTGCCCTTCTGGGTACAAAACGTCGGTACTGCGGTCTATCAACGAAGGGGCAATTGGAGCTGGCTTTAAATGGAATGTACTTTGACTTATTTGAAAACGCAATGAAAAATGTTGCTGAACGTCCCCGCTATTATCATCATCATTATAATTCAATGTCATATCTGTCAAGTTTAGAGTGCTTTAACAGAAAACAGGTAATTTTATTAATAGATGCATAAAAATCAGAATAATGCAACATAGTTATGATTTCTACTCAATTTCCTGAATTTGAATAAACTGGCTCTTTGAGTTACCTACATAGAAAGACAAACTTCAGTTGGTATCATTACAAAATCACATCACGCTGTTTTTCAGATTGGGTCAACTTACCTTCCATTACAAAGTCGAAATATTTGCGACGTTTCTATATTGATACAAACACGTGCATATTTTATTATCTTGACCACCCTGTATATACCTCTTTGATGCCTAAATGGCCACGCATTCCGTCGCGTCAGTATAGATAAGGCTTAACGCCAGTACCGGCCTTTTAGCTGTTATACCTACAGTCGGGGGAATTTTTGCTTGATACGAAGAAATGGAAGAAAGTTAAATCTTTTAAGTATAATTTATTCTTGAAAGAAATTACATTTTATGCTGTTTTAGCCACCGAATTATTGTTTCCACTACGATAGGGGTATAATAATATGAATACTGAAAATACTTGGATACAATTACAGTTTTAATATCGGTAAATTTCGATTAAGTGTAGCCAATATATGTGACTTAGAATCTGACATGGCTTCAGCAGAATTTCCATATCAGGAGATGTTGGAATAATCAAACAGCAGTGAAAATTTGTCAGCCATATTTGAAATTTACCATTTCAGTTTGCAGTGAAATCAATTTTCATTATGTAAAATTTTATCTGCTCTTTACTCTCTTCCATTTTTTTAAGACACATGTAACTATTTTATGAAATTCCCTGCTACTTTTGTCATCCCAATAACATATCAAACGCCAAAATAAGGACAGCGCGGCAAATATGTAAAAAATAAACGAAACACGTCAAAAGCTATGAAACGAAGAAATTTTTGATCAAAAATTTTTGGAAAGGCCTGGTGCTTGATAAAAGACACATTATGTTGTTCCGAAAGTTGGGCTATTTTATGATACTGTTAAGAAAAAAATATAATTTTTATTGAATTTATGTGTACTTAGATTTTAGTATATTTTAATATGTAAGCTTTTGATGTGTTTCATCTACTGGAGTTAAATGAACTTTAAGTATTCAGTTCAGTATACTTCAAAAATATATACCGTCTGTCTGATGACTATGATCTTATAGTTTTGTTTCCTATACAGACTGCTTGATTTTTTAACCTTCGCAGGTGTCCTTCACGTAACTTATTTCACTGTGAAAAACTGAATATTTAAATACATTTCTCTGCATTTAGACCTATAGGGATTAGACTTTAATATAGTCATTCAAATATAAAAATGTATTATTTAATATATATATATAATTATATATAAAAATTATCTGACAATATTAATTCACAAATCTTGTGAAGATTTCAATTGTATGTTAAAAACTGTATATCGTGGGCCTTACTATACACTGAAAATTAAAAACTTCTGTCCAAATTTTATGAGTATCCGATATTTAATTTCACTATTTTAGAGCGTCGCTTAGAATCATATATAAGATGCAGCTGGAAGTCATTGATAAACAAATGCATTTAAATGAACTTTAGGTTTTATACGGTGGTAGAAAAGACATTACGAACAAACAATGCTCGAGGCCAGACAACTGCATCCTGTATATCTTAGTTCCCTAGGAAGGCGCCAGATAAACCACGGATCTACTTATTTCGTCACATGAAATCGGGAATCTTCCGTTATTTCATTCAATGAAGCATTTAAAGTTCTTTCTCGTGTTAATTGTGTTTGAGAATATACCTACCTGTAGAATGGTGATTCCTCAAAAAATCTCGATAGCTCTGACACAAATGGCGTCTTCCTGGTTTTCCTACTACTTAAAGTGCGAAACAGCGCTGTACGTTTTTACCGATTTAGTTTTATATTCTGTTTGTTATTGTATACAAGCTGTACATATTGATATTACGATACACACATAAAATGAATATATATATACTCTAATTTAATTATTCAGTAGCAAAGAAAATATGGAATGGTTCGGTGCCGCCATTTTGTAGTAGGCACTCACTTGTCCCCCTGTGTTGCAAACCTGGTCCATTCGCGTCGCTAGCGTGCAGCTGACTCCATTTTGCCCGCAGCACAAGTACTTGAGTGTAGTGCAAGCAACGTTTCTCGGCGTAGTTAAACATTATTTTTCAAAGCATGTATAGTTAAATATTATTAAGATGCTTTGAAATATAGATCAGGATAATTAGCCAAAACGGACCCTGTCCTAGAAAAAAATGCATAGACGGATTTAGAACAAAATTATATTCTGAAATGTAAATGAAAAGCTGTTCCAGTCAGAGATACAAAAAATTGTTTGAGTGACTTTATTAAGTATGAAAGCTGGAAAAAATCTTTCTGGTCAAAGTCAAAAGTCTAGGCGGTCCAGAAAAAAGCTGCAGAGAATAAACGTATCTGTACAGTAGAATAGCAATATTTAGCAAATTCAATAATTTTTTTGGATGTTACTGCAGGGGCTTTAACTAATACCTATTATTTTATATTTTCTGTTATGCAATTTTTAATAAATATATATATATATATATATATATATATATATATATAGGATCTCGTTTTAAAGCTTCTTTTCTGCTTGTTATGTATGTTTAGATGAAGCATATTTTCATTTACCGTAAAGAATATATTTTTTCTTGCAAAATTCGTCTATACATCTTTTTATTTACAATTATAGGTATCCTGATCGAATATTTGAGTTTGCGATTTTCACTATTCGGTTAGATTCTCGAAATTTGTATAGCATGCGTAATTTGATAACAGATTTATTTTGATACGTGTGATTCATAGAAGCAGTCTGCAACAGATTCACTGAAAATAAAAATTTGAACCGCATCAAATCATAGGTAATATTATACCTAAAATGACTAGGTTATTAATTTACGTTATCATTGGTTTCAGTGTGCTATTTACGTTAGCTCATTCATTAGATTGAGTGGGGTTAAATTTATATATACAGTCTGTAAGAATCAAAAGTTCGCCATCTGTTAGCCTACTGAGCAAAAGCTGAAAAGCATTGATTTGTTCAGGATAATCCGAGAAGCCGAAACGTTGGGACGGAAAAACTTTTTTTTGTAAATTGTTAACAAGTTGCACCACCACTTCTTGATGCAACTTAAGGGGCATCCAACAAATGTGATTATGAAAAAAATCGAGTTAGAAAATTTTGCCCGTGGAGAGGAGCCTTTGCCTCCTCTAATATTCCATCATCTACCTTTTCATAAATGTCATTGGATATCGTGAAACTCACGAATTGGTCAGTTTGGAATGAGTGATCGTAGTTGACAAACAAATTTCCCACATTTTCCTTAATTTCTTAATTTTCTCCTAACGCTACAAATCACATGATACAGTACCGATTATGATATTCGTAACTTAACCAATTTTGATTTATTGAAATAATCTAGAAACATTCACGAATACTGACGAAGCAATAAACCATTGCTCAAAAGGAAACATTTGTCCCAATTAATTGTCCCTCCGACTACAGCAGTGGCGGCGATGTTGGCGAAGAAATTATTTGTAATGTAATTTCCATTTTTTTTTCTTTTTAGATTTGACGGATCATTCTGAATATAAAAGGAACTTAGTAACTTTTTTCTGAAGTTGATTTAGTTCGGCCAGATTTAACTACTGCCTGGAGGTAATCCAAATCTTTGCCTTTGGCAAAATGGACAAATGATAAGGTGTCTTTAAACTAATCGATCTAACGAATTTGATAGGTTTCTTGCAAAATCTCTCTCAAAATATAGAAAAGTTATACGATTTGTGTAATATAGGCTCTTAATTATAATACTGAACCAAGTGATTCAAATAGAAAAATCTATTTTCATTTGCCTCTAGTCACTAAAGGTATAACTATATAACAGTGCTTCGCTGTTGCTGTAGAAAATTCTGCATAATAAACTCGTTAAAGACAAAAATAAAATAAGAGATTGCGTATGCTTTAGAGAGCATCGAATAAATAATAAATTAACTACAGTGCGAAAAACTTTGTTCCTCAAGCCAGCCCTATTAGTGTTAAGATGTCGCGCACTTTACTGGACGATATGATGACTACCCGTCGCCGCGCCGCGGTGCCAGTGGCATTAGTCAGTCTACTGCTCAGTATTGGGCGCTAGAGCTCCCTGCTAACAGGACTGGCCTAAGGGTTTATCGCACGGTAGTCAAGTAAATTGAATACAAAGGATAAGCATTCCGTAATTTTGTTTAAGTCCTCAAGCTATTTATCAAGCAGCATTTTGTACAGCAACAGTGCCTAAAAACGTGCATTTTACCATGCTTCAGAACTCAGCTAAAAATAGCTATTTCTGAGGCCGCAAAGCAAAATTTAACCTTATTATGCAGGTTAACAAATATCGAACTGTTGATTTTCGCAGATATCGAACGACTTGCATCCACCTTATTGGACATCCTTCTAAAATAATACGAACAAAAGTGGTCTTTCTGCTTTCTTCGATACAGATTTTTGCTATTTGTATTATAGTTCAAATGCAAGCTGTGGTACAACATGAATGACTGGTAAGCTAAGACAGAGCGAGTTTCGTCTCTAGGAACCTTTTAGCAATTTTTATATTACTCCATTTTTTAATGATTAGTAGTAATTAGATCAGAGGTCGGGTTCAACAAACATGGTTTTGTGTGATTACTTGCCACGTATGAGGGTTGGTTGATGAAATTAGCGACACGGGTATGTTTATAATTTTTTAAATGTATTTTTAGAAGTACCAAAGAATATCGCGTAATTAACTGAGTTTAGTTGTTAGAAGCACTTTGTTATTACGACTGATGTCTACAAAATTTTTAACAGCATAAGCTCTGAGGAGAAAGCTTTGACGTTTTATTGCAATTAGTTATAATTTGGAATCAAAACAATAGAAATATGATTGAAGAGCAGGGCACTCACCTCGACTAAATTATATTATTACATTTATTGAAGTACGAGTAGAACAATAATAAACGAAAAAATTATTCATTCAAGTAATAACCATACATAATAATAATCAAAACTTTTAGGATTAAAAATGAAAATCCTGACACTAGGATACTTCAGAATTATGATGATAATTAAAGAAGAATGAGATATGGTATTCATGGTTAAAATTAAGTGAAAAGTTTTTCTCCGTTTAAACCTTAATAGTTTAGTTGTGTCTAGATAGTTTGCTTAGAAAATTATATAGTTTATCAAATATTAACTATTTTGTATACAAAAAATGTTTTTGTTGATATAGGGAAAACAATCAATATATACAGGTAGTATCACTATTTTTCCACAAATTCTAAGTGTTTTCTTAATTAAATTTGATAATTGGTCAATCTGGGATAACATAGTAAGCAAAGTCTTGCTAAACACTACCACTACCCGAAACGACATTAAAACAATTTGGTGATAAGTAAAATCATCATCAAATTTGCACAATTAGCATCAGCGAACAAGCTATATTTACTTAGGAAAAATATTCAGTATTCAATATATTTTAAAAATCAAAGCTGTTTTAACAAAATGCAGCTTGCTGGGCAGTTTTGTTATGTAAATATTAGTTATGTATATACGATTCCAATTTTAAAACGAATTGTAGTGAGTTCTAAACCCAACCGCAAAATGGAGTCAGTTTCATGCATCGTCGTGCAGCCTTTATGGCTGTAACGGCCTTTTTGGGCTTCTGCAATAAAAGAGCAATAACCATACTCCTTTCGTGGACGCTTGAACTTTTACATACTAAGAAATATAATATTAATGCAATTACTGTAATTAAGTAAGATTTTACACTAATGATAAAATGAAGGCGAATGGCAGAAACAAATTGTCGCGAAGTCTTAGGATGATTGTACAGATAGAAGTTTGTAAAATAAACAAATTGTTGTAGCGTCGTTCGAGCGTACTCCGACCGGGTGCGTTCGATGACGACCGCGCCTTCATGTATATCTTATAACTGAGCGTTCTGCATTGTACATAAATGATTATTATAAAACGACAAGACAGGTTCACATCGTGCCGTGTGTGTATGTGGGATAAATATAATATTGATATTGTTCAATCTTTACGTGTCTTATTTACTCCTTAACCTTATCAAATTCTTCCATGACTGGCTCAAAACATCAGGATCTGGGGTGTATCGATCTAAGCTCACAGAGTAGGTCTTAATTAAAGATGCTACGAATTTTCGGGTCCTATTGTAATGAATGACAATAATTTTTTTCAGCATTTGTTCATAGCAGCCCATACGTCTTTTCCTCACAACCTATATCAGCTTGTGAAACATTTCTCTCACTGTATACACTGCCACCGCATGATGATATATAAATTTTCATGGATTTTAATACTGCAGTATATTTCGTAATGACCACTTGTGAGGGCCTGTAAAGGTAACATTGCTCTAGGTATCAGAATATGAAGGACTCAAAAGAAATGAAAAGGCGGGTGAGCTAGCCCGACATGGCACGGCCAATTGGCTTACAGGTCCAGAGCCTTTCCGTGGCGTGTCGAGAACACGCACTAAAGAGTCCATAAGAAACTGGACCAAGAGAAAGTCTCTAGAAAGGTGGAACGGCTAATTAGGGCAAAGGCAGGCAAAATAGTTCATCAAAGAACGGAGGCCCGCATTTACAGAGAACCTACTCGGATTTAATTGAAAGTCCGTAAGGGCCATAGTAGGTCTCCTGACAGGATGCTGTCATCTAAATCGACATATGACATCAAAAGATGTTATATGTCGTTTCTGCAGAAAGCACGGAGAAACCCCAGTGCATCTTCTGTGTCACTGTGAAGGCCTGCTAATGCTATGGCTGTCACCACAGGTCGCAAGGCTCTGTTTTAAGGCTACGGAGTCAACAAAGCTGCTTTAGAAAGTACGAGGGGGATCACAGTAGATCCATTTGGGTCGCAGTGACGTTAAGACTAGCAAGTCCACCCCTTCCTTTTGTAATATTGTAGGCTATGTAAGTGCCGGCTATCTGATGTCGACGAGCCGCTTTTAGATAAAAATCTATTTCCTTTGCAATAGCTCTTACCTTTCCCACATCCTCATCTTCTCAATATTTTCTCTAGCTACTTCCTCAAAAAAAAGTGAAGGAATATAAGAATGACCATCGATACTACAGGAGTCATTACAACTAATTCTCTCAAACGAAAGAATCCTTTGTTTTGTCTTTCCGCCACGCGCACTTCAATGAAGCAGGTCGTAATCTGTCACCCTCAAAATATGACGTAGTAGTAGTGCGAAGCCAGGCAAGTAGGTCCATTTTGCCAACCCCCCAACGAACTAACTAACGAACCTTCCTGACCTCCCAATGAAGGTCAGTATGTCCGACCATTTCGCGGAATAACTACCTTTACCAACAGATTCCATGGCCCCGAATATCTCGGTCCTTAGACAATATACGGGACAATGGCCCAGAAAGTGGAACGCTGCTCCGTCCTCCTCCCGGCACATGGGACATGTTGACTCTCTCTTCACCCTTAAACAGGGTAAGTGTCTGTTCAGTCTGAAGTGGCTTGTGAGAACCCCCACCAAAAAAGTCTACCCCTGTCCAGTAGCCAGCGCGTCCGACGTTTGTCGCGGGCCGCTGTGAACCTCTTGACATGTTTGCAGTTGTCTCCATCCACGTTCTTTCCTGGTCCACCCATTCATTCAAGGCTGTGTTGACCTGGCTCTTGCTTATGCCAAGCATATACTGGGAAGCGATGCAAGTGCTTCTGGCCCTCAGCCTAGCCAGGCGATCACCTTTCTCGTTCCCGCGCTTCGCTGTGTCCGGGGACCCAAAGCAGGGTCACTTATTTAGATCGGGCTAAATGCTGAAGGGCAGTAATGCATTCCTGAACTAAGGTGACCTTGTCCTCGGGGATGCCACTTCCTTCAGGGCTGCATATTCCTTCTTTTCTTCAAAATGTTGGTGAAGAACTCAATCTTTTGTCCAAAAGGCGACGAGACTTATGGATTAAATATTTGATAGAAGAACGACCAAAATTTGTTCCTGGTATTTCATAAAAGGCAACATATTGAGAAATAAAGTTGTTGAAGCTAAACGTATATTTTATAGGAGCTCCAACAATTTAACAGACAAAAACGATCGTAATAGTAATTAAGATTGAAATATTACTGAGACAGACGAAATCGAAAACCTGAAGACGCAGGTATACTTGTATATGCATTCAGTACATTTTCTAATAACCTACTCAAATTGCTTACATTTTTTGTATATCTACCTGAACTCCAATGTGTCATACCGATTCACGAACACCCGACTGACAGTCAAAGCAAGGTTGAAAAACATTATTATTATTCATAATGAAATATTTTCACAGCTGGGCCAACAAACTGGAATAATTGATACAATCAACACCTGATTATACGAGTATGTAAAAACAACATTGCAGTACAGATTGATCTAATCATTAATTGCAGACGATCTGTCAGAATTATTCTAAGACTGTAATTAATGCAATTCACATAATTATAAGTTGGATTGCCATATTTATACTTTACTTTAATCGATTTTGTTAAAGCGAACTTTTTTCGGGGGCGATGTATAGCCACACGAATAATTATTAATCTTAATTTGCAATTATGAAATTGTAGAATATTGCTCAGCTATTAATGGATGTACATACATTGTAGTTCATCTAAATATATTACAAATGTCAGACGTTTGTGTAGGTAATCAAAAAGTGTTAAGTGTGAGTCAGGTAAACTTACCTCATCAAGTTTTCGATTGTCGATGTCAAGAATTGTGGTATTCTATATTTTCACTGGATATCCAATAACGATCTGATATGTTTGCTGCAGCATTTTTATAGGTCTATTTTATAGAACACGCTGTATTTCTTGGGACATTACCTTTCTTGAAATATCTGGAACAAATTTTTGCATTTTGATTTAATTTATAAGTCTCCTGGCTATTTGGAACAAAACGTTGAATGTAACAACAGGATTTTGAAGAGCAGCAAAAATACATGTATATGTTTTCCCTCATTAAGCAATTCACCACCGCAGAAAGTTCTTCACAAATAACTAAACTAAACAGTAACAGTTTCCAACAAATTCCAGACTATACACGCCAACGATTTGCAAGAAATAAGCAAAATGATTATTCTCCAACCAATAGGAAGATTCGTCAAAATCACGTGTTTGAAAACAGCATTTCTAGTTTCAGTTTATCTCGTGACTTCTATGCGCTATAGCCACGTATAATTCCTCTTTTCTTTCAATAGTGATATTCTCACCGCACTACAGTATTTTTGTAGTTGACTTCAGAACGTGGTTAATCGACAGCGAACTGGCCGGCTGAGAGCCTCGGTTAACAGTTCATGCAATAAAGGTTAGTATTCTAGCTTCGCACTCAATCTTTTTATCTACCCTATGCCAGGTTCTTTAAAGCAGTTCATATGACATTCTCGTTTCTAGCATCGTCCTTGACATTTTCATATAAATATGCTTCCGAATATCGCTACCCTTTTCAATACAGATGCTTAAAAAATCTGACATTTCATAAGAAGTTAATGAATTATAGGTTATCGTCAACGTTTACGAAGGTGGTAGTTGTCATTACAAAAATTCGCTATTTAGTTGACCGCATGACATTGGATTGTCGTGCCCAAACATCTTACGTACTTTTGTAGTCCAGGAGCCACTTTATCCAATCTTGGGACCGGCAACTTGACCGCAAAGTTTGAACTTCATCCAGACATCCATTGAAAAAGCATCCGACGATAGAACAGATACAAGACTAGTAAGAGAAAGGAATAAGAACAAGTCAAATAGGCGCATACAATTAGTCCCGAGTCCTTACCCATTTGACGATGTTATGATCTTGAAATTTCTCCTCCGCCCTACCAATAGTACAGACCATACGACTACATTATGATCAGACTTGCAATGATTAAACTTTGTCAGACAGAAGCAGCTGCCGACAGATTCGACGTCTGTTTTCGTTGCGTGCGAAGAATTGAAAATATTGCTATCGTTAGGGGCTTAACGGCAAATGCACGGACAAATTTATCTGTGAAATATATGTAATAGGAATGACCCGAGTTGGAAGAGCATGAATCAGCTAACGCCAGAAAAGTGAGGTACGTGTGAAATGATAAAAAGTGCAGTTCGGCGATTTTTTTATCCATATCTCCATCACCACTGGATCGATTCTCAAAAACTGCAAAGTTGCTTCGTCCTTAGCATAACAGTAACCTTGTGACAAAATTTCATCAAGAGTCCATCATTAGTACATTCCAGTTATGTTTGTTCAACCGCAAGTAGACCACATCTACTAAACATTCAGAATCATCAGCCTCTAGCACTCACTGTGGTGACTGGGCTATCAAACAGCTCCAACCGATAGCCGCTATACAATTTAGAAGTAGTCGATTCTGGAAATAGATGTCTTATTTCTATAGATCCTGTGCCTCGGATATATAGTTCCTATGCTTTCGACCGTTTATCTCAGAGACCAAGTTTACACTATGCTAATGAGTTACCAAAAACCACGGAACAACTGTTCATGGTTGACTGCCTATGATCGGACTGACGAAAGCAGCATATTTAGTGTATAGTGTTTGATTTTAAACTTGTGAAGTAGGTATCTGCCAGTAACTAAATAATTGCTACAATAACCTCTTTAGCTGTTATTCTAAAATAGCCATTTGGACCATCACTGCTTGGTAGTGGATCTGTGGATCACGGGAACTGATATGCTCAAATGCACCTTATCTAAAGGTGGTTGAAGTGCAAATAATAGGCCTTTGGTTTAACCTGACAATAAACATGATTACAGCTGACGCTATGTGGATAACCACAATTCAGTTTATCAAATATTATAAAATGCAGTGCAATAAAATGACATGAATAACAATAAAGAAACTCAAATAGATTTAAAAACGTGATATATCAATGTTTACGTATTTGAAGTTGAGTCATTAATTTTCAGATAATGATTGTAGAAGGAAGATAAACCAAAATATGTGTGTAAAAATAAAAATAAAAATTAAAAAAAATGTTACCTTGTTTTATAAAGTATCCTCCCGACCAGTATTTCAGTGCGGATCTGTATTTGATCGTGCGGTCTTGGAGCACCGGCATGCCCTCCCCTGTGAGGTCTTAAGTCACCTGATTCACGAGCCCTTTGTACTACATTAACAAAGGCACGAGGGGTTGGTTGAACTCGATTGGGAAACCGATCCGCATAAAGACTCCCCCCCCCCGTAAATAAGAATCATGTCCACAAGTTCAGCATTTTCGTAAACATGTGCATTTTTTTTTTTCGTTTGAGCCACGCAACAAACACCACTATTCACTCACGCGTTACCGACTGACACATTGACGAAAAACAACTGAATAAAATTGTACATTGTAGTAAAAACATCGTTTCAAATTCTTTCGCTTTTTTGTTTCCGATGCGATTAACGGATAAGGCGGATTATATCCGTTGTCGCCATACACGAGCACATAATATTATTATTGAGACAGGGCGGTACTCAAACTTCTAAAGGGCTATAACTTTGTTACTTTAATTTTACCAGAAAAATGTTAAAGGAAAAAAGCATTTCTTTTGATCAGATCTACTCACTGTTAAAATAAATGACTCAACTTCGAAGTCACCCTGTATATATATATATATATGGGGAATCTTGCTTACTGTCGCTTTCAAAGGATACATGTTACGAAAATTCTGCTTACGCAATTTTTGAATGACTCCTATGCCGGGCAAAAAATGATACCGTCAGCCAGTAAACTGAAAGTGATTGCATGGAAAATACTGAGTATTTTTAGCCTAGAATCTTAGCCACAGTTATTTGCTATTATTGCTCATGAATGAGTAGAGGCATTCCGGCAACTACAAGGAGCCGCCGCATAAGTCACATTCCGAGACCCTTTTCTAAGCTTAACTGCCTGGCCACAGGACATTCGCCATAGCGAATATTCGAGCGGTGCGAACGGCGAAGCGTCCAGAGACTGAAATAAACGCATAGAAATGTACTTATCAAGCCACGCGTAGCTGCGAATGACGAAGCGACCGGCGAAATGTACCATGCGAATCGCGTGACACAAAGGCAAGCAGCACGTCGCAAGCCACGGATTCGAGCGGCAGTCGCGGCGAATAGTGCACTGATCAAACGAGTTTACTTTTTGTTACTGAAATAATAGCTAAGCCAGATATTTTTATATATATTTATCCTATTTTAGTTGTACAAAGAATTAATGTTATATAAATAAGTATTGTTATATAGTTTAATTTCATGATATATTAATATAAAAAGTGACATTTAATTAGCTGACCATATTTTGGGCAATGATAGTTCCGCAAAAATTCCGTTTGGGGCCATATCTTTTATGAGAAAAGTTGTTCATATACTATCATTCCCCAAAATATGCTCAGCTAATTAAATTTCATCCTTTATAGAGGGTGTTCCTTAATGATATGCGAATATTTAAGGGTGTGAATCTACTTGAAAAATTAATGTTAGTTTGCTTTATAACTATGGTCCAAAAATGTTTCCTTACAAAAACTCGGGATGTTGAAGTTTTAGGAAAAAAATGGAAGTTAATTAATATTTTCAGAACCGCTTCAGATATTTCACTGATATTTAGTACGTAGTGAAAGTTAACAAAGTTGTATAGTTTTCAATACAAAATAATTTTTAGCTTTAACAATGGCATGCGTACGGGTATTGACTTCGATATTTTTTAAGAAAAAAATAGTACGCCAATGGGTTTTTGCCAAGTAATAATTATTTTAGAATTCCCCGTTCAATTTAAAACAAATAATCTCTCTTAGGTGCTTTCTTTCGATGCGCCATTTTTGAGTAAAAAAATAAAAACCGTTCTATTGTCTAACTCGCAAAATTATTATTAATTTAATTGGAAAAATTAAACACATTAGGGATAATGAACAACAACAACTGACAACATGCACATAACATTAAAGCCAACGAAATGATTACAACAATTGTTGAAAATGGCCCCCTTCACTTAGTATGCATGCTTCCGCCCTCCTTCTCATTGAATTGCGCACTCGCTGAAATATCCATGTGATATTCTATCACAAGCTGTAACTATTCTTTCTCTTAATTCGTCTACAGTAGTGTCTTAAGATAGCCTCACAAAAATAAATCTAAACTGTTGAGGTCTGGGGACCTTGGTGGCCATTCTTGGGGCCCACCGCGACCAATCCAACGATTTGGATAAACAGTTTGTGAATAATTAGGAACCGCTACACTGAAATGCGCGGGTGCACCATCATGCATGTACCACATATTGTTTCTTATTACTAACGGAACATCATCAAACAGGAAAGGCAACTGTTGTTGAAGAAAATTGAGGTTAGTCTGCCCGTCAAGTCGTCCCGGCAAGAAGAATGGGCCAATAAAGTGGTTGCCAATAATTCCTGCCCATACGTTAACCGAAAATTGGTGTTGGATTTCAGTTACGGCATAGGAAATGTTTTCTGCCCACAAATAATTGTTGTGGAAATTCTGAATGGCATTTCGAGAAAAATTAGCTTCGTCCGTGAACAGAATCATTGATTCAAATTACGGATTTTGTGTAATTTTTTGAAGATACCACTGACAAAAGATCACACGCCTTGGAAAATCAATGAGGAAAAATCCACTAAAATTCACCAAACAATTTGATGGCAAATATTAAAGTGTCTAGCGATCTTCCTCGTACTCGTTTCAGGATGTTCTTCGACTTTGTTTCAACAAGGCGACGATGAATATTAGAAAAGGTTCGACTATCTGGCAGAGCACGATCGGGATATCTCTGATGATAAATCCGTCTGGCTTGCTCACCATTACCATCGACACGGCCATATACGTAATGCATTTCCGCCATTTCTGCATTTGAATAATTCACCATTGTTAACACGACTGCAAAAACTAAATAATGAAAAAGATGTCACAGCGAACAGATTTGAATAACAGAGACTTGTCAGATGTCAAAAGCCAGTGACATATTCCAGAGCAACTAGATATTTGTTGCTAAATTGCATTCTTCAATTATTACATTAATTTTCTCGCACAATAGAACGGTTTTTATTTTTTTACTCAAAAATGGCGCAATCGAAGGAAAACAATTAAAGAGAGATCATTTGTTTTAAATTCAACGGGGAATTCAAAAACAATTTTTATTTGGCAAAAAACCATTAGCGTATTATCTTTTTTTAAATATCGAAGTCAGTAACCGTACGCACCTAAAAATTATTTTTCCATTGAAAAATATGCAACTTTATTAACTTTCACTACGTACTACATAAACATCAGTGAAACATCTGAAGCGGTTCTGAAAATATTAATTAATTTCCATTTTTTTCCTAAAACTTAAACATCTCGAGTTTTTGTAAGAACACATTTTTGGACCATAGTTTATAAAGTAAACTGACATTAATTTTTCATGTAGATAAATATTCGCATATCATTAGTATAGATGCATACCTTAATATCAAAAACAGTTTTTCAGCGACACTTAAAGATATATCTGCATTGACTTTTTTAGAATTCTGTTTGAATATTAATTAGAATATAATAGAAGGTTTCGACAGTCATTCTGGCTTACTCGGAAAAAACTTCTGGTCACACTCTGTATTTCTCGTACTTGTGGAATTATCCATCTGTACCCCGATTCCTATTCAAATCATGCACTCCTCAATCTCTTCCAAATATTATGTCTTGAACTAAAAAAGTATTATTACTTTCTAAACAATATCAAGATAACGTTGATAAAGATTTTTCTCTCGGCCTATTCTGGTCGCGGCGGCCGCGCGGATGGTCGCCAAGCCGTAAAGCATCGCGCTGTTTTGCGGTGTTGAGTATGGCCTTGAGCTCCAGCTCCTTGACATTCTGGGAAATCTAAAATATTTTGCCCCATGATTCTCTGACCTCGTAGCGACAGAGAACTCTTCCTAGGCCCCGCAGGGCGCACACGTGAGATCCTCAGCCACTCTATCGCATATAAATGGCGTCTCAACGTGAAATGGCCAGACCACCTTAAGTTGTTTCTGTTCAGAGATAAGAAAAAACGTCGATTCTTACCACTAGCCCCTTATTGGCCATACTATTTTCCATGTATGACATGGAAGCGCGCTACTGACGGCCCCTCTGCACCATTAGATCCATCCATGTTGGCATTGTAATCTGCACTTTCGGTTGACTTCACACGTCCCGACTGATCGTCCGTCGCCGCGCCTACGCTGCCGCTTTCCATAGAGCCACGTCAAAAAACTGGCGATATCGATATCACCCTCTGTAGTCTAGGAGCAGCTATTAAAGCACATGCGTGCCGTAATATGTCGTTTGTATTTAAAAATGGTCGGCAAAACATCTTCGTAATGGAGTCTCTAAACGGGCAATATTTGTGACCTGGCCACATACCTTGGATGTACAGTTGTATTCATAAAAAAAGCGTACACGAATTAGAATGAGAGGAAACCTTAACCTTATTTGCGTAAAACCGGCTTATCGCATGTTAAAGGTTATTAAAAATGCAAAGCATGGGCGTCGGGCATTAGTTCAATACAGTAACAAAAATGTATTTCTTTATTTTACATCTTAACAGTTTTATAAAAATTACAATAGAAACAAAAAACGATTAACAACAATAAATAAAATCTAATATTTGGTCATATATCCCTGTTTTTCTATTACTTGAGTCAGTCTATTCGGAATTGACTGAATTATATTTGATACAATATTTGGATCAAGCTCTTCCCAGCACGCATGTATTATTTCCCATAAATCTTCTGAATTTCGATTATATATTTTTTTACGATTATACCCCAAATATTTTCGATTGGATTGATATCGGGACTATAAGCGACCCAAGGCAGCACTTCCACATTATGGGTTTGAAACCAGTGGGTTACAGCATTGGCCGTATGAACTGGACAATTACCTTGTTGAAATATGAACGTATTATTGGGATATATTTGCTCAGCACTTGGTAACAATATGTTTTCTAAAATGTTAATGTAATTTCCGGCATTAAATCTTCCCTCTATTCGCCAGCAAACATCAGGTCCATGAACACTTATCCAGCCCCATACATTTACAGAGAAACGCCCAGGTCTAGAATTGAGGGGGTTAGTATATCGCTCTTCAAACCTGGTATTGTTTGGACGGTAAACACGAATTTGGCCGTTATAAGTCGACTGGAACGTCTTTTCATCAGTAAAAATGACCCTGTTCCAAAATTGAGGATTGCGGTATATATAATTTAAAGCAAAAATAATCCTTGATTGTCGCCGTTCTTCGTTAAGAAACATTTTTTTCGCAGCAGGGTGACATTTTAGTTCAGATTTCATTACTCTCCTGCTGGCGGTAGGTTGGGAGGCAGGAAATGCTGTATCAATAACAGCATCCCTTACAGTTGCAAATGGATTATTTCTTAAATATCCCAAAAAAGCAGCATCCTGTTCAGGGTTGGTAAGTTTGGGACGACCTGAACCAATTTTCCTCTTTAGGGAATCTTCCTGTTCCCAGCGTTGCTTAATTTTCAATATGGTTTTTTTATTTCTATTATACAACTGCGCTACAGCACGGATTGACCATCCTTCTTCGATTCTTGATATAATTTGAGCCTTTTCAACTTCAGACAACTGACGAGGCATTTTTATTTTCTTCTGTCAAAGTTTATCAAACGTTACCACCACGAATTTTCGAAATGAATTACACCGACGTCAATGCTTTGCATTTTTGACAATCTACGACGTGTGATAACCTCCAATAAACAATCATTTAGACAAGCCGGTTTTACGCAAATAAGGTTAAGGTTTCCTCTCATTCTAATTCGTGTACGCTTTTTTTATGAATAGAACTGTATCAGCTAAATATCGACTACTGGTAGTCATGGGAGACGAAGCCTGGCAACGAGGCGACTTTTGACCCTTTTTGCCGACACCGTAGCTCCAACACTGTACGACTCCACAAACAATGTACAGGTAACTGATTTAATGAACCAGATCCAGCGAAGAGTACCTATCGTTAATATTGCACCTTCGTGAGTGCCTTAGACAGCACACAACAAAACATCCATGGCAAGGACTTAGAACCGCGATCCTCGGGTTACTAGCTAAACGCGCTAAGCACTTTCGACTATACAGGGTGTTTTCAAAGTTGAGTCATTTATTATTATTATTTAACTGCTTGTAGGTTTCGTCAAAATGAGTTGATATACCAAAAATCACCTATAGAAAAAAGTAATGAAAGCAGCAGTAAAAGATTAAAAATTTAAAAAATAAGAATATTATTCCATTTTTTTTTTAATCTGCCATTTAAAATCTTCTTTGTTTACTAATCTTATCGTTCATCTAAATTTGGCAAACTTTTTGTGTTATTGTATGGTTTCCAGTGCGAGTCTATGGTTCGATCAATTGTATCAGTCTTAATAGTGCGTGAACTTTCATTTGTCTGATTATTTTGTGCGAAAAAATGTCCCATGTTTATGAAAACAATCAACTGGTGAACATAATACTAACATACGGAGAGTGCCAACAAAATGCAGTCGCAGCATGCAGGTTGTAAATATGCGGAAAGGTTTCCTTTAAGAAATTATCCGGCTCCACGGATGTTTGTCAATTTAGTTATTAGACTTCGTGAAACAGAGAACAACGAGGAGGTTACGCTTGAAGATCTGCTCAACCTGAGATGTTACAAATTGAGAAAGACATTTTAGAAATGGTCGAAGACCACCAACAATGCGAGAACTAGAGCCATAGCAGCTCAAGTTGAAGTTTCTCGTAGTAAAGTATGGGAGACAATACGACCAGAACAAACAGTATTTTGCCAGTGGTTTTTAGTTTAGAAATGAAGATTTTACGAAATAAATTTGTGTTCAGACGTGTGAGTGTACAATTTCCACAACAATCATGTTTGGGCAGCAGAAGATCCGCATGGTGTGAAAAGAACTCATTTTCAACATAGATTTTCATTAAATGTTTGGGCTGGCGTGGTAAATGGCTTGCTTATTGGGCCACCGCGATTGACCGGTGAAATTTAATTAGGTTTTTTTGGACACAATCTGCCACAATTATTAGAAGATGTTCCTCTAAATGTGAGACAGAATATGTGGCTCCTACATGATGAGGTTCCACCACATTTTAGACGAGAAGTTCATGAACATCTAAATAATGAGTTTCCGAATAGATGGATGGATGCAATAAACCCACTCCTTGGTCTGCTCGCTCACCGGATGCCTTGCGATTTTTTTCTGTGAGGCTATTTGAAAGAGTTGTTATTATTATTATTATTATTATGATAATTGAGATGAGCAGAGTACACAGTACTATAAGCTCATGCAGTAAATATAGTGTACCGACACGTAACACAAATACATCAAATAGAAAAAAATAAAAAAATACAGTTCATAGCTATAAGGTTTGTACACTCCTCCAGCTATCATACTGCACTTTGAAGCTATTAACTGAAGTAGCACCAACCACACTTTCAGGTAAACTATTCCAGGTGTTGAGTATGCGGTTGGGAAGAAACCATTGTCAGACTGTTGTTTTAAATGGCTCCTTATGCAGTTTGAAGCTGTGTCCGCGTAGATTGCTGCGCGACAGATGGTATAGATGCATGAGGTTGGTGCCCATCAAACCATGAAGTATCCTGAACGTAACTATAAGATCGCCACTAAGTCTTCGCTCAGAGAATGAGGTCAGGTTGAATAATTCAAGGCGATCTTCATAGCTTGGTCTTCGTGCTCCAAAAGGGATACGAGTAGCCCGACGCTGTACTGATTCGACGAGATTTATATCGCGCAGAAGCACAGTGTCCCATACCGGGCCAGCGAATTCAAGAATTGGCCTCACGAATGCCTTGTAAATGTAGGCGCAAGTGTTGACATCGGATCCTTTGAAAGACCTCTCCAGCATATATAGAAGTTTCTTGGCTTTTGATGTAACGTGGTGAATATGCTCTGACCAGGAAAGACGATCGTTGACTACAACGCCCAGATCAGTGTGGCTCGAAACTGCTTCGATGTTGTGGTCAGAGATCTTGTATGTAAATCGCGGATTTGTCTTCCCGAGGTGAAGGACACAACACTTAGATTTAAGGGTAAAAGCCAACTGACTGACCATTGACAAACAATATCAAGATCTCGTTGAAGCATAGCAGAATTTACGACAGTATTGTAGATCTTGGTGTCGTCGGCATAAGCTGAACATGTGGAGGAAATCAATGCGGGCAGGTCACTTGTATACAGAAGGAACAGCACTGGCCCCAAGACAGAGCCTTGAGGAACTCCACTTGCTACATGATGAAGGTGAGACTGGCTATCACTGACGCGCACAGAGAAAGTCCTCCCGGTGAGAAAAGCCTTAATCCACAGTAACAACTCGAATCTTATTCCCACACATTCCAACTTAAACAGAAGCCTTCTATATGGTACGCGATCGAAAGCCCTAGAAAAATCTAAGTAGATTATATCAGCAGGAGTCTTTGTATCCAGATACTGAGTCCAATCGTTGAGAGAGTAGAGAAGGTTGGTCATTATTGATCGACCAGGGAGAAATCCATGCTGATTCTTAGGGATAAGGTCATTTTCGAAAGCAAATGACTGGAGCTTATCTAATATGATTCTTTCAGCTATTTTGGCGGCGATAGGAACGAGACTTATTGGTCGATAATTTTTAGCGGAGGATTTGTCGCCCTTTTTGAATACAGGGGTAACAAAAGCACTAAGCCAGCATGAGGGTAGGGTATGAGATCTAAAAGACGATGTGAATATCAAGCTTAATGGTAGGGCCAGTGCTGAAGCGCAGTTTTTGAGTACAGCAGCCGTCATATCATCTTTACCAGGGGAGGAAGAGGTCTTCAGATTTCGCAGGTGCATTGTTGTATCGTGATGGAGCAGAACTCTGGAACAACTTCAACACTGACAATGCTTGTAATTTGATTCGTGGACAACAAGATTTTATTTTCAAAGTTTGCAAAGAGGCGTGGATTCGCCGAGCAAGATTTTACGTTAATCGAACAAATTGGGATAATTTTGAACAGTTTTTGTAAAAACGGTATCCATTTAACGTGATAATGTTTTTTTTTAATAATTTTTCTTAATGTAAACTAACTCTCTTATTATGCAACTTGTATATAGGTAATTTTTGGTATATCAACGAGTCTTACAAGCTGTTAAAATAATTGACTCAACTTGAAAACACCCTGCATTTTGACAATATTGTCTGTGTACACGCTTACCTGGTCTGAATTTCTCACCAGAAGAACGACAAGGCAAGAATGAAAATTATAGCATCGCGGCAGCTTACATTACTAAAGCCCTCTCCAGACTCACGCGCGGATTGCGCGCGAAGCTACGAACTACCTAAATTTTCAAAGCGCAAAGTAGCCCTGCAGCAGCATTAGCAATTTAACCGTCGATACTCATCAAGAGCGCGAACTATACTGTGAAGCAGGCGCAAACATCTGCGACTGTGGAAATGTAGGAACAGTGCCGCGATATCACGAAATTATCCGCGCGTGAATGTGGAGAGGGTGTTACATTATGTTACGTTAAGCAGGATTAGAATAACTCGCGCAAAATAAAAAAGTGGTGTGTGCTTGGTGTCCTACTATGTTTCCCGTTGCACTTTTTCACGCTGAACACGAATCCGAAGTGAAAATTGCTGTTCGGTGGACGAAATAAAAAAGTAATTCAAGCATTAAGACCACACATTTTAGCATTTTCAGAGACCTCTAAAGAGATGGCCAACCATCAAAAATTACAAAATTTGTAATAGTGATGTATAAGCTATTTTCATCTTTGTCCATCTTCCCACAATTTTGACTGCAGATACATGTTCAGCGTGAAAAAGTGCATGAGTAAAACAATCGGACCCCAAGCATGCACCATTTTTTGTTTTGTTTTGCGGGTTTGTGTAATTTATAAAATAGGTGGGAAATGTCAAAGAATATGACCGGGCTGGAAAAATATTGCCTGTTTAAAAACGCCATAACCAATGAGCCCTTGTTTGAGTTCTTAAAGATCATTCAACTCTATTTAAGAACAAAAATGATTACAATTTTTTTAAATACTCCTATAGTTATCCGGATGTTATCAAGGTTATCAATTTTTATCGATTCTTGGACATACTCAAATAGCACTACTTTGAATGGCAAAATGGTCCCTTTCTGGTGGAATTTCTAACAATTAAAAGTATTTAAAGAACTGACGACAGCTTACGCTTACCTTTACTACAAAATTCAAATAACATTACAAATCGTTCAGTCTCGGACCAGCCACTAAAGTCACGTGTCACCATTTGGACCGCGGTTTTAAATACCTCTTACGTGCCCAATAATTTCAAGCATTCAAACTGAGGGAAGATCTAAGGTCACACGTGACCTGTCTGCTCCTAGACTACTTGCCTTTCATAGTCTCCCCTACTGTCTATCATAATTATAACCCAGTCAAATGATAATTTTGCTTGCAAAGTGTACCGTATTTGGGTTTTTGTTTTAATCTAAAAGAGGACCACTAACTGAGCCTAAAACCACATTTTTGTTTTGATTCCTTCGAATCAAAAAAATGGCGTCAAGTAGGTTGACGCGGTACTTCCTACGCAACGTCATTATCAGTTCATAAAGGAATGAGTGCAGCACAGCTTAAGTCATCTAAAAAAAATGTCAGTTACTAACAACAGGGAAGTTAAACGGAATAAGTAAGTCAAACAGGCCCTTACAATTAGTCTATAGACATTCTTTCCCTGACCTACCGCTAGTTCATCTGGCAAAGTCGCCCCTCCCTGATATCTGACCGCACAGCGCGTCAGTAATGCCAGAACACTTACAGGACCGACATGCTCGCCGATAATCCCAGACAGCAGAAGCAAGGACACCTATTCACAGCATTTATCTATAATTCTATGTTTTAAGAGCAAATGGAATAAGTAAGTCAAACAGACCCGCACAATTAGTCCATAGACATTCTTTCCCTGACCTACCGGTAGTTACTGTCCATCTGGCAACGTTGTCCCTCTCCACATCTGCGCGGCATCGCTACGGCAAGTTATCGTTTATTTCGTGGCTTTTTGCGCTGCAGTACGGATAGACTGGCCTGTCTGGCAGGCTCGCCGGGCGGCCTTAGATAGTAGGAGTACAAGGATCAAGAACATTTCTCTAGCATTCTAAGTATTAAAGGAAAATGTACGGGGAAACCTACGATGTGTGAAATATGGTTAATAAGTTCATATAATTACCGGGGTTGGGCGCGTATAAATATTCTCAATAAAAAATTTTTATATACCCTCTCCTGCCCCTTACAACCTCCATTTTTCTGAAAATAAAGATTTATCGATTTTTCATTTTTTCGTTTTTAGCTTTTTTCTTAATACAGTTTTGACGATAAAGTACTGCTATGGCATAACACCTTAAATTTTTTTACCAAAGGTGATGCAGGAGCAAGTAAAAAGAGAAAATGTGAGAACGTCAGCAAACTGAATGTTTTGAATATTTTCGGTGTTGCTCATTATTCTTTGACAGCGGTCAACACCTAACAAAGGCGCAAATTCCTTACTTAAGGTTTATCTACTTTCTAGTTACTTCGGCCTACGGTAGAAGTATATGTAGTACAAAAATTCTGACACCAGGCTATGGTTGCATATGTCGCGGTATTTCTAAGTTAGGTTAAATGTATCTGAGTCTTCGTTTGAACAATATGTCAACCTACTTGGTTCTACTTTTGTGTGTACAGTTATCAAAGCTCATGTGACGGACCTGAAACCCTTATAGATCAACCACCAACGGTACAATACACAGAACAATATGATCAGTGACATTAGAAGTGCTACACCCAGAAAAAATAATTTCTTCAACTTGATTCTGAAGCAATGTGTCTTACATCAAGAAAGAAACGATAACATTCTCACGAAATTTTATTGACAAGTAATAAGAAAATAAATTAGTGTGTTGGGCGGTTCCGCAGCTAAATGCACTCACTCCTCTATACATCTATGCATCGACAAAATGAGATGATTGATGTCTGGTTGTGGCACCTCATTCCAAGCAATTCGAACTTCGTGGATTAGCTGTGGCAGAGTCTGTGGCGGATAATGCAAAGTGGATAGTCTCCTCCCTATCATATCCCCACATGTTCGATGGGATTTAAATCCGGTTGACGGGTTGGCCACGGCAAAACATGAACGCCTGCTTCTTGATGAAAGTCCGTAGTACATCGAGCAATATGGGGACGTGCGATGTCTTGCTGAACGGACGGACCTCTAGATATGGCAGTAGTGTGGTTTCTAGGACATCATCAACATAACGCGCAGTATTCATATTGCCTTGAACAAAGAGAAGGTGTGATCGGCTACCATAGGCAGTAGCCCTCAAAATCATTACTCCAACAGTCCTGTGTACATGCCTCTCAACAGCAAATCCAATATCACGCCGTTCTCCACATCGTGCGTACCTAGATAGAATCGCGATTCGTCGCTGAAGATGACTTTATGTCATCCTGCCTCCCAATGTTGCCGTTCTTTACTCCAGTTTAAACGTAAACGACAGTGGTCCGAAGTCATCGGAAGCACAAACCATAGACGGTATTAAAAAAGTCCAAAGACTCGAATGCGGAGATAGAGTATACACATAGTAACAGGTCTACATTCTTCTCCAAACCATAGTTGTCTGAAGCGCCTATCTTGACGCTCTGAGTTAGGACTCAGTGGACCGATAAATGAAAGGGCAATAACTAAACATATTTGTACTTCTCAGCTCTCAGAAACTTCTTTCTTCACAAGAACTTAAAGATAACATTTCAACAGAGGTAAAAAAAACAAAGACAAAACGTTGACATTGTTGCCACAGCATACTTTAAATATACTCGTAGTCATTATGTTCAAAAAAACAAGTTGGAGAAATTATGTTTTCTGGGTGTAACGCTTATAATGTCACTGAGCATACATCTATCCAGTTTTTGCATCAACTAAAAACAAGCTATTTTTCAGTAGATCCCATACCCCGTTGGGATTATTTGTCTTCACGGGACCATCGAAGAGAATATAGAATATTTAATCCTAACTGAAGCACGACCACCGACGCGAATATGATTGGGTCACCGACGCGAATACGATTGCTCTGCTGTACAACTTATTGATACAGGATTTCCTATTTTATGTCGGCGTCGTTTCTTTTGCTCTTTCCATTCAGTTTCTAGCTGCGATGCCGAAATAAGTTATAAGACTCTAATAAAGCGATTAGCATGTATTTTAAATTTTAAAATACATACGTAACACTGTCACGATTCAGACGTAATGACGAGAGGACTGCAGAGTAAGCACATCTCGATATTCATTTTTGTATAGCCATGAATTGTGCCTTATGCATTCTACAAATTTTCACTAAATTATTCACTTATTTCCAATAAGCAGGTTGTGACTATCAGATACAACTGCTATATAGCCATCTATACAAATTAGTGATATGACCTTGCCTTGCTAAGAGCAGCTCTGGCGTGGTCTACTAGGAATGGTTGCTCGGGAAAGAAGCGATAAATGTGAACCTTAACGCTGAAAACAGGAAATTGCACTAGAAAATTTGCCTGACCGTAGCTTCTAGTTAACTTATTCTGTGGTACTATATCAAGTTCGACTATACATGGTTTTCTGTCTATGCGAGGAATAGCGCAGCTTCCAAGATAATTCTCATTATGATTATGTATCCATTTACTTGGACTTTTAACTTTATTGTTAGCACAGTGACACATTTCCATTTCTATGTTTTGTGTGTCAGTGTGTTTTGTTATGCAGGGTGTTCCTTAATGATACGCGAATATTTAAGGGTGTGAATCTACATGAAAAATGTTAATTTGCTTTATAAGCTATGGTCCAAAAATGTTTCCTTCAGTATGTAGTGAAAGTTAATAAAGTTGCATATTTTTCAATGCAAAAATAATTTTGAGCTTAACAGTGGCATGCGTACGGGTATTGACTTCGATATTTTTTTAAGAAAAAAATGGTACGCCAATGGTTTTTTACCAAATAAAAGTTATTTTTGAATTCCCCGTTTAATTTAAAACAAATGAGCTCTCTTGAATTATTTTCCTTCGATGCTCCAAACTGCAACTATTCTTTCTCTTAATTCCTCTACAGAGTTAATGGGACTTGTCTACACTAGTGTCTTAAGATAGCCACACAAAAAGAAATCATAACTGTTGAGGGCTGGGGACCTTGGTGGCCATTTTTGGGGTACACCGCGGCCAATCCAACTATTTAGATGAACAGTTTGTAAATAATTACGAACCGCTACACTGAAATGCGCTAGTGCATCATCATGTATAACATATTGTTTCTTATTACTCAAGCAGCAAAGGCAACTGTTGTTGAAGAAAATTGAGGTTAGTCTGCCCATCAAGTCGTCCCGGCAAGAAGAATGGGCTAATAAAGTGGTTGCCAATAATTCCTGCCCATACGTTAACCAAAAATTGGTGTTTCGGTTACAGCATAGGGATTTTCTTTTGCCCACAAATGATTATTGTGAAGATTCTGAATGGCATTTTGAGAAAAATTAGCTTCGTCCGAGAACAGAATCATTGATTCAAATCGCGGATTTTGTGTAACTGATGATACCACTGACAAAAGGTCACACGCCTTGGAAAATCAATGGGAAGTAATGCCTGTACTCTTAAAATATAATAAGGATATAACAAAAAATCCGCTAAAATCCTCCAAACAATTTGATGGCAAATATCTAAGTGTCTAGCGATCTTCCTCGTACTCGTTTCAGGATGTTCTTCGACTTCGTGCAGCACTGCTTCCTCAATTTCAGGTGTTCTCACACACAACCAGCTTCAACAAGACGACGATGAATATTAGAAAAGGTTTACCGTCGGCAAGGCCATATATGTGTGTAATGCATTTCCGCCATTTCTGCATTTGAATAATTCACAATTATTAGCAAGATCGTAAAAATGATATAATGAAAAATATGTCACAGCGAACAGATTTGAATAACAGAAACTTGTCAGATGTCAAAAGCCAATGACATATTCCAGAGAACTAGATATTTATTACTAAATTGCATTCTTCAATTACTGCATTAATTTTCTCGGACAATAGAACGGTTTTTATTTTTTTTTCTCAAAAATGGGGCATCGAGAGAAAACAATTCAAGAGAGATCATTTGTTTTAAATCAAACGGGGAATTCAAAAATAATTTTTGTTTGGCAAAAAACCATTAGCGTACCTTTTTTTAATATCGAAGTCAATACGCACGCCACTGTTAAAGCTAAACATTATTTTTGCATTGAAAAATATGCAACTTTATTAACTGTCACTACGTACTAAATATCAGTGAAATATCTGAAGCGATTCTGAAAATATTCATTAAATTCCATTTTTTTTCCTGAAGCTTCAACACCCCGAGTTTTTGTAATGAAACATTTTTGGACCATAGTTTATAAACCAAACTAACATTAATGTTTCATGTAGATTCACACCCTTAAATATTTGCATATCATTAAGGAACACCCTGTATAATATAAATATTGGGCAATAGGTGAAATTGCAAAACTCGGGCATTTGAACTTTCAAAAAGCAATCAAGAGCTAAAATAAAAAGAAAAACGTTAAAAATTGAAGATAGTCTAATATATACGTCCTGAAATATTTAAATGCGAAAATTAGTAGATGCTGTCGACGTCATCTTTGAATTATTTTCAGGGCCCGAGATGCCTCTTATGGACTCTGAACCTTTTTACGACTATAATACTTGTCTTCTTCGTTCGTTAATTCATCCTTGAAAATAAAAAATGTGCGTATTTCTGAGTTCAAAATGCACCTGTACATCCTTTTGTAGTACTGTGAACAGCTCATGCTCAAGAAATAGAAGATATAAGACAATAGTTACAGACCGAAAAATACGCGCATAATTCAAGCTGTAGAAAATACCAACAATGAATAGGCGCGAACTTAGTAACCATCTTTTCAGCGTTATGGCGCGGTACTCTGTTATGCCAGACTCTCTAGCAATAACAAAACAGATGCCTTCGATGCATCGAAATATCCTTATATGTATCACCTCATCATAAGCGGAGGTGTCAGTAACACAATATAGTATGCGTTTATTTAATAAATCGAAACGGAAACAATTGTTCTCCATTACATGTTATCCATTGATGCGACGTGATTACCGAGACCCTTTCATCGTTCCTATTTAAACCGCGCTCGCAAAAGCTGTGTAAAGCAGAAATGTATGAATAGCTGAAGCAAGCACTACGTTTATCTTTCGGATGCAGGAGTTTTGTGAAGACTGGTGCAGGCAAGAAAAATAGAAACATTTATTTAAGGGACTCATGATACCGGTGCTGCTTTTATTCAACGCTGAGCTGCTACAAACTGGGATTAGGTGTTCAGTGTTGTCAAACTGCAGAGGAAATGATAATAACAAGTAAAACATAACTGCAGGAAGCTTTAGTTATGAACCCAAATAGTGCGAAAACTAGATCTGAGTTTCTCTGAATCTATGCAGTTGGAGTTTTATTTATGCCCTTACGGCCAACATTGTCTTCTTACTATGAAATAATTCATATTATATTATGGATATATTAAAATGATATATAAAAATAGTACTAGGGGATATAAAATGAACCTTCAAACGTCATACAGTATGATACCACCATCATAAGTAATATAAATTGCAACTCTGGCTTGATGATACCTATCGAATGAGGAGATTCTGTGTGTAATTTTACTTAACATGCGCCGATTTGCCAAACCACAAAAACCAGGCATCGTTCGAACATTGATTAATGTATACGCGTCAGGTAACACATCAGCGTTATTACCTAAGAAACCTATATACATTCAAAAACCGTCAAAATGTCATCTTGTTGACTAGATCTTCTAGTGTACAAATAGTTCATTCCGGTATTGCTCGCTCTGAGCGCTGTAAGCGTCACCTATAGCGTCACCTATCGAGGAATGACTCAACGACATGCTGCAAGTCAGTCCGCCAGAATGCTTTGTTGGTTGCAGAATGCCGAGATAGTCTGTAGAGTATATCTCCAAGATGTGACAGAAAGGAAATTGCTTGAGTAGTAGAGTAGCAAGATGCATCTGGATGACTGTGTGGCGATTAGTCTGGATATGTATAAAATCAGTGATATTTTCTATGTGAGAAAATTATTACTGAATATTCTGCCCATGAAGTATATCTATCACCTATGCCAGACAGGTTATTTGTTCTGCCCTTTCTGAATATAGGTTAGGCTCAAAATTATATTTACGGCTTCAGCTCCAAAAATAATATATCCACCTATCTTCCAAGCTACATTTCAGAAAAAATAGGAATGACCATTACACAAAACATTTTCGCAGTGCCTCACGTCTAGGCGGTGATTTGTATTTTCTATATCTGAAAATAAATTCTATAAAATATAAATGAAT
This sequence comes from Acanthoscelides obtectus, assembly GCA_963669975.1. Taxonomy (NCBI): domain Eukaryota; kingdom Metazoa; phylum Arthropoda; class Insecta; order Coleoptera; family Chrysomelidae; genus Acanthoscelides; species Acanthoscelides obtectus. The sequence continues at coordinate 83,629,094 of CAVLJG010000001.1, read as the reverse complement.
GTAAAGAAAATAATGTAAAATGTAATAACATTTTCAGGTTTCATAAATATTCCTATCTGTAGCATATTTTCTCATATATTAGTTGTAATAGTATACTTCACCAACCAGGGATTTTCTTTCTCTCCCTCATTTTTGAAATTCATCAAATTTGCATATGTAATTTTCGGGATGTGGATGCGCAACTAATTTCTAGCGTACATCTCATTTGAGACAAGAAATCAGTGGAATTATCATCAACAATCAACACAGATTATTAGCATGCAAGCCCTCACTAGGCTCCAAAGCTATGCACCTATGGATTGCCATTGCAAACGTACAGCTTAGATCTCCAATAGTACCATCTCTGAAGGAGATGCTGCACTAGATTACACGTATAGCTACATAACGAGTGCACATCAAGTAAACATCAGCTAATTCCAAGTTGACATCTTATAGGAAAACCTAAATAATGTCACAATAAACCTATATAACCTATAGCCTGAACAAACCGACTTGTCACTTTTCAAAATACGTAATACTCCTGCCAGTCCGGTCATATATTCTTCCTATGGTGCCCCAGCTTTGTAATACTCACTCTAACAGTATGTCTGGTTGTTACACTAGAGAATATGTTCTTTCGAGGACACTAGCGAGCATTTAACTCTATAATACGATAAAACTGAGGTTCTTCTCCTGTTTTAAATATACGTATATTACACCGAGATTATTGATTATACGAGTAATAGCATTGTTCAGCTCCAAATGTACCAGCAGCTAAGACGCCCCATTATTTGATGGAATTCAGCGAAATAACCTTTGTTGTGCTTGATACGAGGCCCCAAATTCAAGTTGAACGTTTCCATAAAGTGCTTGTTACTATACCTGCCAGTCTCACGCTGTTCCCTCCAGTTGTTAGCTATCGTTTCACCAATTTTAGTGGGAAAACTTTTTATTTGACAACGAAGAATGAGAAAACGTGTTTTTTGGGATTCAATCGAAAGTGTTGACAGGAACGACAAAACTTTTCACATAAGATTTTTAGATATTTATGAGATCTACAAAATAAGATCACACGTAAAAAGATCCAGCTAATAACAAAAATGTTATGGCCGAAAAACGAGGCAAAATGCAGGCTTTGGTACTTGTATTCCGGCCATCACTACTAGTTTATTGAGCAATATACAAGGTTAGTGCAACGAGCATTTTATAGCTAAATACACTAGTTTACCTTGCCGATATGAATCGCAAACCATTTCGGAAGATAAATGTTATTTTTATGCAAAAAAGAATGGGTTACGTTTTTGTTCCTTTACAGATTCAAACATTTCGTATTTGTGAGTAATTCGCAACAAAAGATGATAGACACATCCGCTTTGTTTAAAAATGTGTATAAGCTATGGTTTTCGAATATCGTAGCGCATTTGTTCACTTACGCACAAATACGAAACGTTTGAATTTGTTTAGAAGAAAAAAACGTAACCTTCATTTTTCACATAAAAATAACATTTATCTTTCGGTATGGTTTGTGATTCATATCGGCAAGGTAAACACGTGCACTTTACTATTAAATGCTCTTTGAACGAACCCTGTATATTGCTTAATAAACTAGTAGTGATGGCTGCAAAACAGGTGTTTTGGGATAAACAATTACAAAATTCTCAAAAGACTACTTGACCAGTATAATTCCATTTTGTTTTTGTTATTGAAAAGCATGATTCCTATGGATTTGAAGAATTTCAAACAGTTGCGTGAAATTGTAATCGCATTACCAACTAGTGCTAAAACCTGCATTTTTCCTCATTTTTCAGCCATAACATTTTTGCTATTGGTAGGATCTTTTTACGTGTGGTCTCATTTTGTAAACCTCATAAATACCTAAGAATCTTATATGAAAAGTGTTTTCGTTCCTGTCAACACTTTCGATTGAATCCCAAAAAACACGTTTTCCCATTCTTTGATGATAAATAAAAAGTTTTCCCACAAAAATTGAGATACCCATTTCATGCGTCCATCTTTTAAATACCCCCTTGAGCAACTTGCACCAATAAAACCAGACTTTATAATTATTTCGGGGAAACGTACTAATTTGATTAGACTAGCTGGGAAAAAGTCTAAGACGTAAGCAATCAGTTATTATAGTGTTAACGTCGAAATATCAACAGGAGTCATTTACATCGACTATTACCTGGTTGTCACCCCAGAAGACTGGCGGGCCGCAAACGATTAAGGGAGAGCGTTAAACCAATAAGTAGTTGGTGTTAAGCTACAACTTAAACGACTCTGGATACATTCACTAGCGCTCAGTAGCTGAAGCAAAGCACTGTCTGGAATATGCTTAATCACTGACAGTCAACACAATCTGCTAGGTCATACTCATGATCATATTTCAGCCGCTGGGTGCTAATGGACGTAACCTTTGGCTCTGATGTGCAAAATATTCAAAAATTCAAAAATATCCAAATAGTTCGATGTTGGCTAATTATAAATTTTTTTTTGAGGGTTATAAGATGCCAGAAGTCTTAACCAGCGGTCTTGTCGCACTGTGGTCCTTCTGGGACGTCCAGAACCCCTCGCTCGCTGTCCTCGGCCTTCCTTTCTCCTAGAAACTTCTCTCATCGATAGACCGGATTCACACAATCCGACAATTCGACCCCACTCAAACTCACTTAGCTGGGACAGCCAAGAATTCTACGCACTCTAGACATTTTGAGCAATCACAAAAAGGCTTTTCAATAAGCTACCCAAAATTTAACATTCAACTGACGCCGTAAATGTACGAAAACTGAATGCTTCTTTTTCACCAAACAATACATGCAGCCACCATAAAAACTTAAAAGAAAAACCCGACCATTTTATTACTTGTTGTTCATGGCAAGATAATTCTAATAAACATACTTTGGTGCTTCCCTTTTTTTGTCACTCAGTATAAGAATATAGTGGAACTGTATAATTCCTGATGGGCTTACATATTAAAGATACTTCGATTGTTTTTGAAAATATCTCAGTTACTTTAGGATTTGAAAACCATGTGATATCTAATTAAAGTAGTTATTTTTGAACCATTATTTGCGTGGGTAATTTTATTTTTAATGATGGCATACTCAGAGGAGAATCAGCAGTCCACCTAGTGGAGCATATTCACGTGTCAAGCAGCTCTTAAGGCAGTGGCATCCCCGAACACAAGGTCACCTTTAGTTCAGGGAAGTACCACTGCCACTGCCCGTTTATCCCGATCTTGCTTTGGGTTCCCGCACGGGTACGTCATGAAGATTCAGTTATCAATGTTTGGTCCTGATGTGATCTGCTTCAGAGATGGCATTACTGGAGGTACCGACAATGCATAGGTGCATATTGGATTCTTGTCTCAAATACGTTACTTGAGATTAAAAGTTAGAAATTAGTTGTGCATCCAGTTTTTCTTATCCATTCTGGAAATTAGGTACATTCCTCCATAGATGGACGCTCACAACGATCCTTGTGAGCAAACGTGGAATGGCTGTTTGCACCCTGAGAACTACCTATTCTGCAAGATGACATTTTATAGGTTTTTTACATAATACATAATACAGCGGTGTACTGGACAACGAGAACGCTGATCGCCTGGTAGGATGGGAGCCAGAGGCACCTGCATCGATTCCGAGCCTAGGCTGGGCATACGCAGCATATAGGTCAACACCGCCTTGGATAAATGAGTGTATGGGGGACCTGGGAAAGGCATGGCCAGAGCAAGATGACTGTAGATAGGCCAACAGATCCATAGCGGGCCCCAACAAACGTCAGACGTGCCAGATACTGGACAGGGGTAGAAAATCAGTTAATCTTTTGGTAGGGGGTTCTCACTGGCCACTACAGACTCAACAGACACTTGTCCCTTTCAATGATGGAGAGAGATGCCAACCGCCACATGTGCTGGAGGACAAAACAACGATTCCCGTGTATTACGGTCTAAAGGCTGAGATATTCGGGGTCATGGAGTTTGATGACGAAGTTACTTACCCAGTTGATTAGTCGGACATCATGACCTTTAGTAGTAGTAGATCAGGAAGGTTTGACAGATTAGTGAACTAACATGTGACGCAGGGTGTTGGTACATTCTGGGTCGGCAATAAGTGCCAAAAATGGTTGCCTGGATCCGCCTCTACACCACTACTACTACTAACCGCTTCCGGTAGTCGACCACTCCGTTCTTCATTGGTTTCGATCGACGCTAAACTCCATGCGCCACTCTCAGATTTGTTGAACGGGCATACACTTGTTACGGTATACCTGCCATCTGACGATGAATATCTGGGTGGAGTTTCTTTGGCTTGCAGATAGCGATTTATGTATCTAGTCCCGCACTTTGCGAGATCAACAATGAAAACCGCCATATCAGACAGCTGTTGAGCGAAGAGTAAGTTCCACAGCGAAACGCGGCTAGGCCGCGCGCACTGCTGCTGCTGCTGGATTTCACTTTGCACCTTCCAATCTGGCTGGAGCTCTTTGAGAACCTCATTTCCGGATCAACCCTCGTAAGATTGTACAAATTGGATACGTTCTTCCATAGTGAAACAATCACAATTTATTTGAGAATTAGCAAAGGATTTGATTCCCCAAGTAGCTGCTATTGGAACACCCTTGATTTCCACAGATTCAGCTCGACGGTTGCCTTCCGGCTCACTCCATGTGTCTGTATGTCATTCATGTCAGCTTTAACATTTTGGCACAGAACATTGCCCACGAATTTCAGCAAAAAATCAAGCTGTATCCTCATCTAAAAAACTCACGGCTAACGAAAGCACTGCTCGACAGAGCGTGAGGGTCATCGAGAGCGATTTCGCTACACGTCCCATTTGAAATTAAAAACAGTGACAAATTAAAAAGCGGCGGCGGGTATTTTAAGAAACTAATTTACATGCGCTTTTAATTGGACAATCTCGTTTCTGTAGAGAAGTCACGTTCCCCAAGTGCCTGATTAATTGGAAGAATGAAATGTCGGTCGAGTTGAACATGTAGAGAGACAGAGTAAAAGAAAAAAAAGAAAAAAGAAAGAAAGGGATTGGTATACTTTATAAGGAGCCTTGGTCCGAGGTCTTGTTATAAATTGTAGAGTCATACAGCACATAAAGGTATCACAAGAAACATAAAGATGTCTTTTGCACGGAGGTACCGATCATTTAGTTTAGAAACCAAAAAGTTCAAATCATTTAATCCACCTTCCTCGTTCACATTTTGTCATATCCAAGAGCATCATTATGTTACAACTTGTGTCTGTGAAGCTGCTGTTTGCTATGAAAGCGAGGTACTGTTTGCCACGCCTTTTTTATAAACGGTGGTGTGATTCATATTTTCATTATTTCTAATTAATTAATAAATAAAGAAAACACAATAAATGAAATATAATGGCCAGAGAATCCAAAACAGTTATATAGGTCCTAGCTCAATAAAGCGGAGAGTAGGGGGGTTAAGAGCGCCAGTGACTCAAGACGGGTTAAGCCACAAATCCCTGAGATATTAGTCAAAACTTGTTTTGCTTGACCACCCACACAAAAGAGAAGAATCTAACACCAAAAAAAGCGTGATAATTATCCCTGCAAAACGTTTACCATGGTATACGTACGAAAGCTTCACAAATATTTCAGCGCACAAACCTAAACTGGATAGTGGTCTCTAGACGCAGCTGAGATGACTTCAGATCACAAACGCTCAGGTTAAAAACCAGTGGCCAGTAGTGAGCAAGGTTGGGGCTGCTAGCCCCGTTTTCAAAGTTTACTACTCATTAAAATACTCGAACTTAAAAAACCATGTACATTTTCACAAGAACAGTAAAGCAAAGGCAAAAAAAGGAAAATTTACTAAAGTAGTATACCCTCAGAAAGTTATCCCTCGTCGTAAAAAAGGTTATGTCAGCTCAAAAATCAAAATTATGATCAATTTGTGGAGTCAGCTCAATAGATGATGCCATGTAGACACTGCCCCTCATTTGAATACGAGAAATGCCAAACAAAATCAAGTACACTCTAAGAATTTCAGTCAGCAACAATCAATAATATAAATATCTATTAAAGATCCAATTAAAATGATATGATACCTGTTCACATCAGGGTTTTTTTGTCTTAAGGGAAAGGGGTGGCTTTCAATAAAATCGGCTACAAAACAGCTACAAGACATCTTCAAATCTGGAGGAGTGCAAATGGTGGTTTCCCTCAATGCCTTCCCACTAAAAGGAAGCAGATATTGAACCAACTTTTTCGGGACCTGCATTAATGCACTTGGTCAGGTGGTATGAAAAAAGAACCTACCACTGAAGAGGTTAAAATCCCATAAAAAATGAAAGGGGTAGCACCTAAATCAAAACAACTAATCGTAAGGTAGGCACAAGAAAGGGTGCTTCTCCATAAACTGGTCATTGGGGCCAAATATCCCAAAATCTGGAAATCAATCAAACGACCGATACACCATCACCTCGACAGGAAAATGTCTGACACAGAACACCTAACTTTATAAAGGAAAGTTAAATGAGTGGCCTTGAAGATATGTTTGATAGGAAACCAAATATTCTTATATAGGTTAGTACAGAGAAAAACCACAGAGTTACGCTAATTGCCTATGATCTGACCCTTGAAAACCAACTTTACGAGGGACCAACGATATTTTATGAAGAAATTTCTGAGATAGTCATTGATAGAATATTATAACAGTAGTGTTCAACACAATACTAAGTCGCTAAGAAAGAAGAATATAATATGTGTCAAATGTGTGGCATAGAAATTGGTACTATATCATTAATAAAGAGAAATTCAAATTACTGGTAAGTGATCAAAATAGTAAAAAAATGTTACGTGATTTTAGCACGTTACATGTTTTGCATTACTCTGACAAAATTAAGCAATTAGTTTACAATGCCTCATCACAATACTAAATAGAGCAAAGAAAAATGTTTCTGACAGCAATGACAAGCTGTGATGACAACCGTTTTAGGCTACTGTGAAATGCAAGTGTCAAATCTCCAGTGAGCATCCATTAAGGATGCATTATTGTTAGTGTAACATCCAACGTTAGATCAACCCTCAAGCGGCACTCACGCTTCAAGGACCGCCTATAAATTTCCGTCTCACTCAAAAAGAGTAAGCTCAACTATTGGGCAGATTTTAAGTATCTAAGCCTTATATGACGACACTGATAGCATGCTACCCTTCCGAACGCAATAAATCACTGAGCACGTCCTTTCACTTTTTTGTGCTGACGCAAAAGGGTTATACGAGTGGCGGTATACGCGCGTTTTTGCGTATCATAATAATATAGATAATATATTATACCTCCGCTGCCTGTATGGAGGCCATTGTGGTCGGTGAATAGAAGCAACGTCGGCCAGCAATTGTTATTCAGATATCGGTGAATCCGCCGCTTTTGTTACCTCCGTACCTCTAACCGTATACACACAGCTACCTTGAATTTCATTACAAAAGATTTGCTTAGTATAACACCACTAATGATAAAAAATGGTGTCAGGTAGGTTAGCTCTGCACTTCCCACGCAACACTGTGAACAGTTGAAGAAGGATTATGTTCGACACAAGTAAACCCCGCGAAAAAAGTTAGCTACGAACATGTACAACATAAACATTAAATTGATGAATTCAGTCAAACAGGATCATACTATTAGTCCGTTGCCCCACTCATTTAACAACGTTGCAATCTATAAATTTATCGAAAATCTGGCAACATTGCCCTCAACTCAGGTTTACCTCCTACGTTTGTTACGTTCACCGCTTGTGTTGAAAAGCAATTGACACCTTTGTTTATAACCTTGCACTGAACCTCCAACCTAACTAGCGCCATCCTCACCTAGGTTTGTAGATTACCTCACACTTCGTTGAATTAAACAATTTTACGCAAAAGCTATGGATCAAGGTATAAAAAAAAACTTAATAACTTACAGGCTTAAAACTTTTTGTATTTAAAATGTGTATATTTATTTAGTTCCGAACACAACTTCAGCAAGATGGTGACCTTCAGCAGCAATACACTGATGCAGTCTATTTCTAAAGTTTTGAACTAGTTTTCTACACTTTTCTGAGGGTATGGTGGATGTTTCCTCAACAATTCGAGATTTTAGCTCATCTAAAGTGTGAAACGATGTTTGAATGCTTTCTGTTTCAAATAAGCCCACAAAACAAGTCGCACATGCTTACACCTGGCGAACGCACTGGCCATCCCATGGCACCTCGCAAAGACGCGAGTCGACCAGGAAACATTTGTTTCAAATTCGCTATAGAAATCCGAGCTGTGTGTGCTGTAGCCCCATCTTTTTGGAACCACAGATCTCCCAAATTAGTTCTGTCAATTGTTGCAATTGTGGCTCAAAAAGGTTTTGCAGCATCGAAACATCACCATCAGCTGTGACAGTGACTGTTCGACCATTCTCTTAAAAAAAATAAGGTTTAATGATCCCAAATTGGGAAACCGCAGTCACTTTAGGTGAGTGAAGAGGTCTCTCATGAAATTGCCTTCGATTACTGACAGCCCAGTACCAAAAATTCTGCTTATTGACAGCCCCAAAGAGGTAAAAATGCTGCTGAAAAAAAGTGGATTTTTCGGGGATTCGTTCAGCAATCGCATGCCTCCGAGCAGAGCACCTTGGTGACAATTCAACTGCTGCCCTCACAGCCATCACATTTTCGGGTGTGGTGACAGATCTGGGTCTTCCAGTTGCCTTGGGTCTTGTAGTGGATCCAGTTTCTTCCAATGTACGGGCCCAACGTCTAATTATCTTACCGCTAGGAACCGTAACATTACGAGAAATGCTGAAATGTACGCGAATCCCTGTCTTCGTGGCGACGACAGAGCGGCCATTTTCAAAAAATATACGCACAGCGAAGCCGCGATGCTCACCTGTCTAAGTCATGGCGTCAACTGAAAACGGGACGATGCAACAGCCACAGTGACACCCCTCCCCACTTCCTACTCTCACCACAGAACAAGCAATTAGTTTGATAAACCATTCCACTACTTATGCCCCCACCCTGTATAAGAACATGCACTCTATATATATATATTTACAATTACTTGTTAATTGGGAAATTGGAAAAACTTTTAGGCTTAAGTATACTCTTTTGACGATAAAATCAAGCTTTCAGAACAAACGTAGATAAGATCGGACTTGTGATCAGTATAAAAACAAAAGGACGGGGACATTGGGCTTGTTGAAAAACGACAGATACCTTCGTTAAAAGTTAAAAAAAAAATAAAATTATATCAATACACCCGAACAAGTTAAAAATATTACACGTGGGGAGACATTTTGTTGAAACAATCGGAATGCAGTCCCTAACCTTCTACTACCGCTACACGTGGAGAGGGGGAAGGCACGGAAAGGTAAAGCGTCGACAGATGACAAGTGAACGCGACGGACCGTGGAAATGTACACCTCCCTGTCCAACTTTGGTATGAAGTATACGAGCGATGCTCGGTAAATCTCTACCCAAAATTACTAAAATGCTGAAATAACTTGTTTTGGAAAAAAGTTTGTAGTTCATATGAGTGCAGAATGTGTGATATTGATATATATATATATATATATATATATATATCAGTTCTACAAGGCCTTAAAGGTCCATGACTTAGAAAGTACGATACAAAATCTTCTTTTTATATCTTAATCCCTCTACTCATACTCCATTCTGTAAACCACCCTTCTCCATGCATTTCGGCTCGCAGCCTTTTCTCTCCATGCTGTTACTCCTAACATCCCTAAATCCTAATCAACACTATGCACCCATCTCTTTCTAGGCCTTTCCCTCGTTTTCTTTCCTCCCCTTCCTTCTAGCAGTGCTTTTCTGGCATGTCTGTTGTCCTTCATACGAGCTACGTGCCCTAACTATCTAATTATTTGAGCCTTTACTGATTTTAAAATAGATGAATGCCCATACATTTCTGCTACTTCATCATTTGTCCTCCTTCTCCATAAACCTTCACTAACTTTAACCCTACCAAAGATCCTTCTAAAAATTTGTCTTTCCCACACCTCTAATTTAACTTGTGTTTTCTGCGTCATTATCCAGGACTCACATTCATACATAAGCGTAGGATTAACTACCGATCTATATAGCCGTATTTTTGCCGCTCTTGGGACATTTTTCGCTTTGAATATTTTATTTAGAGCTCCCACCGACTTGCTTCCTTCCATCAGTCTTCTTTCAATTTCCGCAGATTCATCACACTTACTTGTAACTAGCACACCCAGGTAATCAAATTCACTCAAAAAGAACTTCTCCCTCTTCTGTATCCAGATTAATATCATGTTTTTTTGGCCTCTGCACTTCTTGGTTCTCCATATATTTTGTTTTATTCTCATTTATCCGTAATCCGTATCACCCTGCGGTTTCCTGTAGCTTAAAGTATACCGCTTGTAGTTCATCCCTAGATCTAGTTAATATAACTTTATCATCGGCATATGCAATTACCTGGTGCCTGCAGTGATAGATCATTCCTTTTGTTTGAATGTCTGCTTCTCTAGGGTGGATTTCACCAAGGTTGTCAAATCAACAGTCCCTTATTCTCCACCTATAGGGTAACAGTCCGTCGAATACAACGAATGAGCTTCAAGTTCCAATCAACAAATTTTAGCAACCAATAGCTATGAAATGTTGAAAACAAAATACTGTCAAAGTATGAGATGACAGCTTGTCATTGAAACATCACGAGCTTATTGAATATTAAGAAATTACATGTAATTCAGTCAAAATTTAAAGAAATGTTTGATTTTTGAATTAAATTCATTTTTTAATTACTATTGTTGATTTTTTATTCATGTTTATATTATTTTCTTCAATTGATATGCGATTTTACTGATTCAACATGACCTACTGGGTGTTTTTTCCTAAAAAGGTCTTGCAGATAGCCATTAAGCACCTACTTGATGACAGGCTCTACCAAAAGGTTCATAGATATTGCTCGTTTCCAAGCATTCATTCATTTACTTGCTGTTCATCAGAACCATTACGGCACCTTCCCAAATATATGTCTTAAAGCTACCAGCAAACCTAAAACCTGCAAAAAAACTACAAATTTGCCATATTTTTCTTTTTTCACGAGTACACATTCTAGCTTATGTTTATATTAGACATTATTTGAATACAGCTGATTATTGCACTTCAAAACTCCCCGAGTGACACATGTGTGGGATCTGTCAACCCTTGGTCCCAGTCACAAAACATATACTCTGAAGAAGGTTCAATTCCATGCTATTCAATGACAACACGGTGACTTGTGTGGTTGTCAGCGGTCATTTTTTGAGAGTGCGACATGGTTGCCAGATTGTGCATTAATATCCCGTTTCACCCCCCTGGTCCCAGCGGAGTAAGTTCCGCTAACTGTTGAAATTTACTCTAGTATGCTTTATAAAACTATCCGTGGAATTTTTCCCAAAATCCTTGCACAACACTTGAAAAAATGCAAATGAAAATTTAAAATTATTTCCATGACGCCGCAAAATAGCTCCGTCGGTACCTCGGGTTATACATCTTACAGGGATGCTCGATACGATCCTATATTTAGGAGTATCAATACATTTCACGAGTATCGTCATCTTTCGATCCGGACTGTGTCAGAAAGAGTGACAAACTTCAGATTACTTTTCTTCTTTGTTTCCTTCCGCTGGATATCGATGATTTTATTCCAATATTTTAGAGTATCGATACTTCCTAAAACGATAAGAATCGATACATAACGATACTTTTCGTGGATCTAAGCATCCCTAATCTTGACAGCTTGTCGTTCTTGTCAACTGGGCTGCAGGGTGCGGTGTTGCCTTTACTATCTTACATTTTGATACAATCTTAGGACAAATAAAGGCTTCGAATGAAATATTGACGAATATGAACGTATAGAATTTAGAATATAAATTTATATTGCAAATTTCAGATTGTCTATACATGGACTTGAACCGGATTTTTTGGTATTTTTACCGAAAAGACAATATTTACCGATAACATCATTCTCTACTATTTTTCAAAATAATTTAAATATATCTATACTTGCCGAAAAAGAGCTGAAACCAAAAATAAAGCTAAAAGTTAATTTTATGTAGTGTTCATAGTTTTATGCCCCATATCAATCATACGTATGCATACACACTCAGGCAGTGGGGCACATGAGAACGGTAGATTTGGGTTGCCTATGATTACGAACCCACATCTTCATCCCTTACCCCACTTGCCCTTGATTTTTGTGCATACAAAAGGTTACCGACTGGTAGATTACCGTCATTACCTCATCACCGGACAAGCAATAAACAAACCGAAACCTGCCTGTTTTCAAAATAAATATTTAATTAAAATGAGAGGTGAGTTCTTGAGTTCAAGGGTAAAACAGAAAAATATATACAATACTATAAGCAAGAATCGAAAAAGGAGTTTCCAGAATGGTTGCAAAGTACTTTGAAAGAACGACCAGTATGCACATTGTAGAAGTTGTAATATAGAACTATGCCCTCAAAAAGCATGTTGTGTGCGCGCCCAATACAATAACAGACGTTTTTCATGACTACCACTGATGTTGGGACAGCATTTACCTTATACCGAATTCAACGACACGATTTGCCGATTCCTTTTTTTTGCCGGTTCGGGAACACAGCAGATGTGCAGTTCACTTTAATTGAAAGCAATTGATCTCCCAAACGTGTTATAATAATAGAAATGAGAAAATGAAACAATGTTTAGAGTTTTGGAGATATGTTTTCATAAATAGGTATTTTTGATTCTGACTTATAATATCTAAAGGATGAATAATAGGTGGATACGGATACTTTTACAAATATCGATGTTTTAGGACCCAGAAATGGGGAATGTGCTGTTTGTTTACATTTGGTGTGGATTTCTAGATCATGAATAGGCAAAAATTGTTTTTGATGTAACAAAAGATGATGAACCAGTTGGAATACGTTTTATATCCTTTTTTGCAAAATAGCAAAAATCCGTACATTTCTACAGGTACGTATTTTGTACAACACCCTGTACGTGAAGTATAGACAAAACTAGATTGCCATGCATGAACAGTCGTCAAAAACAGTGAAAACATCCTACCAAATATAAGAGCTAGAAAATCGACCTATTATTTGCCGCATTCCCATTGGTCCCACTTAAATAACTGACCGTCTTTTGTGAAACTGGAAGTTCTATGAAAGTTATCCTAATTCTAAAGCACAAAGACATAATATTACATCTATAATGTACCCTTATTTATAAGGCAACCATTTTTTCACGACTTTATTCAACATTTCAATAGAAATCACTGATATTCAGAGACCTTTGACAGTTTCTGTCAAATTGCATTTCGATAAGCTATTTTCCCATTGATCCAAGGAACCGTCAAATATTAATGTTGGTGAGATTGGGCCTTAGATAGCTTCTAAAACCAAGTTGAATAGAATCGTAGATAGCGGATCTCCCTGTTTCAAACCCTTTCTAATTTTAAAGCTGCTTGAGAGTCTACCTTCCACGCATATTTTGCTGGATGTTTCCTGCAAGTTGAGTTTTACGAGCCTAATAATTTTTCTCCGTATTCTTAGATTGACCATAGCCTCGTGAAGTTTGTCCTTCAAAATAGTGTCATATGCTTGTTTAAAATCGATGAAAAGCATGCATAGTTTCAAATTCTGTTCTTGACTTTTATTTTGAATCATATTTAAAGTAAATATTAGATCTGATGTACCTCGCCCCTCTCTAAATCCACCTTGGTATTCCCCAACTTCTTTATCATGGAACCACTTCAGTCTGTTTCTTATTATTCTAGCAAGCACCTCATACGCTACATCCAGTAAGGTAACTCCTCCATAGTTTTTGCATCGGATCTCCGTTTTTATATGTGGGGCAAATAATGGCCCTGGACCAGTCCTCAGGAAATATTTTTCTATGCCAGATACTTTCATTTAGATTACATATTCTTTTTTGCAATTCTTCTCCTCCTTTTTTAAGTATTTCCGCAGTTATTCCATTTTCCCCTCCAACTCTATTATTTTTCATCTTCATTATTTCGCTCACCACTTCATCTTTCGTAGGTGTATCTATCATTGTATCTTCTGCCTCTTTCGGATCCCAGCTCTCCCCACTTTTGCTTTGGGAGTCGTTGTTATTCAGTAATTCGTCAAAATACTCTGCCCATTTTTCCAGTCGTTCTTGCTGATTAGTCAGTAGTTGGCCTTCCTTATTTCTGCAGTCGTTTTGAACTCTACTTACTTTCCTTTAGGATCTTTTGACCTCCTGGTAGAAGTTTCTGACTTCCTTATTGACAAAGTGGTAGCTGTCCATGTACTTTCTCTTTTCCCGCCTGCATATTCTTTTTGCTTCCTTTCTTCTTTCTTTGTAGCTACTTCGATTGTCTAGACTACTATCTTCCAAAATTCTGAGTCTCGCAGCATTTCTTTTTTACAGAGCTATGCATTATTGCTTATTAAACCACTGCTCATTTTTTGTTATTTTGTGAGTTTTCCCTAAGCATTATTCCATACTTTCTGTTATAGCCCATTGTATTTGCTTCCATTCTTCGTCTTTGTCCTCTGTTACTTGACTTCCTTGAAGTATTCTGCTTATATTCGCTTGTAGTGCTCCGACCACACCCACTTCTTGCAAACGGTCAAGATTGTATTTTGATCTTCCTTTATTGGTCGTTGTCTTCACCGATGACATTTTTTGATAGAGCTGTGTTACTACCAGCAAGTGATCGGTATCAGCACCCTGTATAAGAACATGCACTTTTTATGCTCCATATATATCTGGGACATTACTATCATAGTCTGAGACATAGCGAATATGAAATTATCCTTCAGATGCAGTAACATTTATTTCAGTGAAGCATCAGTTCTCTATCAAGAATACACTATCAGTTACTGAAACTTTCAAACCTTATTATGCTCTAAAACGTTACCGTCCAATTAGGGGAACTACATTTTTATGTCGTGCTACTATTGCCGGCCGTGTGATGAATCTAGCAGGTCACAGTTGAGTCGTTAATAAAAATGAAGGATTGCGTCGCGAGACTTCGTGACCCTGTATAGGCCAGTGACTAGTGACCAATCCCCTCGATAGCCTGAAATCTCTACAGTGGTGGGCTGATAATTATAGCTGGTGACATTTTCCAGGTTCGCCGTGATTGCTATTAGTTAGTGAAACGTAATCAGCTAAAATAATAATAAAATACATTAATTAATTAGCTAACGATGTATTCGCTAACCACGGTTTCAGTTAGTATTATCATGAGGCAAGACCGAAATTCGAACGGACATTCCGACTATAACTTAAAGTTCATGTTATTGAAAGTTTGGTGCGGTTGGAGCTGAGTAACGGAAACCGTTAGTAAGGCGAATATGAATTTATCAGATGATTTGAGAAAAAGAAAGGTAACTTACCTATATATTTACTATCTTACGCAGAGAAGGGTTCTTAAGTTCGGCGCGCACTAAGGTTAATTACTTTCTTAGTTAATTTTACACTTAGTTATATACTTAATGAATGAAAAACTTATCAGAAGAACCTTCAGAAGATATGCTATCACTTTTAGTACTATTCTAGATACTTCATTCTCAAGAGTGGCAGACTGGAGATGCTCAAGTAAAAGTCTAACAATCGGTTGGGGTTCATTGGGTTGGAATACAATGGCTATGAAATGAAAAAATTAATTATACTTAATAATATTATTATATTAAATATATTATAACAATTATAATAAAATATAATCGATCATTATCGAGAGTTGATGATAATCCTTTTATTAACTCTCAAGATAAAAAGTTTACTTCAGGAAAGAAAAGACTGATTTGTTTAGTTGAGTTACTCGGAGAGCCAAATGAGTAACTATCAAGGATGAAATTGATTGATTTCGTTACGGCTAATTAAAAATTCAAACTTCATTTCAAGGAATTAGCTCATCGAATACGGGAGAAGAACTAGAGATATAAATTAGATAAATTGTATAACATCAAGGGATTGAGATAGTTTATTATGAAAGTATTAATGACCAAGAGGTCAGACAGATGGTCATTCATTCATATCAACAAATGTTTTTCTCCATATTTGGTGGGCTATTCTATCAAACACCTACCAATTCGACAGGAGAGTTGGACAGTCGTTGACGTTAAAGTGAAGGCAAGCCGATATCTGATGAAAACTCTAACAAAAAAGCTATTTGAATATCTATTACAGTTGAATAATTCATTTTATTACATCTGTATTCGAACAAATGTTTGACTTTTACGAGCACTCTTTTTGTATGCTTATGTGCCTCTGTACGACGCTTGTCCCATTCTCAGAATGAAGATTTTTTTGGAAGCCTGGAAACCTTATGGGTTTCGATAGTTCGGTCTACTTCCATGTTTTGACATCTTTTTCATTATCTAAACTGGTCTCTTTTTCTTATAAAATGCACATATGTGTCTCCATGTTACATTTCTCACGATCTCACGCCAATAGGATTGGAGTTATCAAACAGCAGTCTGTCCGCTAATCCCTGGCACCACTATAACTTGGAAAATAGTGGTCGGATATTGATGAAGTCTTGACACAACGCTACCGCTACGCAAAGAATGAGAAGGCTTTGTAAATTTTCATATCCAAAATTGCCCAAACTTCGTTTTTAGACGTTTCAAAGACTCCTGATCGTTTTCAAAAAAACTTTTGGATGACCTAAAAATTGGGGTTGTGTGTATATACCAGTTTTTTTGGAATTAGTATATAATCTATCCGCGTCCAACCCAGACAATCCTATGCATCTATTACGCTTATTTCAAACATCTTAGATTTACCCTCAAAGCAGTATGATAGAGAAATATTATCAACACACGCGTCGCACGTAATGCAACAAACGTTCTATCTGTTCCTGCATCGGGACCTGACCGATAGCAGGCTGGTTAGTCATAGCAACGTTGTCAGTTGGTTGGTGCAGTCTTGCGCTACGGAAGATAGATAGCGACGTTGCCAAATGAGTGGGAACTACCGACTAATCGTAAGGGCATGTTTGACTAACTTGATCGATTAAGTTTTTCTTGTTATATGTGTTCCTAGCTAACTTTTTGATACCAACACAACCCGAATCAGCGGAGTTATTATGTACTTGGACTTGGAAGTACTAATCTTCTTCTTCTGCTGCTTCTTCTTCTTCTTCTTCTCCTTCTTCCTACTTTATTAATAGGCTCCTGCCTGTTTTACTTCCGTTTTTAGCCTCAATTGATGTTATCTGACCATCTTTTCCTCGGTCGTCCCATTGATCTTCTTCCATTTGGCGATTTGTCTCTTGCTTTTCGTGCTGTCCTATTTTCTGTCATTCTTTCTATGTGTTGATTCCATTCTATTTTTCTTCTTTTGGTCCACAGGTTTATTTCCTTTGGTTTGTTATTTTTCGTAAGACTTTCATTTCTGCTGATTGCAATAATCGTTGTGTTTTCGCCATATCTGCTCTTGTTTCCACCGTGTACGTCATTATCGGTCTTATTTTTGATTTATATATCCTAGTTTTCGTTTCCGTTGTGAGGTATTTGTTTCTCCA
This sequence comes from Acanthoscelides obtectus, assembly GCA_963669975.1. Lineage (NCBI taxonomy): Eukaryota > Metazoa > Arthropoda > Insecta > Coleoptera > Chrysomelidae > Acanthoscelides > Acanthoscelides obtectus. The sequence continues at coordinate 83,611,599 of CAVLJG010000001.1, read as the reverse complement.
GATTGTATTGTTGAGACATCCTGCTGCTCTGTTTGCCATGTTCACGTGTTTTAGTACTTCTTCTTCCACTTTTCCATAGCTTGACAGTTTGATTCCCAAGTATTCCGTTTCCATCGCTTGTTCTATTATTTTGTTATTTACGGCCAGTTTACATCGTCTCGGTTCCGCTGATATCACTATCGATTTAGTATTAATCTTATGACTATAAAATAATATGCAAAAGGAAAAAATATCAACAATTTTTTGATCTAAGCCCATAAAGTTTTGCACAGGAATTTGAAACTATTACAATAGCAGTCCCAATTTCTGTAATAGGCAAGCTTGATGAGGTTTACGACTAAACTAGAGATAGTTTATTTAGGCGGTTTCTAAAACGCTCATGGTTAATAATTTGGAGAAAGTCTCTTCCAGCAGTTAGAAATTAGAGTGAGAAGCAGAAGTCTAGAAAGCGACGACAACATAAAGGAGAACACGAATTCGTGGGGTGTGGTAATTGCGCCATCTAGCGGATGTCGAACAAAAATATTTCTGCTTACGAATATCAATTATGCAAAGATGCAAATATTTCGCCAGTCCTCAGCATGACATAAATTTCACCATGTCTATTACCTATATATGATCTGTTCGATGATATCTTTCTTTTTGTCCACCACGTGCGTGGCGACAGTGGTGCCATTTCTAGGGAATTCTCCATAGTTCTAGGGAGAATTTACGATGTTTTCTGGTTCTAGGGACTTTTAGGGAAATAGGGAAATTCTAGGGATTTTTTACCGTTTCAAAAAAAAGATTAATGAATAATTAAATTCCAATCTATATTGCAAAAACATAAACGGACCCTGTTAACATAATTGTTAAATAAAACAGTATACAGCTTTGCTAATTACAAGGTTGGTTACACTGTACATCTTCTGTGTGAATCGTGAATCACCGATAAGTTCTCCGCCACCTGCCGCCACCGACGACTGTATTACGCATACTCAGTTCAATATTAAAGTGTGACGCGACGTTTTTGAGTGCGTTTAATGTGAATATTAGGACGGTCAAATTAAAAAAGAATCTTTGCTCAAAGTTTTTAAGTTTATTTTGTGATGATGGAGTCCGATACAGCAGAAAATTCTGATCAAATGTAAGTTGCATAATATATTATAAGTAATCAATAGCTGATATATTTTTAAAATCGTAGGGATCAACCCTCCACGAAAACAAAAAAAAGAAACAAAATAGGAAGTGAATGCCGTATGTGTTACAAGATTTTCGTCTGATAATTGCTGCCAGTCATTTAAAGTAACTAGTGAGCATCTTAAACTAATGAGCCAAAAAAAATTGTACTCAAAAGATTGATGGCAAGTAATGTATTATTTTAAGTTAGATAATTAAAAAAAATCCGTTTTTTAATCTAATAAAGTTTTATTTTTAAATGTAATTTTTAATATATTTTTTTTAAACCATATTATGAATTCAATATGTAATACAGAAAAAATTGGGGGTGGCGAGTAGACAGAAAAAATAGGGTAGACTTAGAAAATAAAAATCTAGGGAATTCTAGGGGAGAAAAAATAGAATGTTAGGGATTTTTAGCAGAATTCGTCTGGCAACACTGCGTGGCGATCAATTCAGTTACCTTCACTACGCACCTTGCGTCCGGCGATAACTACTACCCATCGATGTTAGAGAGGCTCCAGACTGTCTACTAAGAAAGTGTCATCCACTATTCAACCAACCAAATATAAACAGCGTAATAGAATCAGCATCACCCCAGACTGGTGAACAGTGTACCAGGTCTCATCTGAGACTTGTAGACAGTGGGAAGGTTGAACAGCTGAAGGTATTCAAGCAGATAACCCAGCCTTTTCCCAGCAGCTGCAAGCAAGTGTACAGATTTCTTCGTGTCAATTCAACTCCCCTTTAAGACTCCGACAATCCGAACAGAATGATCTTCTGTTGAAACCAAACCTACCGCAAGTAGTTATAACACCTAAGTATTCCGTCAGTTAGGAAGTATATACCATATTCGTACCACATATTCCAGAGACAGCAGAACTATAAGCATGCAGTTCTTCGACCCATGTTTTGACAGTTTAAATATGAGCGAATTTGCCTTCATAAGACCCTCTAAATAATAATGTAACGAACTTTTATTTTATCCTTGCCTCGATGGCATAGCATAGAACAAACTGCAGGTTGTTCAGAACAATTGCGTAGGATTTATCTTTGGTCTCAGACGATTTGATCATATCGCAAATAAGTTTACTTCTTTGTGGTGTTTGAAAATGTCCCATTTAGTGAAGTTCAGTTATCTTATTTTCATGCACAAATTAATGCTTACATCTGAAGCTATTTATCTTAGAGAAAAGTTCATTCCTAGAGGTAGTGCGCATAGTAGAACCATGATACATAGAAGCACAATGACTATTCCCCAGCATAATTCATCTTTATTTCAGCGCAGAAACAAGTACGATAAGTTCATAACCATCATAAAACCCCCAAATTTGTATAGCAAACGACCAGGCCTAAAAAAAAGTGTACCAAGTACCTCTGTAAAGAATTGGTATATAGAGATAACAATATGATAACTTCGACCTAATTTATTTCGACTTAGGCACATCACTTCCCAACCGTCTGTTATGCTGGGACAGTAAGCGAGATGATCATAAGTACGATAAGTGCGCCATGAAAATAAATGCAAGTTACATACTCACTAAAGTAGTGGCGCAAACGTGCAAAACCGCCAACGGCTATCCCGCTTCTGATGCTCGTACCGCTTGTGATGTTTTCATAAGCGATTATTTCGGAATAATCGCCGGGGAACGGGCCGTTTTAATATCATAAGAGACCGCTTTATTATTTTTATCTGGCGGCGAGTAGAAGAGCAGATAAAAATGGAGCCGCTTTTTAATTTGGACGATTACGGCAAGCTGAGCCGTGAGCCCCCACCCGGCAGTTGCTGGATGGAGTTCGCTACCGCTGATACTAAATTTTCAGAAAAGCGGATTTCGTGGGCGGTTAATCGCCGCCCCGCGCCGAGCGTCAACCGATTAGGTTGATATGGAGATGAGGAAATGAAAAAAGGAGGCTACCTTGACTACAATCAACGTACTGCATAAAATCATGTATTTGGGAACGATCCAAAACTGACACATCACTGAACTGTTACAAACATACCATAGAAATTATGATTATTACTAATTTTAATTTTTAGAAAATTGATGTAAAGGGAAATAAATAACTCCAGAGAAAAATATTGGGTGCTCAAGAAAAACTTACGTTTACTAAACGCTATAAACATTGGAAAGCTATACATAAATAGATGTTTTCAAAATTTGCTCTAACACCATGACAAAGATTTCAAGCTTTCTGTAAACTAAACTGGTGTAGAGTTGCTTTCCAAGAGAAAATGTCAAAAAGTGAGAAAAGAAATACAGTATTCTTGAAATCAATTCTACCAAAAAGTGATAGAAATGACTTTAGAGAGTCGCGATTTAACTCTTGGTACCGACCAAGAGAAACTGGAAAAAATAATAGAAAATAGCGTATATAATCTAAAAATTGACGTGTCTGGCATTGTTATTGTCGTTTCTGCTATACATATTCCAGAAAATGTATAATTTCAATCAATTGATGTATTGGAACGATATTATTAACGACGATATAGAGGAGGCAGTTAAGGAATGGGAGCTTGGGAGAGATATTCTTGGGCATCGAGATCCTTCGGTTCGAAAATTTGTACTGATGCTTAGGTTGGCAAAATATTTGGTGTATGAATTGCCGGAGATATTAACTCCATTCATACAACCACCCCCACGAGCTTCTGCACTTTCGATCACAACGGAGGCAAGAGTAGATATCAAGTCTTGGTCATTCTAAAACTGTATCCTTTAATCTATGATTGGTGCATTTGGAAGTGCTCTCGGAGAAATTCAATCATTTTGTCCTTATTTGTAATGTGTTTTTTTAAGTTTTTGGCTCCATAGATAATATTATAAGTAGGAAATCTTGACCAAACTCCATGTCTTGATTTCCTTCCTCCTCTCTATCGAGTCCTTTCAAGAATACAATAATTTCGAATCGATTGGAAGACCGGGGGAGTAGAAAAATAGAGGGAGTGTGATTTTCTATTAAAATCAAGAATAGTGCACAGGTCAGAATATGTGTGTAGTTTTTTGTGTCACTGAATCCACATCTGGCGAAGTCATCCATCCTCAAGATCCTGTTGAGGTTTTTTCAAAGTCCAACTTCGTAGAAATATTTGAACTTCTCTACATTTAGGTTTTTTTGGGGTTTCTGAATCTAAACCTGGCGTTTGTTTTACCATGCAACGTCATCTAGGAGTTGTTTAAAGGTCATATCATGGTTGCTACCTAAATCCATATGAAAACCTCCACACGTACGTCTTCGAGGTCGCTAAATCTCAATATGGCATCAAACCAAGGTTATTTCAAGGTCAACATGTGTAAAAATCTGAATTTATTTGAGATCATCCACATGTCTGCTTTTGGAGTTGTTAAACTCAAATCTAGCGTTTACTCAACCCATATGATCTTCAAGATCAAAACAAGGTCACTTCAAGGTCAAAATAGATGAGTTCCCTTGGCAAAATAAACCCCAGATTATAGCTCCCAAAGAAACTGCAAAATACATTATACATCTGAATTGACCCCAGCATTAAGTTAAGCGATCTGAAGTGACAACCCTTCTATCAAATGTTGACCTACGTTATTAAAAATAAACTATTTTATTGTATTATAATATTTGACAACCAGCAGATTCGACTCAGATTGATGGTGGATTGATGGGCTACTGATTGTTTCGTCGAAAAATCCTATGGCCTTTATTTCTACTGAGATTATTTATGATTTTTATTGATTCATTTGCACAGAATTCTACGTTGAAGCCTTCGTAGCTTGTTTGAAACTCGGACGTATTATTCAGCAGGGAAAGTGCAAAGGTATAGGTACCAAATTGTCAAAACGCTCATAATGGTTACCTGAACACATTGCAGTTAGTTAATGTTGTTTTTAGTACTATATCTTACCCTTCCACAGTTTATCTTCTCCATTTTACATTGGCTTAGTAAACTGGAGAGTAACTATATTTATACGTTTTCATATAAGCAGATAGAAAGGAAAAGCCTAAATACAATGAGGAAGTTTCGTATTTTTTGAAACACAAAATGATGGTGAAAGTGAAGTGAAGTATCGAACTAAAAAAATTTTGGAATATCTTAAAACAATGAAAAATTTATGCTACTTGGAAGTTTTTTATTTGGAGAAATATCTCGTTGGAGCGTGAGACTGAGTGATGACGTCACGTGACACCAGCTACCATCGCTACTACAAAGCGATGCGCCGTGCACGCTTCGAGCCACTTACAAACGTTGTTATGCTCCATATTTACGATTTACGGTAAAAATGGGTAAAAAGCATCGACCTACAAACACTGTATTGTACTTATGTGCACAAATACGGGCGTATCAGATCCATGACAATACATTTACCTGTGCCAAAACATAGAAGGAAGTGTTGCAGGGTAATGAACAGGTAGAGGAACCAGAAAATTTCTTCTTCCGGAAATATCATTGTAATGCTGTAAATATCATTTTGATATTGATTATATATTCAGTTAATATGGTAAAAGAATCAAAATAAATATTAGGTTGTGCCTATTATGATGGATAAGTAACCTAATTGGCGTAAACGAGAACGGGGATAGGTATTATGATTGCTCTTATTCCGAGGTAATGTGAATATAGTTATAATGATCATATTACGGTTGGAAGAGGAAACCTACTTGAAAAACCTTGCCAAAAGAGCAATAAATGTGTACAATTGAAACGTGTCATGCTTTAAAGTAATCGCTGGATTGAGATGAGGTAAAATCGACTACGGTGTTGAAAGTATGTATAGTAATTATGATTATGATCATTGTATTACTTGTGAATTGACGCTTTTCGACAACAATATGTAGTTGATATTTTTTACGTAATTAGCGAATTCAAAAAAAGTGTAAAAGAGTCAACTAGAGTCAGTTCTATCTCGAATAGTAGCATGTTTATCATACACCTAGTTAAAAAATATGTCAATTTTGGCTGCAGGATTGACAATTATAATTATGAGACATTATACAGGGTGCGGCAGAGAGGACGGACGTTTTTGGGATGGTTAGTACTCTCCGCCTCCGTCTACGAGAGGGTGCCGTTTGACTCGTGGGATCCTAGCATTATTTCACCAGTTGTCGTTATGGAGCCTTGGACGGTCGAGCACCGCGTTTTTGCCTATGATTGTTCGTCCCCACTTCAACATTCATCGAAATAGAGCTGTTCCCTCCCGAAACACCATCCTTCGTTGGGTTGAATCACTTCGCAGGCGTGGTGAACTGATCAACAGAAGACCAAGAGGAGCGCCGCGAACAGATCGGACTCCTGAAAATTTTGAACGCGTTCGATAGGTCTTTCTTCGCAGTCCGACTCGATCTGCCCGGAAACATGCTGCTGCACTTCGCCTTAGTGATCGTTCGGTAAGGCGAATTTTGCATATGGATCTCCGCTTTCACCCCTACAAATTGGCCATTGTGCAACAGTTACAGCCCGGAGATTATGCACAACGAATGAACTTCGCACGTGAGATGGAAGCACTGATCGATCAAAATGAGAACCTCATTTTGTTTATGAGTGACGAAGCCCACTTTCACCTAAACAGCATGGTTAACCAGCAGAATTGTCGTTTTTGGGCTAATGAAAATCCGCAACAGTTACACGAAATACCTCTGCACGGCCCAAAAGTAACGGTTTGGTGCGCTGTATCGCAATCTTGCATCATTGGCCCTTACTTCTTCGAAGACGGTAATAATAATAATAATAATAATAATAATTTATTTGTCAAATTCAATTATGCAAATATAAATTTTCAAAGACTGTTGCCACAAAGGAGTATCAATGACAAATAAAAGTAATGCCACGAAAGAAAAATCTTGTGTGTGGCCATCCCATTATTGTCAGTTGTCTATCCGCAGATATAAATAAAGTCTATCAAGTACTTGCTAATGCACTATGCACTTCTTACGCACGCACTGACATAATTTGGTGTTACACGATCACTGGTAGAAATGCGAAAACCTTGAACTGACATTGTGGCACTTTAACTAAATTCAATAATAAATAACATAAACCAAAAGGCTAAACTAAAAAAGAGTACATCTAAGATAAAGGACAATAAAAACTAAAATGACATTACAAAACTGGTAGTTGCATTTGTGTTGTGAGCAATAAGGACAAGGATATATCAAGCATAGAATAGAATAAAATTAAGTGCCCATCATACATAAGATACGGTATAAGCATATAAGTGACTACAATAAAACATAATAAAATCTAATAAAATATAATAACGTACAATAAAATATGATAAAATAATAAATTAATAGAATGGAGCAATTATTCTAAAAACGGTGACTTCATTTGGGTTGTGAGAGTGACATATATAGTGTTTTGCCTTCTATATAATCATGTATTATGCTCCTGGATATACCTTTCACCCAGACTGAGATTTCTTTCTTGAATAAAGCAATATTTCGTATTAACTTATAATCAGCAGGCATTTCGTTGTACAATTTGGGGCAGAGATAAATCCAGGAGCGTTGCAAACCCGGACGTAAACTCACTCGCCGGACGTAAACTCACTCCGCTCTCGGAATGTCCGGGTGGAGGGTGGGCTCGAGGGAACAACATCGAAGATAAAATTTGTTTTTCGAACATCTGCGGGATCAGCAGCAACATTGATGCTGTTCCTCACTACCTGCAATCCAATCGTCCCGCCGTGCTTTTCTTGGCGGAGACAAAAATCTCAGAGACTGCACCGATTAACCATCTCAACTTCCCAAACTACGAGGTGCACTCCAATCTGAGAAAGAACGGGGGAGTTGTGGCTTTTGTCCGCAGCAGTCTTTCCTGCTCCAGGGATCTTTCTTTGGAATCACACCGGAAGGACATTCTGTGGCTTCGCCTCAACTCCAAAACATCACCCAAATTTATTTGCTGCCTTTATCGCTCTCCCTCGAACCATAACTGGGATGACCTACTCGAATACCTCGCCGTCCAGATCGACTTCCTGAACATCAATCACCCCGCTTCAGAGGTAGTTCTTCTCGGTGATTTCAATGCCCATAATGAGCTTTGGTTGGGCTCAAATAAGACCGATGCAGCAGGTCGTGCAGTCGAAGCGTTCGCTCTTACTCAAGGGTGACCCAGCTGGTGACGAGCCCTACTTTTTTCCCCCACGTCTCGTCACACGCCAGTAGCCTGCTGGATCTCTTTCTGACCACGCATCCTGCCCCTTACAGCACTGCTGTCCTGCCCCCCCTGGGTAACTCAGATCACGGTGTTGTGGAGGTTAGGTTTCGGTCAGAAGCCGCTGTGGCAGCAGAAACTCGCACAGGCCGCAAAACTTGGCATTACGGACATGCCGACTGGAAGGGGCTCAGAGACTTCTTCTCTAGCTTTCCTTGGAGAGATGTCTGTTTCACTGACGCGGATGCGTAGACTGTCTGTTCTTCAATAACCGAAATGATCCACGTCGGAATGGAGGAATACATCCCCCACACAGTGAAAGTTCCTAAACCAGGGTCCAACGGCTGGTTCAACAAATCGTGTGACACTGCTCGCCAGCAGAAGATCAAGGCCCACAGAACCTACTTACAAAACCCTACTGTAGAGAACAGACAAGCCGACGTCGAGTCCAGAAACAAATATAACGAAGCGGTTCGCAATGCCAAAAACCAGCATGATATAAAAGTTAGGCACAGGGTAATGTCGCAGCGCAATGGCAGTCGGTCTTTCTGGACGCTGGCCAAGCAGATTGAAAAGAACTTCTCACACAGTAGCCTTCCACCACTTGCTGCCAAGATCTTTGCTGCCAACTCCACCATGGACGTCCCCACCAACGCCCAAGTGCCGTCAACTCAAAGGGTTCCCCACACTATGCGGGAGGTAACATTCAGGCATAAGACCGTAAGACGAGTGCTCTTGTCGCTCGACATCAACAAGGCTTCTGGTCCGGACTTGATTCCTGCCATTGTACTGAAGAGATGTGCAGCGGAGCTTGCTCCAGTTCTTTCGCGTCTCTTCCAGATATCTTATGAATCCGGCACCTTCCCGGAAAACTGGAAATTTGCTCATGTACAGCCCATCCCAAAAAAAGGATCTAAAACCGACCCTTACAACTACAGGCCTATAGCTCTGCTTTCTGTTTTAAGTAAAGTGATGGAGAGGTGCATAAATCGCGAGCTTCTGGACTACCTCGAACGTCACAGCTTGATTAGCGACAGGCAGTACGGTTTCCGGCACCAACGATCCACAGGGGACCTCCTAGCTTACGTCACGCAACTGTGGAGTAAACTCATCCAGTCTCATGGTGAGGCACATGTCGTTGCTCTTGACATCACGAAAGCGTTCGATCAGCTGTGGCACGCTACCCTCTTAAGCAAACTTCCATCCTACGGCCTCCCAGAAAAGCTTTGCAGATGGGTGGCTGACTTTATCTCTGGCCGCAAGATATCCGTCGTAATTGACGGATTCTCCTCTTCATCCCACAACGTCAACGCGGGTGTTCCCCAGGGATCGGTCTTGGCTCCAACAGTGTTTCTCTTACATATCAACGACCTCCTTTCCTGCACGATCAACCCAATCCACAGCTTCGCTGATGACAGCACTCTACATGCAAGAATTCAGAGTGACAAGCCGATCTCTGCCGCTGAGCTGGAAAAAAGAAGACTAGCGACGACTTCTTCTCTGACAAGAGACCTGGAGGCTATCACTGCTTGGGGACGCAACAATCTTGTACAGTTCAATGCTTCCAAAACACAGTACTGTACTTTGACGAACAAAAAGCGTCCTAGCGCTCATACAGTTTCGATGGACGGCCGAGTTCTACCAAAGAGCCATTCATTTCGGCTGGTCGGAGTCCAGATCACCGAGGACCTGATCTGGCACGAACACATCTCTTCAATAGCTGCAGCTGCTGGGAAAAAGCTAGGCTATTTGTTTAGGGCTAAGAAGTACTTTTCTCCGCATGACCTTCTCACTCTATACAAGGCCCAGATAAGGCCTAGCCTCGAGTATTGCTCACACATTTGGGGTACTGCCGCCCCGACTACATTGTCCATGCTCGATGCTGTCCAGAGGAGCGCGGTCCGACTGATCGATGACTCTTCTCTAACAGACAGTCTCGGGACTCTTTCGCACAGGCGGGCCGTCGGCGATCTAGCTCTTTTCTATCGCTACACCAACGGGCTTTGCTCCTCAGAGCTCTCTTCCATGATGCCGCCGCGCGATGTGCCTGCCAGACAGACCCGCCTGACTTCGGCGTCCCATCCTAACCGTGTCAAACTTCGTACATCCAGAACTGGCCGATACGACCGCTCCTTTGTCCCGAGGGTGTCTAGATTGTGGAACAATCTACGGGAGAAAGCTTTTCCCAGTTCTACTAACCTTAGGCAGTTCAAAAATCGTATTAACAAAATTTCTTTGGGATCATCATAGCAGCCGCGGTGTTCCGGCATTTAGGCTTCTGCCTGCGCGGCTGTTTCGATATAAAAAAAAAATGACTTTTCCGGCCTAGGTACCATTATGTGCCTAGCAACTTTCTGGCGAGTGTCATATTTGTGAGCGATTTCCTCATGAAATGATTTATTTTTAAAGTAGTATACCATGCAATTATAAATAAAGGTTTGCCTAATGTCCATAATTCCAGACTCATGGTATAGCTCCGTGGAATCGTGGTGTAGGGAAGTCGATCTTTCTGTTAATGCTGAAAAGACCGAGCTGATCCTATTCACTAGGAGAAGAAGGCTTGACGGACTGGTCATGCCTACCTTCTTTGGGACTAGATTAGTTTTGTCCCAGTCAGTGAAATATCTGGGAATTATCCTGGACTGCAAACTGAACTGGAGAGAGCATGTGGAACACAAGGTTAGCAAGGCTCGCAATTCGATGTCGGCTTGTAGACGTGTTGTCGGTGTAAGGTGGGGGCTTAAACCCAAAGTGGTATACTGGCTCTACACGACGATAGTACGTCCATCTCTCTTGTACGGCTCCCTGGTCTGGTGGCCTTGCATTAGAACTGAGTCAACTAAGGCCAAACTCAATAAAATTCAGCGTTTGGCCTGTATTAGCATTACAAGCGCAGTGCGAACAACGCCATTGAGTGCAATGGAAGCTCTGTTGGATCTCCCACCGTTGGATCTGGTGATCCGCGGTGAAGCGAGAGTAGTCGCTCATCGACTGTGGAGTCAGGGCAGCTGGGCTTTCTTGAATCCGGTCAAGGGGCATACTGCCATATTAGTCGAATTAGAAAGGGAGGACCCCGTCCTTCTAAGCAGGGGTGATCGTATTACCCCTAAATATCGCTTCAACCGCAAGTTCATTGTGGAGTACCCAACGAGGGAGGAGTGGGACGCCGGTAGCCGAGGACTCTCCGAAGTGAGCGGGCAGGTCTGGTACACGGACGGCTCGGTCACCGAAGAGGGCTCAGGTGCTGGGGTCTCTGGACCTAGAACTAGGCTATCTCTGCCTCTCGGTGAGTACACCACCATTTTCCAGGCGGAAATCTTTGCGATTCTGGCTTGTGTATCTCACATTCTGGAGGAGGGTGGGCCTAGGAGAAGAATAACAATCTTATCCGACAGCCAGGCTGCAATGAAAGCACTAAGTGCATGTAAGATTACTTCGAGTCTTGTATTGCAATGCAGGGAGGCTCTGGATTGCCTCGCAGCGAGGCATCCGGTATCGTTAATATGGGTACCGGGGCACGCTGGGATAAGGGGCAATGAGACGGCGGACACTCTGGCGAAAACAGGATCAGCCAGCAAGCTCGTTGGTCCTGAGCCAGCTCTAGGAGTAACCGCGCATAAAGCTAGGAGGAAAATGGAGACGTGGGTTGCAAGACAACACTCTCAGAAATGGAGAAGTATCTCTAGACATCTCCGCCAGGCACGAGAGCTCATTGAAGGGCCCAGTGCTAAGGATGGACGCTTCTGCCTATCTCTGGGTAGAGCCAACCTAAGGTTGCTGGTGGGACTGTTGTCTGGCCATAACACGTTAAGGCGGCACCTGCACGTGATGGGGGTGGCTGAGGATCCCTTGTGCGAACGCTGCGGAGTAGAGGAAGAGACCTCGGCGCACGTTTTGTGTCGCTGTGAAGCTCTGAGCTACTATAGGCAGACTATACTGGGGTCCATTACTTTGGACCCTCAGGACGTAAAGGAGCTTGGACTCAAGGCGATTCTCAACTTCGCTAAAAGGGCGAGGCTTGTGATTTAAGTATTGTAGAGGTGCATAAGGGCCCGCTTAAGCGGCCTATGCACTGGCTCCTTATGGTGGCCGGGATGCCTCTAAAATTCAAGATTCATTCATTCATAGCTCATCAGATGGATGAGTTTTGCTCTTGCTATAAAGAATTTTTAATAAATATTTTTGGGCAATCTCCAGGTTCTTTATGTAAGTGAAGCCAGCTCCTCCCCAGCCAAGTATTCCATAGCAAAGATGTGACTGCATAAGTGCGAAATATAAGATTCTCATGCAATATGTATTAAGGATGTTTCTAAGACATTTGAATTTTGGAATGAGGCATCTTATTTTCTTTGTCACATATTCGATTTGAACATCCCATCTGAGATTTTGATCAATATATATTCCCAGATATTTAGTGCTGCTTTGACGTTTAATGGTTGTCGTATAGTTTCCTATTCTGACATTTATTTCGTTATATTGTGGCATATGGTTTCTATAGGATGCGAAAGGTACAAAACTAGTTTTCTCAGAGTTAACTGTGAGTAGCTTAGTGTTGAAATATGCTAGTACGTTGGTGAGATTATTTCCGATTTTATTTTTAAGTGCGGGCCAACTTGAGTCTTCATAAATTATGACAGTATCGTCCGCGAATCCTAACACTGTACCTCCCGAATCCATTGAGAACAAATCATTAATATATATATTAAATAATATTGGCCCAAGAACAGTTCCTTGCGGAATCCCATAGCATACGTCTTTATAATGACTGGTCACGTTATCTATTTTGACACACTGCTTTCTGTTATTTAGGTAGCTCGACATTAAGTCTAAAGTAGTTCCCCTTATACCGCTAAGCTCGAGTATTTCCAACAGCTTGTCATGACTAATGGTGTCGAAAGCTTTGGTTAAGTCTATAAATATGCAAATGGCAGGGATCTTATCGTTAACTAGTCTGTACAGTTTTTTGGATAGTGTAGCTATTGCATCTTGCGTTGATATGCCTTCTTTAAATCCAAATTGATTTTTATGTAACACGTTATACCTATTGAAAAACTTTAGTAACCTTGACTTGATTATTTTTTCTACAACTTTGGCGATACTCGAAATCAGGGATATTGGTCTATAATTTTCTATATCAAGTTTGCTACCTTTTTTGTAGATAGGTGTTATTGTGGCTAACTTTAAAATATCGGGAAATACTCCTGTACGAAAACATTCATTTATTATATATTTTAAAGGCTTGCATATATAATATCGTATTTTTTTCAGAGTTTCAGCTTTTATGTTATCGCTTCCAGGAGCCTTGCCATTTTTCAAGCTTAATATAGTCTCCCTCACTTCGTTTTCATCCGTATCGTCTAAATAAATTGAGTTGATAAGCTTATTTACTTGTTTGATAGGAGCAGTGCGTGGTATCTTCTCTGCCAGTTTTTCACCAATGCTTGTGAGGTGTTCCAAAAACTTCTGAGCAATATCATTTTTATTGGATATTTCTTCCCCACTTTCGATTTTTATCTTATCTATTTCTGCCTTTTTATTCCTTTTACCGGAAATCTCATTTACACAATCCCATAACATCTTACTACTATTATTGGTCTTCTTGATTTTGCTGTCGTAGTATTCCTTTTTTCTTATTTTTAATAGGTTATTTAATAAGTTTCTGTAATCCTTAAATCTTTTTATATTTATTTCCGTTGGGTTTTTTATCATTTCACGATATAGTTTGTTTTTCTTATTTACAGAGTTCAACAAAGCGCTAGTTATCCATGTTTTCCTAGCTTTTTAATTATTTTTGAGTTTTAATTTATACCTACATTTAGTGATATTTTCGTTCAATATTTGTATGAAATGTTCAGTAGCTTTGTGCGTGTTGATCGAATTATATATTGGTGTCCAAGTTTGATTATTCAGAAGTTCAAGTAATTTGGTTTCATTTGTTGTATATACACAATTTGTGTTTATATTTTTGCTAATGATTTTGGGGAAAATTATCTCTAGTATAGTTGTAAAGTCATCAGTTATATGGTTTTGAAGTATTACAGAATTTATGTGACCATTATCAGAAGGAGTGCTAGCGAATATGTGATCAATACAAGACTTTGCGTTACCATCCACTCTTGTGTAGTCATTTATTGCTGGACGAAGGTAATACAAGGCTAAGATATTCAAGTATTTTTCCGATAACTCAGACTTTTCCATTATATTTATGTTTATGTCACCCGCCAGTAGATGGATGCAACGACTTTTGTTACAAGATTCAAGGTATGGCTCCAAGTCACTGAGAAATGACAAAGCATCTGTTGACGGTGGTCTATAAATAGCTGAAACAAGTACTAGGTCTTTACATTTTTTCATAGAAAGCTGCAAGATCTTTATGTTTGTGTTAGAAAGTTGTATTATTGTATTCTCGGTCTCCTCAACGTTTTTATTGATATAAGCTATAACCCCATCATTTTTGTTAATATCACCATCATTATAGTATATGTTATAATTTTCCAGTTCATTTAGTGAAATATCTTCAAGTTTCCAGCATTCTGACAAAACTATACAGTCGAATGTTTTTTTGATTCCATGCAGTAGCACCTTGAATTCGTCGAAATTTCTATGTATAGGTACTCCTAATATTTAGGTGCAATAACGAAACATTTTCTCTGTTACATTCTGAATTCAAAGTGCTATTGCATTCATCTATAGACGTTACATTTTTAGTACTAATCTTTTCTATTCGAAAATCACGAATGTATGAGTCCATTATGGCCTAGAATTGCTAATTTAGGGCCTTGATGAATTACTAAGATTTTTTGCTTTCCTGAAGAAGCTTCTTCAGCAGATCTCTTTTCCCCTCTTTTGGTCTCGCTATTGTTGTTTGTGGATCTGTGGCCTGTTTCGAATTTCGATGTAGCTTCTACTGTAAATGTTTCTGGTAACTCGTCCTGTTGTAGTGTTACATATGAATAGCCGTCACCATTCACATATAATTTGTTGTTTTTTATATATGCTGAGTTATTTGCTTGTCTAGCTTGTTTTAAATGTGCATGTAGGACTTTTCTTTTTTCGTATTCTTCCTTTGTGTAGTCATTGGTAATGGTCGTGATGTTACCGTGAACTCAGAGCGCTACGTCGACATGATCACCAACTTCTTTCTCCCTGAATTACGACGGCGACGTGTTCGAATCCGACGTGTGTGGTTCCAGCAGGATGGGGCGACCGCCCACACAACCCGTTCATCCATGGACGTTATATTCGCCCTCTCTTCCCTGGTCGCCTTATTTCCAGGTTTGGCGATGTTCATTGGCCTCCTCGGTCCCCAGATTTATCCATATGCGATTTTTTCTTATGGGGACACCTCAAGGCTAGAGTATACGCGAACAAGCTCCGAACTCTGGACGAATTAAAGGGCGAAATTCGCGTGGAAGTTGTCCAAGTTAAGAGAGCGATGTTGGAGAGAGTCTACGCGGACTTCCAAGAACGCCTCCAGCACTGCATCAACGATTTCGGCCACCACATGCCTGATGTGATTTTCCACACTTGACTGTCTCAAATGCCATTTCCTTGTAAACCTGATTCCATCAATAAATTTGTTTTCGAGTAAAAATTAACTATTTTATGATTTTTTTAAGACCGTCCATCCTCTCTGCCGCACTCTGTACAATGATATGAATACTGATGATCTTTTTGCAAGCATAGCCGTCATACTGGATCCGCAATTTAGGTTTTTTAAGAAACGATATTTTATTCGTTATTAGCGACCTTAAAAAAACATAAAAGCTAATTACATTTTTGCAAACATAGCCGCCATATGAGCACCGCTATTTCGATATCAAGTTCATTATTAAAGATCCTGAAAACAACTAAAACTTAAATTTGAGTTCTATCAGGTTGAGCGCTAAGCATGAGTGCGATATACAAAATCTGTAGTCAGTGCTGTCGCCCAGAAGCCAAACCTATGTCATGTGACCTCATGACCGAATATCGACGTGCGAGAGCGGGATACAGCGGCAGAGCAGCTACAGCACGCAGCAAAGAAAATGTCATTACCTCCTTAAATTTCAAGTTAATCGAATAATTCTTTCAGTTTTGTGAAAGGTACCAGTTATGCTATTATATGCAAATATAAAAAATCAGTATTTTCGACTATACAAAACTTCCTAATTGTACTGTGACTGGGGCTAGGAACAGAAAAATATGTCCAAGCTCTAAATGTATACCACAACTTGAACCCGCCAGTTGCAACAGTAGCCATGTTTACATCGTACGTAGCCATGCACCTTGATAGTCACAAAGCATTAATAATTTGCGTGCCTCTGTTTTGTAAATGCTGTTCTGTGCCCGTATACATCGTGTGATATGCGCTTTATAGGTACTCAACTAGCCACGGCGGCCAAAGTTGGACATGCCATAATTTTAATCCTCCCCGACATCATCTGTACATATTATCGACGTCTTTCAGCTATACGCCACAACATAGCAAGTTTTTTAAAAGGCCATATCCACTTGTTTGCCTGAGAGACTAGGCCTAGAAAGCACGAAGCAGCGCTGGCTGTAGTTGGTCATGATTACAGAGGCGGAAAGCAAAATATTCTTTACCTGTAACCATCTATGCAACTATGCATAGAATGCTGGTACCCTTGTGAATACTAATACAGCGATTACCAGTTATAAGATAGAACATAAGTGCCTTGCTGACATTTTCAGCGGTCTGAGAATATATTTTGTAGGTGACGCTCATCAGATTTCGTTACCTATTTGGGCCCAATACTAGATATTGGCAATGTACTGATTCTGACACCAGCTTTACGGGTCTATCAATAAAACTCTGATAAAGACCAATGGTAAACTTATAGTCATCTTGAGTAACATTGTTTTTGGGAAGCGGTGCAACGTTTTAATTGTTATTAACCAAAGCAATGCTGTGAACTCTTTATTTTATGGTCTTACTAGCGGCAAAGTGGCATGGTACACTAGAGAGGCAAATGGCAGCTGGTGTACCTTCATATTGTGAAGCAACTACGTTCTAAACGATTGATATCTAGGTAAAGACTCTCATTTACAGAATTGCACATGATATTTTAGAGATTTTTATTCATTCTGTGCATATTTTTTTACTCTAGTGATTATAGTTTCAAGTTAAAAAAATTTCGAAAATATAATCATATGGCCACAATCACGGCATGTAGCTCACACCATATACCCTATTCGTAGTCCATTTACGCCCCGGCACATCAAAGATGAAGAACGGCAAAGCGGCAGCCGCCTACGCGTTGTAATAGCCATTGGTCATTGGGCCATAAAACTATGAACAAGTGCAGGATTCAACAGGATAGAACTCAGACTCGGGGTATTGCCGGCACGCCGAGGCCGGCAGTTGCTGTTCATATTCGGTGCATACATAGCGTGTGTTTATACGTTAGCATGTCGTCTGCGGATAGAGCAGATGAAATTGAGAATATTTCTCCCAATGCTTCCTTCAGCCATGCTTCCTCTTCGAAAACGTGACAAGAATGGACATTTGAAGATTCAGGCTAAAGAAATTGTCCTTAACGTTTATAATAGCGAAATTTTAGAGCATCCTGAAATGAAAATTCATGATATTGAAAGACGTGTGGCGATCAAAACAAACAGGCTTATGCCCTAAAACATGAAACCTGGATAGATGCAGGACATACAAAACCTAAATCACAGGCTGTCTCTACAATTGAATCAAAGCAAAGCGATTTGTTATCTGTCACATTGGCGGTGAAGATGGCTTTGTGCCCACTGCCCTATGGGCAATTTGTTTTATGAAGCTGTCAACAGAGTGTCGGCAAACCATTGGAAAGATTGCATCCGTCACCTTCAAGAGACAATCGAAACAAAGATGTGATTGAACTTGTAATAATTAATTTTAACCATTTGGACGATGATTCAAGTACTTTCAGCAAATAAAAAATTGTGAAAAGTATGTGCAGTTCTTTCTGTAAAAATAATCATTTGTTTTGTTAGATTATTCCAAGATCATTGAGGAAAGCACGGACTTGTACATGCTCTTGGGCATGTTGTGCTTTGTCTGGGCGTAACTGGACTACGAATGGGGTATAGTGATTCATACATACTCATTCTCTTTCTCTCCGTTTAATTAAGGCGTGTGTTTTTATAGTGACATACGTGTGAAGTTATATTTAGCAAACAGTTGTATTTAATTTGGTAGTACGTCATATAAGAATTTCATTCCAGAAAAACGAAGTTCCAGGTATCCAAACGCCATTATTAATATGCACACATTACATTTTTCTGACCTTTTTCAGCAGCCACTGTTTGACGAAACTGCTTCCAAAAAAAACGAACTCTTATGGCTCCCACACACGCTGCGGTCTACCGGAGAGGTATACCTGTACAGGTATGCCTGCACAGGTAGACCGGTGCGTGTGTGGGAATAGACCTGCGCAGGTTTCTGGACCTCATTGATTTATATAGAACTCATCCGTGCCTCTGGCAAATAAAAAATAAAGAATACCACGATAGGGATAAAAAAGAAGCAGCCTATAAATTACTGGTTGATAAATTGAAAGAAATAGAACCAGATGCTAGCAAAGCGGTGGTTGTAAAAAAAATTAACAACATGAGAAGTAATGTTAGAAAGGAGAAAAAGAAATTTGAACAGTCTTTAAACTCTGGGGCATCTGCCGATGATGTATACTCTATTAAGCTGTGGTACTACGATTTATTTAACTTTATTCAGGATCAATGCACTCCAAGGGAATCTTCATCAAACTTGGTCAGTGATGACGAAAATAGTTGTGAGGTAAGTAAACTATCTTGTACATAGTAATTTTTATTAAATTGTATATAACACATTATCGCTTACATTTGAGATTACGCGATAGTTCAAGGCTATTTGAAACTACTTCGTTAATTTACATGATCGTCTTGCCATGGTACTCTTCCCTCCGCATTAAAATGATTCATGAAGTCTTCTCGAACAGTCTTCGCGGTGTTCAAAGTATTTCCTGGGTTTCTTCTTTCTAAATTTTCCATCGTACTATTTTTTGTAGCATATCCTTCCGAAATTATAGTTCTGTTTTCAGAGTTCTCTCGATAAAAACATTTTAGAGGTGCATAAGACTTTTTTGAGTGTTCAATTAAAAAATTATGTAACGCACAAGAAGCTTTAACTACTTTATCGATATTTTTGGGTTCTAAATTTATATGACTATAATATATCCGAAATCGTGATGCCATAATGCCGAAAGCGTTTTCTACAGTGCGTCGGGCACGAGATAATCTGTAATTAAATATTTTTCTTTCTCGGGATGCTAAATCTCCCTGGCGAAACGGTTTTATCATATCGGGACGTAATGGAAAGGCGTCGTCTGCCAAAAATACATATGGCAAATGTAGGTTACTTCCTTTTATTGTTTCACTGCTTGGAATATGTAATTCATTATTTTCTAATTTTTCAAAAAATACAGTATTTTGTAGTACCCCTCCATCGGATATTCTACCATTCATTCCAGCATCTATGTACACAAATTGGTATTTTGCATTAGCAATTGTCATAAGAACCACACTATGATGCCCTTTATAATTATAAAAATATGATCCACTATTAGCCGGAGGAACAATCGCAATGTGCTTCCCATCTATTGCACCGAGACAATGAGGAAAGTTCCATCGTTCTTCATACATCTTTGTTATTTCTTTCCATTCTTCTTCAGATGTAGGAAACTGAAATACATAGATAACGGTATTAGCCAATGTTCCAGCATTAAAAACTAACTACTCATTCTATGTATGTATATATATATATCATTTTTGTTTTTGTTTTCAGGGAGAAAACTCAAACAACACGCAAGATACTACAACATACATCAATAGTGAATCAACAACTAACAATAGTGAATCAGAATCATCAAATCATCATTCATCTCGCCCACCGAAACCGAGTAAATCAAAAAGACTAGATGATTCCATCGCCAACGAAGTTTTGGTTTCGGTGCGAGACCATTTTAAGCGTCCACGAACAGAGGACCGCTGCGATCTTATCGGGAAAAATGTGGCCATTAAACTGAGGGCGTTAGATGCCAAACAAATACTAGTAGCCGAAAAACTTATAAATGATTTATTATTCGAAGCAGAAATCGGACATCTGACTCCCGATCATGCCTATATAAGCATGCGAGATGTTTTGAAACAAAATAATCAACGAAACTATGTTCATGGGACGTATACTCCTGTAAGCTTTGTTGCTTCAGGAAATCCTAGCCCACCTTGCCTTCCTGTTCCCAGTCAACATTCCGAGCAATTATTACCAACTAGTCGTCTACTCAACAGTCATCATGTCATCCCCTACTCACAAATGCAAACACCTACACTTTCAAGAAATCAACCCGGTGAAACAGAAGTACTGGTATCGATTCCAGATTCTGCAGCATCATTCGTTACAACCTTTAATGCTGATACATGATTTATATGCGACAATGACTTTTCTGTAGTTTCTTAAAGTTGTGAGTTCCTTAATAAATGAGTGCAATTAATAACAAAAAGTTTGAATTACTCACCTTCAAATAACCTTTTCTGAGAACCTTATACAAGGCCTCACATGTCTTAGGAATAATTTTTCCGAGCGCTTGAGGTGAAATAATTGATGAAAATTTTAGGTCCTCGTAACTGCGGCCGGTTGCAAGAAATCTTAAGGTAACTGATAGCCTTTCGTGCGCAGAAATACTATTCCTCATAATTGTATCCTTTCTTGTTATCATGGGCGTAACCATTACAAGTAATTTTAGGTAGGTATTCTCGTCCATTCTGAGATAGTTTTTAAAATATTCAGGTTCGAATTTTAGCTCATTCAATAGCTTAACATGACTATAGGTTTTCCTCTTCAATAGCCAATGTTTATACCACTTTTTTCGCTTTTTTATCACTGTTTTTGTATGTTTCTTCTTCAAAATGACCGCAAGGCCTATCAATGCCAGCGCGTCATCGTCCTCAATCGTTGCCATCGTGGACAGAATTGAAGACCGCTCCGGTATACACGCTACGCCGTACCGCAGGCAAACCTGCACAGGTCACCTCTCCGGTACACCGTAGCGTGTATGGCTTACATTAGTATCCTACTCCCCCCGTGTTTGTCTGTCGAATAAAACCGTCCGTCCAAACGTATACAATAAAGAAGATTTTTAAACACATCGTTTTGATTGGAAAGTCAAACATGGTGGATTATTGACATGAAAATCGCAGGATAAGTTTCAGATGTTACTATAATCTTCGTATCTTCTTCAAGGCGACGGTATTTCGCATCAACGTTTTTGAATCCCCTTTTGCACCTTATAATTTGGATCATTTCACAGGGACGACGCGCGGGACGGCGGCAGTCGTCCCGAACATCTTCGTAAGAGGTTAACTGCGCGAAGGCTATTAAACGTTCAGAATTTCTATCACCTTCACGGAACCTCCCCGCTAAATAGCACAACGGAGGCTCATTACCGGCTGGCGAAAGGGCACGTCCAAGAATAAGATACAAGATGAGAAGGGCATTACCGAGGTTACAATATTACTGGATCGTAAAATGTTTCGAGGTACGGGATACGGGAAAGTAGCTATTCGTGTCAAAAGGTGACGTCAAGTAGGTTGACTTTACGCTTCCCAAGCAGAGTTGTTCCAAAGGATTATATTCGGCAGAAGTTAGCTCCTCTCAGAAAAAGTTAGCAACGAACAAAGCAATCAAATGAACCAACTTAGTCGAACGAGCCCTTTCAAGTAGTCCATTGTCCTCACACATTTGACAACATTGCGATATAGCCTAACGTCCTACCGACAGCATCGACCATCCGGTAACGTGGCCTGCTACGCTCCTCGCGGCACTCGCTAACGCAGCACGCCGTTGCGAATACCTATCATCGCTCAAACCCAAGCACTACTTCCTTAGTTATTGTCGGCCAAGGATTAGCGGACACCGGCACACAGACGTCGGAAATTACGACATGTTTTTTCGTTATTTAGGTACCATGTAACATCTAAAAAACGTAAGATAACATTTTAGAAATCTTTCGTAATTACAATACTACCTCACCAGTTGCATAGGAAGTAAAATCTTAATCGTCTGGGTAAACTTCATAACATCCGTTATGTTTTTGTATTTTAGGACTTTCAAGATATCTCAATGTCACTTTCTGGCCAAATGTGCCAAACTTCAGCAAACAATTCAATAGATCTGGTCAACAAAAATTTATACTGAAAATCACTTTTGAAATTACAGAAGACTGTGGGTAGATTATGCAGGCACACACTTCTTTCATTTTCCCTAGTATCACTGCCTGTTATAGTAGATCTAATCCTAATTGAAACAGCGAAGAAGACAGAGCCGTTCAATAATAATAAAAATGACAGTTCACTAAGTAAGAAATTTGTAGTACCTGATGGACACGTTGTGAACTCGTTTTGTAGTTGTACGTGTTGCCTAAAAATCATGAGGCTTTAGTTATCAATGTTGGGCTCTGGTATTACTGGAGGTAACGGCAATGCATAGGTTCATAGTGAGGATGTGCATGCTAATAAAATGTGTTGATGATAATTCCATGGGATTTTTGTCTCAAATACACTTACTTGAGATTCTTTTCGTTTTTCTTATCCATTCTGGAAACAACATATGCAAATTTGCTGAATATCAAAAATGAGAGAGATAAGAAATAATTGTAGTGACTGTATAATGTCGAATTACAAGTCATAAACATGCTAACAGTAATACACAGGCGCGGTGGTGATTTCCGTAATTCTCCTCAAAGTTTTTGAGAACACAAAAAGCGTAAAAAATCGTAATTTATAACTTTGAACACAAATAAATAATTCGTCGAGCACAGCTAATAGATATACCTCATTGGCACCATATTCAGTAATAATTTTCTCACACAGCAAATATCACTAATTTCACTATATATACGTACACATGCAGACCAATACACACTATCATCCATATGCGATCTTGCTATTCAACAAACTTTCTTCTCAGAGATGAAAACTATAGATTACCCGGCTTCACAAAACATAAATATGCAACCAACAATACATGTAGTTGAGTCATTCCTCTATAGATGGACGCTGAGCAAACGTGGAATGGACTGCTTGCACCCTAAAAACTACCTAGCCTGCAATATGACATTTTATAGGTTTTTTGACGTTTTATAGGTTTTTTACATAGTACCCGTGCTGGTTTAACCGAAGTTTAACTTTGAACCTCGTTCAATGGAAAATTAGCGTTGTACTATACGAGGGATGTCTTTTAAGTTTTGCATCTGGAAATAAAACAACACGATAGGTAGTTTTAAATGTCTTTATTGTTTTTCGAAGTATTCTCCACGAACATTAATACACATCTGCATGCGCTCGAACCAATTTTCGAACCACTTATTCCACTCGTTTGCTGACAGATCCAAAACGCCATTTTTGAATGCGTCAACTGCTTCTTCTGATGACTGGAACCTTTGACCACGCAGTCTGTTTTTAATTTTCGGGAAAGTAAAGAAATCGTTAGGACTTAAATCGGGACTATATGGAGGATGGTCCAATGATTCTAAGTTTACTTCCGTTAAATACTGCCTTGTTTTATGGGCTGTGTGCGAGCTTGCATTGTCTTGGTGGAGGATGATTCTTCGTTTGGGGATGATTTTTCGAAGCTCGGTGATGACTTTTGGCAAACAAATAGTGGTATACCAATCCGCAGTAAAAGTTTATTGCTTATTAAGGGGAATTGTTGCAATATGACCCGCTTTTGACACAAATGTCGCGACCATCTTTTTCGAAAGACTTCGAGAACGGATGACATTTGTTGGCTTTTCTTCATCTTGGAACACCCAAACAGCCGACTGTCGTTTAATTTCTGGTTCATAACAGTAAATCCACGAATCATCACCACTAACAGTGCTGTACACATTTTTTGAGTTTCCGGAATTGAAACGGTCAAGCGTTCTTTGACACCAATTAACCCTGGCTGCTTTCTGCTCTTCAGTCAACAGGTGGGGTATCCAATGAGAAACTAATTTTCTTACTCCTAATTCTTCATGTAAAATTTTTAATTGCGGTCTTTGAGATCTTCAAGGATGCCTCAATCTCGCGATATGTCACATGTCTATCTTCAATGATGAGTTTGCGCACAGCATCGACGTTTTCCTGGGTGACTGCCGTTTTTGGTGCACCCACCCAGGGATCGTCGCTAAGACTCACCCGTCCACGTTTGAATTCTTCGTACAAACGGGAAATTGTCGACTGATGTGGCGGTTCGTTGCCGAAAACAGACAGTAACTCAGCAAGGCATTCTTGTTGCGATAATTGTCTCTGAAAGTTGTAATAAATTATGACGCGAAAATGTTCTCGGTTGAGTTCCATTTTTCTAATGACTTGGTGACACTTAAAAATTCACTGCAGTGAGAACACCGCACGTATTTTTGTGAAACTTTGAATTTAAGTTTACTGAAGAGTGAGGTTAAGATTCAGTACTGATTTTCGATCCGCGCGGCCTACTATGTATCTATATGCAAAACTTGAAAGATATCCCTCGCACAAGTTCACGAACATATAGCAGTTTAAATTCCGGTCAGGTTGACTGAGAGAGGTACCTCCATTCAACGTCAAATCGGACTAAATTTCTATAGCTTAATGATAATCGGTGCAAAATTGACATATGTCTATAAGCTTTTAGGTTATGTTGCGTATAGAGTTTGGTTAATATTAATCGAAAATTGAGGATATTGTTGAACAAATTACTGATGGTAACGATATTCTGGAATTGTATGATGCATTGGTGTATCCCAGAAAATCTCAAACCTATAGTTTCAATCACTTCAACAAATGGAATCAGCAGGTTTCATCTCGCAATGGAATCAGTTACTTTTATATATATATATATATATATATATATATATATATACACCGCTACATCGCTACACATGTGTTGGTTCTCTGTCACCAACTGTACCACCAACGACTCTTACTTTAAAGGGAAATTCAGTTGACCTGACGGTGCAACGCATCTTTCGTTGAAGCGTGAACTCGGGCTTACTACTGTTTTGTATAACTGGCCCTAGATGACAGTGCACCTTCAGGAAATATCTTTAGAAATTCAGGATGTATTCATAGGTAAAAGAAATTTGAAAATAGTTAGCGAAAGATTGGAAAACTCGAAACTGTAGATAGGACTAGGACTAGGACTAGGACTAAACATACCTTAGTCCAAAAGTTGACCTTTTGGACTAAGATATGTTTAGATCAATTCACATATTTTGATCTGTAGTATCTCCAGTTTCGAGATTTCCCAACCTTTCGCAGACATCCTGTATATGAATGCGTCAGAAGTACGGAGTCTATCTATTTGACGGCATTCCTTTCTTGTAATGCCCCTGAGAAAGTAACCACGAGTATGTCTGAGCCTACTTATATCCACTTCTAAACGCTAATAGCCAAAGGCTGTAAATATTCCAGTTTATTCTTCCCTTTTTGCGGTGTTTCGACCAACACCGCCCGTCGGTCCGCCACAGTTACCCGCCTATCATGAAAAGTAAAATATAAATTTTAAATGTTGTTAATTCTGCCTAAATTCTGTAATCATAAAGCACTATTGCACATCAATATTCCCGCTCTGAACCGCGTTTTGCCACTGCCATCTGGATAATTGATAGCGTCTGTGGGTGGCACAAAGCGAAACAAGTGAGCCTCGCTGACTCAGGCCCTCTTCAAGCAGACCGGCAACCACTCGAAAAGCTCCTCCGGATTTCATATTCTTTTGTCAGGACACGATTCTTCTTTGTTTTACGAGCGACATACGGCCACTCGGTTGATTCTGTGCGGTGGGATTTGTTGACATGACGAGGTAGAGAGGGTGAGGGGGAGAGCATGGCGCCCTCTAGGAATTATGGGGTCTCTTCCGCAAATTGTTCGTTATTTAGGGGCCCGCTTCGGGGTTGCTTTTAGATGGAAAGAGATTGATTACAGGATGAGTTGATAGGAATATCTGAATTAGAAATAAGAGAACGGTTTGAACAGTTTCGTGAAATCCGAATCTTTTCAAGTTTTCATATTTTAACGGGCTTATAAAATATGATAAAATATATAAGAACGAAGTCCTTCATGAAGTTTCAGATACAGCAAAAAGTGACAAATCTAATACACTTGTGATGCTCTTTGAAGCTGAGTAAGTGATATCAAAAGGACTCCGCACAAAGCATATGGAAAATAAGTGCCAGTCGATTTGTCTAAAAATCGATCATACTTTTTGTGGCGCTTTCCTCAGCAACAGTTCTCAAGGGACCAAAGCAATCCTATGATTAGTTTCTGAGAAATGGGGGAAGTTTGTCCGATTTGCAAAAATGGCGAATGTCATGATTGTACTTCGTCCAAACTCCCCGAGAAATGTTATACTGAAGCAAGTATTTTATTTAAAAAGCTTTTATGAAGGTATAGTGATGTGTTATGGCCATGATCCTTACAAGGTCAATTCAAGGGCAAGCTTGTTTTAATATATTGACACTGATCAGGATCTTGCACGAGAGGTTCCAAAATTCAAAGGCACGATGGTACGGAAAAGCAATGGTTATTAAATTGTCTTTGATTGTGGCCTTATCAAGCGCATAATGTGAACATAGCCTTAGGATATCGTAATATACGTGTATATATGACTATTCATTCAAGTTTTTTGTTCTGGTCTGCTTCGAACGGTTTGCACTCTTGACAACATTCAGCTAGGGCTTAGCCGTAGGATTTACATCTGCATTATAATGTCAATCAATTATTGCATCATCGTCGAGTTAGTACATCCTCGTTGCTTTCATAAACTTGTCGATAAGATACTTCGTTGAGTTTCTAAAACGTGAGTGTGTTCCTTGTGGTGATACCTTCATCTAACGCTAGACTGGGGTTTTCATCTTGCGCCGTTGTTAACAGCTGAAGCGCTAATGCAGGAGTAGCACCTGACATATACAGGGTGTTTATTCGAAAGCTTCCCACCACAGATTTATCGGAAAACACTGATTAAAATACAAAACGCCGAGACACATCAAAAGATTTGTCAAGGCGGACAAATTCTTAAGCAAAAACTACCCTTGGTCACCCTCGGCCCTCCAGGGTCATTCCTTGAAAATTTTAAGTGACAAGGGTTATCGAGTAATAGCTTGTTGGAAAGGTCTTTTGAAGTCCTTTATTTTGACGTTTGATTAGAAAATTCTTTATTTATCTTAATTTGTTCAAATAGAAAACAAAAACTCACTAAAATATCACTTTTCATTAAGTGCTCCACATGTTGCCCGATAAAGTCTGCCAAACCTACAATTCATTTATAATTCAAAACGGAAACTACCAACATAAACAACAATTCTGAAAATTAGACGTGGCAACAACCAAATAAACTGAATTTTTTTCGCATTCTTTTTATCAACACATATATCCTGGGCGACCTGTATTTATTGTTACTCCTGTTCAGTTATTTGTTGCTAAGGGGAAATAAAGAATTCAATTCGATGTCAGTTACCTGTATGACAATCTTGGGATAGTGAAAATTAATTTATTGATTCAGATTTTACTTCCAAAATGGTTTACTAGCCGAAAGAGTGGAAATTATTCAAATTTATGGTGCCCAAAATCAGTGTGCTTGGCAGAAGATAACTTCGCATAGGTATGTTTTGGACCTTGCTACTAAATTTAGTCAAACTGGATCTGTTGCAGATGAAAAATCGTGATCATCGGACAGATGATTTCGATAGGCGAGTTGAGCTTTGTGAACAAATGACTGCAGCAATTAATGATAATTCCATTCATGTGAAGAATATCTGCTTCAGTGATGAATGCACATTTTATCTAAATGGATTTGTTAATAAGCATAACTGCAGATATTGGAGCAATGAAAATCATAATGCTTTTGTAGAAGGGCATACCCAATATCCCCAGCAAGTTAATGTATGGGCAGGCATTTTAGGAAACAAAGTGATTGGGCCATTGTTTATTAATGGAAATGTGAATGTAGACATTTCTTTGGATATGTTGGAAAATACCATCAATCCTCTTATTAATGAAACCATTGAAAACCAAATCGAAGAGGATGGAAACCCTATACCTGATGAGGCTGAAAAATATATTTCCAGCAAGACGACGCTCCTCCTCACTATGTTCTTCCGATTCGGCAATGGCTAGTTGACCAGTTTCCAGATAAATGGATAGGGCGAAGAGGACCTATAGAATGGCCTTCTGGATCTCTTGATTTGACGCCATAAGGGTGGATATGAAATATACTCTACTATGCTTTATAAGACTATACGTGGAATTTTTCCCAAAATCGTTGCACAACACTTGAAAGGATGCAAATGAAAATTTAAAATAATTTCCATTACGACGCAAAATAGCTCCGTCGGTACCTCGGGTTGTACATCTTGACAGTAGGGATGTTCGATACGATCCTATATTTAGAAATATCGATACTTTTGCTTCCCGTACCCGATATTTTTATATACGACACTTGGGTGTATCGATAGATTTCACGAGTATCCTCATCTTTCGATCCGGACTGTGTCAGAAAGAGTGACTAACTGATTACTTCTCTTCTTTGTTTCCTTCCGCTGGATATCGATAATATTATTGCTATATTTTAAAGTATCGTTACTTCCTAAAACGATAAGAATCGATACATATCGATACTTTTCGTGGATCTAAACATCCCTAATCTTGACAGGTCGTTTTTGTCAACTGGGCTGCAGGGTGCGGTGTTGCCTTTACTATTTAGAATATAAATTCATATTACAAATTTCAGATTGTCTATGCATGGACTTGAACCGGATTTTTCGGTATTTTTACCGAAAAGAGAATATTTACCGATAAATCGTTCTCAACGATTTTAAAAAAAAAATAAATATTTCTATACTTGCCGAAAAAGATCTGAAACCAAAAATAAAGCTAAAAGTTAATTTTATGTAGTCTTCATAGTTTTATGCCTGATCTCAATCATACATAGGCATTCACACTCAGGCAGTCGAGCACTGAGAGGCGTAGATTTGGGTTGTATGTGATTAAGAACACACATCCTCAACGCTTACTCCGCTTGCCCTGAATTGATTTTGGTGCATACAAAAGGTACAGGCTGGTAGATTACCATCATTACCTCATCACTGAACAAGAAATAAAGAAACCGAAACCTGTCTGTTTTCAAAATAAATATTTAATTAAAATGAGAGGTGAGTTCTTGAGTTCAGAGGTAAAACAGAAAAATATTCACAATCCTATATGCAAGAATCGAAAAAGGAGTTTCCAGAATGGTTGCAAAGTACTTTGAAAGAGCGACCAGTATGCACATTGCAGAAGTTGTAATATAGAACTATGCCCTCAAAAAACATGGAATAATAAGGAAATCTATCAATGTTTGGAGACATATTTTCATAAATAGGTATTTTTGATTCTGACATAATATCTAGACGATGAATAATAGGTGGATGCGGATACTTTTACAAATATCGATGTTTTAGGACATAGCAATGCAGAATGTGCTTTTTGTTTACATTTTGTGTGGATTTCAAGATCATAAATTGGCAAAAATTGTTTTTGATGTACCAAAAGATGATGAACCAGTTGGAATACGTTTTACCTATATCCTTTTTTTTTGCAAAATAACAAAAATCGGTACATTTCTACAGGTACCTATTATGTACAACGCCCTGTACGTGATAAACAGACAAAACTAGATTGCCATGCATGAACAGTCGTCAAAAACAGTGAAAACATCGACCTATTATTTCGCCCATTTTCATTGATCCATTTAAATAACTGACCATCTTTTGTGATAAAAAGACATAATACTACATCTCTAATGTACCCTTATTTATAAGGAAACCGTTTTTTCACGACTTTGTTCAACATTTCAATAGAAATCACTGATATTCAGAGAGCTTTGACAGCTTCGGTCAAATTGCATTTCGATAACGTCTTTTCCTATCAAATATTAATGTTGGTGAAATTGGCCCTTAGACTTTTTAATATTTGAAATCTATTGTGATTCCTTCCCAACCTGAAAGCTTGGATGAACTCAACGCATCATCGAAAGCTGCCATGATATCCCACATGTTTTGAAAATGTCCGTTAGGAATTTGAACATCGCCAATATCGTTGTTTGACCAATAACTGCAAACAATACTTATTGAAATAAAAAGTGATATTTTCGAGTGTTTTTGTTTTCTATCTGAACAAATTAAGATAAATAAGGTTTTTCTAATTTTCTTGAAAACGAATCGACCGATTTTAAAAAATCAAACGTGAAAATAAAAGGACTTCGAAAGACGTTTTAAACAAGCTATCATCTAATACCGCTTGTCATTTAAAATTTTTAAGGGGATGACCCTGGGGGGCAGAGGTTGAAAGGGGGTGAAGTAGTTGTTGGTTAAAGAGTTGTCCCTCTTGATAAACCTCTTAACGTGCCTCAACATTTTTTCTTTCAATCAGTGGTTTTCGATAAATCCGTGTTGAAGTTTTCAATTGAATACCCTGTATGTTAGTTGGAAGATCGCTTCTATTAATACAAGTGAATGCTATTCTATACAGGTCACCTAGATTCGGTACCTGCTGAATTTTGGATAACTTTCTGGAGGAATTTAGGATTTCTTTAGTCCCATCGATATTTTTGTTCAGGAAGAGGAAGGACAAATCGACTGGGCCTCATTTTTCATATGTTTGTGCGGGGTGCGATTTTGACGATTTCATGAAAAAAGTATTATAATCAAAAAATATTTGAACTCGAGACAGTATGCATATGTCATTTTGCGATTCACTAAAACCGGTGTTTTTGGTTCTAAAAGTAAGAACATGTCTCTTTCTCGGTAAGTACCACCACATGTAAACCATGTCAACACCGTACCGCTGTAATGTTTTCAAATCATTTCACGCTACATACAAAAATCTCACCGGTCACTTCAAACAGTTCAACACTTATATTGATGGGATTAGTACCTACAGTCAATGTGATGGATGAGCTTGTCCATTTTCAACTAGCTGCTCCATTCTTAATTGAACAAACAGTGCATGACTTAAATCACACGCTATACATGTTTGGTTTGGTAGTCAAAATTAAAAATTCTAGTGTTACTTTTAATGCTGATGATACCCAACATTTTTTTGATTTCTTCTTGATTATTGAAAAATTAAATCATCGATAATATGGAACTGAATGCACAACAATCGAATATTATACCTACCTACTTTTTTACAGTAAGGAAAATATAATCCACTTAAAGGCACGGTTGAGTCTCATAATAACCATCTCGGTTTTAAAATTCGTCATTCATCGTGTATTCAAAAACTTTATAGACGAGGGCTTATGCTTTCGTTCTCATGTTGACAGGACAATATGCTGGTTGAAATTGCTTTAATATTGTCACTAGTGACAACCCTGGAAGGCAGTAAGCGCGCTGACGCGCTAGATTGTAAGAAGATATCCTAAACCACATCCGCTGACGAACATGCATTGTATAAATAGTAAAAATTGTAGTTGGGCTGTCGCTCTAGAGGCAGTCTTCCAGGCCATCCTACCCTGTGCGGAGATCGCCTGTGCGCTACAGTGTCAGCTATAGTAAGTACCTCTTTTTTATACTTTAACGTCCAATACAGTGTTTACTTCTGGCCCCTGGTCACAATCATAACATGCACAACCTTTTGCAGCTAATACAAAGGCAATGTTTTGTCAGCGCTTTCAGCTTGCATATTTCAAGCATTTTTGCGAACTCTTTTGCAAAGCTGAGGGTTTTTACAGATCATCCAAAAGTAGGTTAAAATGAGAGCGCCCTCTACCGTTTTAGGTAGGCTAAAGCAAAAATATCGTAAATCGCGCAACAAGCGCACCACTATAATATGGTGGGCTAAAGAATATAAGCTAACGATATCATAAAAAGCATATTCACCCTTCAAAAAAAGTAGTACTTGAAAATGATGAGGTAAAGAGATCGCTATTCTTACTATCATATCCCACACATGTGCAGTGGAAGAAAGGTCTGTAGATCTAGGTGCTAAAATAAATAGGCTGAGAAACATAAGCCACCTCTGAAACGTTCCGTGGTGGCTTAAGATGTATAGGGCCCAACAGGGAAGTCCTGCGATACGACAAACGTTTTCACTTTAAAACTTAATCACGACTTCATCAAACTTATCTTTAACTGTACATAAAGATTCGTTAAAAAAATTATTTTTACAGGGTTTCCCATTTTATTTGTCCCTGAGTATATCTTTTAGTAGCAACTATAATAATAAGTACGAAAGCATAGTACAACAGATTACAAAAAATAATAATATCTATAAGATACTTGGCATTATGTCAAGCATCAATAAATTTGGCCTTTAGGTAAAAATAAAAAGCGGATATTTACAATAAACATACAATGAAATTTAAATGCCAGGCATGAAAAGAGACGAATAGCCGACTTATGTAATTTCTCTGTCCAAGTACAGACGGCCACAATTTAATATTTTTGATATACTGTCAAAATGTATATTATAAACAGCAGAAATTGAATTGAAATTTTAAGTTTTCCAACTTAATACAGGCAACTTTACAAACAAGTTAGTTCTAGCTGTCTCACAATGAAATGTTTTGGTATCCCTAGTTCTCAAACAACGCACAAAGAAGTTAATACTAGATGAAATTACGCTGGAGTCTGAGTTATTATGTAAAAGTTTATACAAAATGGCAGCACAATCACATTTTCGTCTTAGATCCAGACTTTCTAGTTCAAATCTAAAAGTAAAATGCTCATAAAGCATATTCCTAGGAGGATAAGTACCGTCAGTCTTGTAAGCGAGCAGTTTCAAAAAGCGTCGTTGCACTTCCTCAATTACCATGTTATGTTTTTATTAATATTGAAACCAAATAATTAGCGCATATTCTAATTTTGAGCGGACAAAAGTCAAATTAATTGTTGTAAGAGCCTTGACATCAGTGAAAGGCCGAGAGTTTCTCATTATGAATCCATACGCTTTTGGTGCGGCATTAACCATTATTGGGATATGCTCAACAAAAGACAAACTTGAGTCAAAAACAACTCCCAGATCTTCAGTTTTCTAACAACGAGAAAGTACCTCATCGCCTATAGTGTAGTCGAACACAAACGGCGTTTTCCTTCTGGTGAAACTTACTGTATTACACTTTCTTACATTGATACCAAGTTTGTTTACGTAACAAGTCTGAATATTATCTAATTCCATATGTAAGGTATGGCAGTCCTCCATACTTGTAATAGATAGGAAAATTTTCAAATCGTCAGCATCTAGAAGTTTATTACAATTGAGTGTATCAGTCAGGTCATATATAAATAATGTGAAAAGCAATGGGTCAATATTTGACTCCTGCGGCACCCCCAATGTGCAAGCATATCTATTTGAGTTGTAAGTAGTAGGTAACTATATATACAGGATATTACTTGATGATAGACCGTAATTGCAAGAGCACATTCCTGAACCAGATTTGAACAGAAAAGCTCATGTAAACATGAGTCCCAAAAAGTCTGGATTTCTAGATCAGAGTTTCAAAAGAATCCTGACTTTTATTAATATCTCAAAGATCCTTGTTGCTAATTATGCCAAAACTACCGTATTTTCACTTCAAGATGTTAAGTTAGCACGAACTAAAAGATAATTGTGAATTCCGGTGACGTCTGGGGAGACAGTCCCATAAATAACATCGATAAAAGAAATGTAGAGTAAGATGGGGTATTAAGGCTACTTGTTTTTAATGGACCATAAATCAATACTATGTCCATTCAGCCTTACAACGGAACTTGCTAGAGTGACTATACAGTCTGAACACCTGGTACATTGTATCCAATACCATTTGGGACCCTTTTCGTCGAAATAGTATCCACCACATTCTGCACAGATTTCGGAACGGTCTACTTCTACTTCTGGTTCACCACTTTCCTGTGTAACTACTTCCGTTTTGCTTTCGGGCGAACTATAATAATTAAATGAGGCACTTCTACGACTTTTCCCTTTGGCAAGGTTTTTGTTATTTTCCACCTCTACCTATTGCTTTTTTGCTTGTCATCCATTTTTTCATTCGTTGTTGGACTTTCATCAGCTTCGCAGATATTTTTTCTTTGGCTTCTTTTTTCTCTCGTTTTGCTGCTACTACCTCTGAGTAGAAAATGAGTACGCAATCTTTTTTACGTGTGCAGATGTTAGCGTAAAACCCATCTTCACCATTTTTTTAATGTATTCTACCAAGCTTCGTTCATGTTCTGGACATAGATAACTCTTACGACCTAACTTGACCTTGTATGCGTTTCCTGATTGCATTCTCCTCATTAAGGTCCCAACAGGCACAGAATATGTTCGGCTAATTTGCATTACTGAACCACGACTATCTCTAAATTTGAGATTGCATTTGTCAGATCTTCTTCTGACCACATGGCCCTCAATTTTTTCTTGGTGTAATTTCGTGGTATATTCTTTACTCTGAAAGTTTAAAACGTGTAAATGCCACATTTTGGGATAATATGCCGCATTTTGGTATAATTTGTATTTTCGTAATTTTCCCCAATCACTGTTAAATACTCGTCTCTATATGATTTTAGCGAAGAAAACAGCAGAACAACGTGCACGTGACACCTACTCTGATGCACTCTACCGATATAAGACAGATCTCTTTGCAATTGATCAGATATCCTTTTAGCCCTGTTTACATAGCTTATAATTTAGAAAATAGCATATAATCTAGTTAACGTCAAGGATTAAAAATTGATGAAATCTATATTTCTAGATATTTTTAAATGAACCTATTGTATTTCTGTGGGTATACAATGTAGAATAAAAGATATTTATTTTACCAAGTATTCTTTTATTTATATTCTGCAAGTACCAACTGGAGAATATGATACACGAAATTGTTAAGGAATTCATAGATAGTATGTCAAAATACATAAGTATCAGTAATCAAATGAAGTCTTTATATCTAAAAGGTACAAATAATAACAGGAAATATGAACAAATATATGCATTGGTCTCCTTGTTCTTTATGATGCCACTGAAGTATGCTTAGTAGCTGAAGGCTTATTGATAGCGATTTAAATCCAAAATGTATACCCAGCAGTTTAAATTCAAATCAAATTCTGTACTTTAGAGGCAGGTTAGTCCATTTTTGCCTAAAATGAGTCTTACGTGTTAAGTCCATGATAAAGTTGGGAGTTTTAATTTGATACTTGCAACATCTATCTACCCGTAATGAATGAATTATGAATGCAATAAAACTATCTTAAAACTACCTATTAGAGCTTGACCCAGTCTGACTTAGAGGTAACTACAATGTTCAACATAATGGGTCTTTTCCGCTTATCTAGTTGTTTGAATTGTTTGGAGTTTGTTTAACAGGAAAGTAATTCCCTTGATGAGTCACAATTTTCTTTTATTTTCCCATTCGTAATTAATTATGGAATTGTCATGAAGTTTTTCAGATTTTGTTTCATGCTGCAACTCTATTCTTCTGTTTACTCTCTGTAACACTTCATTTTTGATAATCCTACATGACCATGACATTTTGAGCACCCTGAAATAGCGATGGTCAATAATAGTAATTATGATCTTCACATACAAACATTATACATACTTGTGCCTGACATTCTACACAATTCAGAGTCCCACAATGATTTATGAAAAAGCATCTCTGATAATTATCAACAATGCAATAATTGCACTTGCCATACAATGTTTCTTATCCATGGAGGAACCATCTCATAAAGTCTGTAAGAATCAATCACACCTGAAAATAATGCGATAAGTATATAATATGTATATGCAATGATTTGTTTTGTAACTTACTAACCTTCATCAAGAGAATAGCTTGGTTGTAAGCTTCTGGACTTTCATACACACAAATATAATATTATAATATAATATATCCATCTGCATTAATTTTCCTAACTCAACAATTTCTTGAAGATACCACAAGTTGTGGAATTTGAGGAAATTACAGGAAATTGTTAACATTCATTGCCAAAAAAGATCAAAAATTTTCCGAACATCTAGAAACGTCGACTGTTTTTTCGGACGGCTTGGATTAGTCGTAGCATAAGACGATGAGGTATATCAAGTGCCCCAGATGCTCAGTTCCGGAATGTTTACCTTAATTTAAAAATAGTTTAAATAAAATACCTAAAATAAGCAAAAACTTATATTTGGGAGGTTCAAAATAAACTTTTTTTGGTAGCAGTTTAGGAAAAGTCACGCGTCGCCACTGCTAATATTACAGCGTTGCTTCAGTATTGTACGTACAAACAAAAGAAAAATCTCATAATCATACATTGTGCTCACTAAAGACGCCTCTTGCCTCTTCAATGTGACCTCTCACTTCCGACTCCGGACAAAGCCATGACGGTGTGCTCCTGCTCCAGCCGATCGCGATCGATACTTTTAATAAACTTTTTTCCGGGACCTAATCTATTTCAGTTAATTTAGTGGCGTCCGAAACCGTATCCGAATCCATAGACCGAAACATGCGGCGCTCGGATGAAAAATGAATCCGGTGTCGGTTGCTTCCCCTCTCACAACGTCGACATTCACGGTGCTATAATAATCGATTTTACGGAATATTTGGCGCAAAATATATGGATCATAGCATTTTCTGCGCTAATGAAAAGAATGCTTCGTATTTCCTGCGCTCCACGCAGCGCCTCATTTGTAGCGCAAGCTCCTACACCTGGGGTGTGCATAAAACAGAATTTAGACTCTTGAAACTAACCACTATTGCCGACGCTACCTTGCTATGATAATTTCGACACCTGATTCTAAGTGGAAGCTGTCATGGCAGTATTAAGGTTACCCTGGCGGATTATTCTTATAACCAAGGAATACGTTTAACAGGCGGTTGAGGGAGAAATAGTTGATCATTTGGTGGGTCTTCTGCAATGACGTGTCTGAACATGTCAGTTGTGTCAAAATAAAATAAAATCATTTCATCCATTCCTATGTATTTACTAGAGAAACCTTAAGCATTGGGGAGTGAGATCATTTCTTCAACCAGGTTTCACTGATATTTTGCAATACCAATGGTACAGTAGCATCTTGCAGCCCCTTACACCTACAAGACTTGATGGAGTCACCAACACCACTCTCGATCGAAGAATTTCACCACGATTAATGGTGCACAACGTTAAGGAAACAGGTAGCTCAAACAACGAATTTACAAGCATCTTCAAATCAGTGAGACCCACAAAAGTCAAGATATCTGCAAGAAAAAAAATGAAAGAGATTAAAGTATAAAATAAAAAGCAGAAATGAACAATTTGCAGGAGTAGAAGCGTATTTGGAACAAACTATGGGGTTGTCCAAAACGGACGCAGGAAAGTAAACGCATATTAAAACAAGAAAGATTGATATTCAAATCAAGTTAGGTACTTTATTTTGAAGGTTCATTTATACCATTTATGTATGAAAAATAATATCGCTCAAATGTTCACCACGACTGAATTTACAGACGTCCACGCGATGGTCGAAATTTTCAATGACATTTTGCAACATGGTCGGTTCTATGGCATTTATCTCGGCAATGATGTTGTTTTTGAGTTCTTGGAGGGTGGCTGGTTTGTTGACGTAGACTTTGCTTTTCAAATATCCCCATAAAAAGAAGTCCAAGGGAGTCAAATCGCACGATCTTGGTGGCCATGGCACATTTCCTCTGCGCGAAATCACGCGATCACCGAAGAAGGACTGCAATCGATGGATATTGACGTTGGTTGTGTGGCATGTTGCACCGTCTTGTTGGAAATAAATATCGTCCATCTCCATTCCTTCAAGTTGCGGCAAAAAATAGTCCTCTATCATCACGTGATATCGCTCAGCATTGACGATAACGGCGTCCCCGGCCTCATTTTCGAAAAAGTAAGGTCCGATGATGCCTTTTGACCACAATGCACACCACACAGTCACTTTTTGAGGATGCATCGGCTGCTCTTGATACTCAC
Organism: Acanthoscelides obtectus; assembly: GCA_963669975.1. Classification (NCBI taxonomy): domain Eukaryota; kingdom Metazoa; phylum Arthropoda; class Insecta; order Coleoptera; family Chrysomelidae; genus Acanthoscelides; species Acanthoscelides obtectus. The sequence continues at coordinate 83,573,379 of CAVLJG010000001.1, read as the reverse complement.
GGGGATTTTCGTTCGCCCAGATGCGGCAGTTTTGCTTGTTTACCGTCCCATTCAAAGTGAAATGCGCTTCGTCGCTGAACATGATTTTTGATGAAAAATTGGCATCAATTTGGCGGTGTTCAAGGAGCCAATCTGAGAACGTTCGGCGCGAAAAATGGTCGGCCCGACGCAGCTCTTGCGTCAATTGGATCTTGTAGGCGTGTACATTCAAATCCTTGTGGAGAATGCGGAGCAAACTGGTTCTCGAAATGCCCAATTCTTGGGATCGACGCATTGTTGATTGTTGCGGATCGTCTCTCACACTCCCCTTCACAACAGCAATATTTTCCGGTGTGCGAACGCTCCTTGGCCGGCCAGAGCCTGGCAGATTTGCCACAGAACCTGTTGCCTCGAATTTACGCACCAGACGACCGATGGTTGTTTCGTTTGGGCGGTTGTTGCGACCGAAACGTTCACGAAGCGCGCGAAACGTGTTTTTTATTTTTGCACCATTTTTGTAGTGCTCTTGAATATCTTTAATGCGGTCTTCCATCGAATACGACTCCATAGCGATCAATGGTAAACATTCAACTAACAAAATGACATGTCGGTGACAGAAAACAAAGATGGCGTCTATGTCAAATTGACGTTTACTTTCCTGCGTCCCTATTGGACAACCCTACAAAGAAAAAGGAGAGATTTTTAGATATAATTGCTAACACTTTGAGCGTAAATGTGGAAAACAGTGAAAATGACTATTCAACTCGCAAGTCGTTAAACTTCATCTTTTACACGAATTTGCATTACAGTTTCTACAAAGTGCGTGGTAATGCTTGAACATTTCATTCCATTTCGTTTATTTAAACATAAACAAAAACGAAAATTACATGGACAGATTTAAAAACTGAAAAAAAAATGAAAAAACAAGCATTTATGTCATAAGTTTGACCAGCGTCATCCATACTTAATCAGGTTAAATAAATGAAAGGACACGTATTGATTTGGCAGGCAGGCCACTAAAGTTAATCTTATTGGTCAAAATGAGTCCAAATCAGGCATCCACGTCGGCGTTAACTCAGTGCCACGCTTGGCCACTCCCATCTCGAAAAATAAGTTGCAACTGTCAAAAATTGACACAAGAAATAGCTTTTAATAGAATGCAAATACAATTGAACTGGCCTTCGACGGCACAGGCCCTTAAACGACGACAGCGTAATTCAATAATATTTTGACAGCATAGTAGAGATGGCTGATGTGTCCATATCGTTATTTTTCATATCTGATATCTGGTATCGTTATTCTTTGATATCTGTTATTTAAAACCGTGACGTTATGACAACTTTCGAATAACCATGAGGTTACGAATATTAACATCCTGGACAAAATATTGTGGTAACTTTTACTTTGACAGGAAAATATCAACTTATAAGCCTGCTATTTTTAAGGTGGTCTAATACAAAATAATTTGGAAGAGTCTTAAACCTAGTTTTCCTGTGCTATTTCAGCATAGGCTACATACATACGTTACAGTGAGCAATTGTGAAGAGACGATAAGCGCTCATTACGTTGGCAATAATACATGATTCTTTTCCATTAGCCCCAAATATGATCAAAATATGTATAAGAAAATCACTGAAACAAAAGTTGTGTCTGTATTTTTGGGTTTCACATCTCAGACAGAGGAACAGACCAATATAGATGTTTCCCATTTCTATTTGTGCAACATCTGAAAGGTCTAATTACTCAAATTAAGCTGTGATACTGGGTTTTGAACTGCTCGTCGCAGACTTTAACTCTGTCATTGATAATTTCCAAAGAGCAAAGGTTTTGTAGGGAGTCCAGGAAATCCACGTCACGCCGGAAACAGCAATACCTATCAGGAAAATATAAAAACATCTAAGTCATGTACTTTTAGTTAAAAAAATCGGAAAAATCTACATCCTGTGATTATCTTCAGTTCCCATAACATAAAATTTCAGTTTCTTCTTAGACGGAGAGACGGACAGTGTCATTCTACCTAGTGACAGCAAGTAGTAGCGCCACTTTCATAAATTCGTGAATCTGTTTACTAAATTTACAATGAATGTTCAAACTACCTTCCTCCAGCAGCAATGCAAGTTTGACATCTTAAAAATCATCAGGTTACCACATAGGCGAATCTTCCGGTAATAACAACTTCCGTTATTCTGTCCCGTAGCTTTTTCGATTGGCTTTCAGTAAACTTTTTATTTAACCGCTCCCCAATAAAAAAAACTTGAATTGATCTATTTCAGGTGAACGGGCTGGCCACGAAATTGTACCAGACTGCCCTACCCTTATTCTCGGATATTCCGCATCAAGATATTCTCTAACTGAACGGGTATTTTGTAAAAAAACTATAAAACGTCAAAAAAACGTATAAAACGTCAAAAAACCTATAAGATGTCATCTTGCAGACTAGGTAGTTATCAGTCATTCCACGTTTGATCACTAGCAACGTTGTGAACGTCCATCTATGGAGGAATAGATCAACTTCATGCATTATTGGTTGCACATGTTTTCTGAAGCCGAGTAGTCTATAGTTTTCATCTCTGAGAAAAAAAATTGACTGAATAGCAAGATCGCATCTGGATGATTGCGTGTATTGGTCTGCATGTGTATAAAATCAGTGATATTTGTTGTGTATATTACTGAATATGCTGCCAATGAAGTATATCTATTAGGTATTCCGACAGGTTATTTATATGTGTTCTTTCCGAAGACAGGTTATGTCCTAAGTTATAAATTTATATTTTTTACGTTTTTTTGTGTTTTCAAAAATTTTTAGGAGAATTACAGCAAATTAACACCGCGCTCGCGTTGTGTGTAATTACTGTTAGCATGTATATGACTTGTAATTCGACAGTGTATAGTGAATATAATTATTTCTTATCTCTCTCACTTTTGAAGCAAATTTGCATATGTTATTTCCAGAATGGATAAGAAGTGGATGCGCAACTAATTTGTAGCTTTAAATCTCAAGTAAGTGTATTTGAGACAAGAATCCAATGGAATTATCAACACATAATTATTAGCACACAAATCCTCACTGTGCACCTATGCATTGCCGTTACCTCCAGTAATGCAATCTCTGAAGCAGATTTTACATCACATCAGAGCTAAACATTGATAACTGAAGCTCATAATGTTTAGGCAACACGTACAACTTAGAAAAATCTACATAATGCCACAAAAAACCAATATAATGTCAAAAAAATCGACATATTGTCACTTTTCAGGATACGTAGTACCCGTGCCGGGCAGTCGTCCTAGTGGTACCACATGTCTCTGTAAATGCTTAGCCGCACAACTTCCAATAAATTTTGTAAATGATTTTGTGAAAAGTATAAATAAATTTCGCCATTCTAGAACTCTGGCAGCTCAAAGGGTACAGTGGTGATTGGAACGACGAGCAGCATTTGGATACCTTTCACGATAAAGCCTAGCTGAAACACTAGCACATGGTGGCACTATATAATCATGAATTAATAAAAGTGGCAATACTATCTGTCTTGATGCCACTACGTAGAATAACACTGTCCGTCACTCCGTCTGAGAAAAAATTGAATTTGTCATAATGGCACTCAAAAAATCATCACAGTAGATGTTTGCGATTTTTCTGATTCCTTTTCAAGCCTATAATTTGAAGAGTACACGACCTAGATTTTTTTATATTTTTCAGTTAACTATTATGACTTGGCCTATCCCCCGTTTCCGGCTTGACGTCGACTTCTGGGATACACTGTATACGTGTTGTAGTTCAAAAGGAATAAAGAAAAAACTTAGCTATAAAGATATTAGCATGATAAATGTATCACTATAGCTGCGTACTCATAAAAGCTGAATCTTCGCCTTGACATATACAATAATATCCTCTCCTTGTACTTGGTACATAACACTTTAAAACTGTTGTTATGAGATATATGTAAACGTGTTCTATTGTTATTATTATGTCCAACACTTCCAACTACGGAAGCAGCAATGTGCCTGTTACTGATGTAGTGGTGAGCTTTATGAGATTCAATCCCGTTACCGAGTAGAGGTGCTGTTATTCGAGTTGTTTGATATGTTTTAGATACGTTATCCAAAATAAACATTTGCTTAAATTGAGATACCATTATTTTGAGGCAGTTTATGCATTACAAATGTGAATACAGATAAGTTTTTACACCACCTAAATGACACCGACGATCTACGACTATGCTGTTTATATTTCCTTTGGATTGTTTGTCTCAAAAAACGATACGTATATGGTAAGTTAAATGACCAAAATTGGCATAAATTACTTTTGTAGTACGTCCTGAGGAAGGTAAATATTTTTGAAAGTTTGATCGTGATTCTGATTTGTTTTTGTCATATAGTTGCGAACTCAATATCCTTAAAGTAGTACAGGGTTTGTCCGGAAAGTAATAGGACTCATTTTCTTCCGCCATGACTGTACTTAGGAGCATGCGCGCACCGACTGGATTCGGTAGAGGGCGTTCCTAGCTAACGAATGAACGGCTGGTCAGTTGTTTCCGAGCACTTGGAGAGTCAGGACAGGCATTTTTGCGCGACGTGTTTCTGTGAGTGGTGCAAGCCGAAAATGCAGCGTTCGTTAGAACAGAGGTACGCGATTAAATTCTGTGTGAAACTCGGTAAATCTGCGTCAGAGGCGTTCGATATGATCAAACAGGCTTACCCAGGTTTTGCTTTAGCAAGAAGTGGTGTGTTTCGGTGGCACCAGGCCTTTTTGGAGGGCCGGGAAGAGGTCGCTGATGAAGACCGTGCTGGAAGACCTTCGACTTCGACAAACACCGATAATGTGACTCGTGTGCGCAAAGTTTTGAACTCAGACCGTCGACAAAGTATTCGCTTAATTGCCCAGATGTTAAATTTACAAAAATCTGTGGTTCATGACATTGTGACACAGCATTTGAACATGCGCAAGGTGTGCTCAAAGATGGTCCCAAAAGTGCTCAATGACGACCAGAAATTGCGGCTAGTGGAAGTGTGCCAAGAAAATTTGAACATGTGTGAGAGTGACCCCCAATTTTTGAATAACGTAATCACAGGTGACGAGTTGTGGATCTTTGAGTATGATCCCGAGACAAAGAGGCAATCTTCCGAGTGGCACACGACGGCGTCTCCTCGCCCAAAAAAGGGAAGAATGAGCAAATCCAAAGTGAAAACGATGCTCATTGTCTTTTTTGACATCAAAGGCATCATCCACCATGAATTTGTTCCTCCTGGACAAACCGCAAAACTAGCAAAGTAGAAGTATAAGGTTTTGGTAAAAGAACCGTTCAGCCATAAAAGCTCTCTATTGTTGTTGCCTGAACACCAAAATGCTGGATTAATGTTGTGTGGAATGCAAGTTTGCTTTCTGCAACATATTTGCTCTAAAATGAGTGTTTAAAATATTCTTATAGCATAGTTATACAATACCTTATAGGGCAAATTTTCAACTGTTGCATAAACGTTTATACAACTATTTTATACGGCATATTTGCAAGTTAGTCAAAATGGTTGTGTTGTGGCATCCATGGTAACTTTTATAAAACAAACCCGAGCCTTGTTGTTTTGCTGTGCAAGTTACTACTTTAGTCAACAAATTGCTCCCAACGGAACCACTTATACAACTGTTGCTTAGTAACTGTTAAAGGCTGTACATATGCTAAATATGTTGGTAAACAACTTCACCATAACTTAACTTTCTGCTGTCATATTTTTGTTAAAGTTAAAATGCCATAACCAATGTTTTAAGACAAACAACGCATGCATATTGGTTCAGAAGGTTTTATCAACTGTTCAAACAGAAGATATAGATCTGGAACAAATTCTAGGTAAACCATTCGACTCTGTCGGTATTTCATTTCAGACATTTGTCAAATTGTTGTATAATACCTGCAGGCAACACCAAAATATTCTAATAACCTAAAGACAATATGGACGATGCCATGATCGTACACAACCACCCGCCATATTGGGCAAACATTTATTCCTCTATTTAATATTAAATAATTATGTTTCAGTTCGAAATTACAGATATAAAGTGATAAAAATTAGTGTAATTGTGTCTAGATATAGGATTTGTGGAAGATTTAACGCAGATAAGTTCTGTTTTCCATCTTAAAAATCTAGACATACTTTTGATCATTGTCAAAATATGAATCAAATACGAAGCCCGTAGAAATTGGGTAACTAATTTGTACGATATTCATAATAAAATTTGCTGCGCAAGTAATTCAAAAGCCCTATATCACAGTGTAGAAGTTATCATATACCTGTGTATGAAATTCACAATGGCCTATATGTAAGTAAAGAAGATAACTGTAATGTGTTCGTTATATATTCTTCACTTCGTCTATACAATACATAAGAAATAGTTTGGTTGCAATAAAGTAGAATCACGTAACAGAATAGTTGTATAGTTGACATAAACTGAATCTTGCACTGACGCAAATGCCCTATAGCGGCTGCAAGTGGCTTACATTTTTGTTTTATAACTGTTACCTGCAGCTCTTATACAACCTCTTAAATGACTGAAGTGTCCCATTAGGTGTGCCCATTCCGCTTGTATAGCTGTTCTAAGAGGGACTGGAAGTTGCACCACGACAACGGCCCGGCTCACACCGCCTTTCTTGTGAACAGCTACCTGTCCAAGGCCGGCATCCCAACGCTTCCGCAGCCGCCCTACAGCCCAGATGTGGCCCCCTTGGTCTTTTTTTTGTTTCCTCGCCTAAAAAGGCCGATAAAAGGCAAGCATTTTGAGACGAGAGAGGGGATCCAAGCAGCATGCACCGCGGCTTTCAAGGCTATTCCGGAGAATGCCTTCCGTGACGCCTTCAATGCTTGGAAATCGGGCTGGCAGCGCTGCATCGACGCAGAAGGAGCCTATTTTGAAAGTTTTTAAAGAATTGTAACGATTGGCTCAATACATTTTTTTAAATCGACTTAGTCCTATTACTTTCCGGACAAACCCTGTATATACCTTTACTTGATAAACTCGTAAATAATGCATCGCATCCTCCATATATATTTCTATCATGGTGGATGAATCAGATTCTGATTTATTACTAAGAGCTAGTGCATCCACCATATTCTTCAAAAAACAACAATATTTCTAAGGCAGAAAGTACCTACATCTAAAAATATGATAGAAAACATGCCCTAACATGTCTCACTGCCAGGATACAGAGTGTTGTGAGTTTCTGTTCTACTGATGAGACTAAATAACGCTATGGTGATATGAGATCACTCTTCTAGTAGACTACATGCAATTTTCAATGTTAGACTTCATTAACTTCAGAGTATTTTCCAATAGAACTTAAGTTTTTAAATTGGTCTTCAACACAAACATTCAAAAATATCTTACTGAAAAAGGAATTGTCTGAAAAAAATTATTCAAGAATCACGACTCGGGAACCTTACGCGAAAAGCAATTGATGTTTCAAGGAAGTCAGTGACGTTGACTATGATTTTCTTTATGCTTTTCTAAAATTCATATTTACCCACTTTCTGTTATTCTATATTCTCTGTCTTCGAAATACTGTCAATATTCTAAGTGATATACATACATTACATTTGCAGTACGTCCTGAAGGAAATAGGCATTTTTGAAAGCTTGATATGTGCAAGAGACAACCTTCCTTCCTAGCCTGATTTCATTCCGCCTTCTGGCTTGAAACTCAACGTCCTTGGGGATGTGTTTACCTTAATACAAATATTAAATTCTTGAATAATGCAAGGTACGGCCCATATATACATATACATCAGAGCGTATTCGAAAAAACGGTGGATGTGACATCTGGTCTATCACTCGAAGCTGGTGCATTCACCATATTACTACAAACAAAACTGCAATATTTCTAAGGGCAGAAACAACCTACATACAAAAGTAAAATATTAAGTTCCTATTAACATATATTCTGAAATGACTTACTGCCAAGATACAAAGTGTTGGATGTGTCTGCCCCACTGATCAGACTATAATACAAAATAGCGCTACGGTGAGTTGGGATTACTCTACTAATAGATCACATTATTGTGTAACGTATCATACCTAAAGATAACCAACCTAATGCCAATTACACTAACACCAACCCTTCCAAAGTATATATCATAAATAGAGAAACAGCAGTGCAAAATTCTTATAGATGACGCTACGGTGTCTCATTTTACCTCTAATGATATTTTGGGCGTAGGAATATAGCTCTAGATTGACTGTCGTCAGCTAGAATACGTTAATTAATAACTGCATATAATTAATGTCAGACTTGTCTAACTTCAGACTATATTCCCAGAAGAATGGTTTGAAACTTAAAAAAACAATTGATGTTCCATGAAAGTCGGAGACGTTAAATATGATTTTCTTATGACTTCTATAAAAGTAAAATTTTCCCACATTCTGTTATTCTATTTTCTATGGATTGAAAACATTAGTTGTACTATACGTACGAGAGATACTAATAGTTTATTGCACCACCTATGACTGCAGGGTTCTTAAATATGAGTGTAACAATTTGTGTCTGGTATCTTGGAAATGTAGCGATATATGTCAATTGTAAAACGTTCTACGACTATATCCCCTGTAAAACATAACGTTATAAGTTATTCAGTGATATTGTAAGTGATCAAAATCGACATAAATTACTTTTGTAGCGCGTCCTGAAGAAGGTAAGCTTTTTGAAAGCTTTACATAAACAAAGAACAAACCCCTTTCTGGCCTGATTTATTCTCACCTTCTGGCTGGTAACTCAAGATCCTTAAACATGCGTTTACTTTTACTTAATACAAATATTAAACTCTTAAATTATGCATCTCTTCGTCCGTATATTTCATACATGGGACGTACTCGTAAAAAATGGTGGATGTGTCAGCATCTCATTCTTTACTAGGATCCACCATACCATATTCTTAAAAAAATATAATATTTCTAAGGCAGAAAGTAACTATATTCAAAAATATGATAAAAACATATTCCCTCAACGTGACCTACTGCCAGGATACAGAGTGTTGTAAGTTTCTATTCCACTGATGAGACTAAATAACGCATAGTGAAGTGAAATTACTCTTCTAGTAAACCAAACATTTAAACCTGTCTTACTGAAAAAGGAATTATCTGACGAAAATTACTCAAGAAAGGCGATTTAAAAACCTTATGCGAAAAAGCAATTGATATTTTAAGAAAGTGAGGGACGTTGACTATGATTTTATTTATACCTACTTCTCTAAAAGTCCAATTCTCAAATACTTCTGTCATTCTATATTCTATGCCTTCGTAAATACTGACAATACTACACGTACAAAAGATACGGATAAGTTATCGCACTACCTATGACTGCAGGGTCCTTAAATATGAGTGTACTTGTACTTACTTGTGTCTGGTATCTTGAAATGTAGCGTTGAATCTCAATTGTAAAACGTTCTACGACTACGATGTTCATATGTCTTTTGAATTGTTTGTCTCAAATAAAGAGTCCAACATTGTAAGTTAATTTAGTAATATTCTAAATGATCTAAATTTACATACATTACAGTCGTAGCACGACCTGAAATAAACATTTTTGAAAGCTTGACATGTACAAAGAACAAACACCCTTACCGGCCTGATTTCTTTTGACCGTCTAGCTGAAAACTCAAGATCCTTGAAGATGTGTTTACCTTTACTTAACATAGAAATTAAACTCTTAAATGATGCATCCCTTCGCCCATGCATTTCATACATCAGGGAAACGTATTCGTGAAAATGGTGTATGTATAAACAACTGATTAATTACTTGGAGTGCATCCACCTTATAATTGCGAAAACAACGGCAATATTAGCAAGGCAGAAAAATCCAAAAGAAAAATCCAAAAATAAGATAAAGAAACATATGCCCTAACATGTCCTATTACCAGGATACAGGATGGTGTAAGTTTCTGCCTCACTGATGAAACTGAATGACAAAAAATAACGCTATGATGAGATCAGATTACTCATCTGATAGACTAAATACAATTTTCTACGTCAGTCTTCAGTGACTTCGGAGTATTTTCCCAGTATTGCGAATTAAACTTTTTCATGTGGATTTAACCTCAAGTTTTCAAATCCATTTTACTGAAACAGGAAGTGTCTGACGTAAATTACTCAAGAAAGGCGATTCGTATCAAATCGAAAGCCATATTCAGAAAAGCAATTGCTGTTTTATGAAAGTATGACACTGACCCTGAATATACAGGGTGACTTCGAAGTTGAGTCATTTATTTTAACAGTGAGTAGATCTGATCAAAAGAAATGTTTTTTTCCTTTACCATTTTTCTGGTAAAATTAAAGTAACAAAGTTATAGCCCTTTGGAAGTTTGAGTACCGCCCTGCCTATTATATGCTCGTATTTGGCGACAACGGATATAATCCGCCTGACCGGTTCATCGCATCGGAAACAAAAAAGCGAAAGAATTTGAAACGTTTATCACGATGTTTTTCGTCAGTCGATAACGCGTAAGTGAATAGTAGTGTGTTGTGTGGTTCAAACGAAATCAAAAATCGCACATGTTTACGAAAATGCTGAACTTGTGGACATGATTCTTATTTACGGGGGGGCAGTCTTTACAAAATGCTTCCGGATGCATCACGGATTTATGCGAATCGGTTTCCCAATCGAGTGCAACCAACCCCTCGTGCCTTTGTTAATGTAGTACAAAGGGCTCGTGAATCAGGTGACTTAAGACCTCACAGGTGAGGGCATGCTGCTCCAAGACCGCACGATCAAATACAGGTCCGCACTGAAATACTTGTCGGGAGGATACTTTATTAAACAAGGTAACATTTTTTTTTTATTTTTTTTTTATTTTTACACACATATTTTGGTTTATCTTCCTTCTACAATCATTATCTGAAAATTAATGACTCAACTTCAAAGTCGCCCTGTATATTTTTTTCACTTCTATAAAAGTCAAAATTTCCCGCTTTATGTTATCCTATATTCTATGCATTGGAAATATTGCTAGTACTACACGAACAAAAGATACAACTTGTGTCAGGAATTTTATATTTTATTTATATTCTTTTAGGATTTTTTCTCTCAAAGAAGAGTCGGACATTGTAAGTTAATTTAGTGATATTGTAACTGATCAAAATTGACAAATTATTTTTGTAGTACGTCTGAAGAAAGTAAACATTTTTGAAAGCTTCACAAGAACAAGGACCAAAGACCCTTTCTGGCCTAATTTCTTCTCGCACACTAGCTGGAAACTTTTACTTAATACAGAGATTACACTCGTAACGTATTCGTAAAAATGGTGGATGTGTCAACACCATATCCATCAAAAAGCAACCAATATTTCTAATCTATGTACCTACATCAAAAAATAAGATAAGAAGATCCGATATATATATATATATATATATATATATATATCCTAAAATGATCCATTGCCAAGATACAAAGTGTTGTGGGTTTCTGTCCCACTGATGCGACGATAACGCAAAATAACGCTATGGTAAGATGACACTACTGTAATAGGTTGTTTTTGAATTTCCAGCCCCCCATTTATTGCAAGGTGTCACTTATTCTCATTCCAGTCCCATCTTTTTTATGATCTTTTCTCTTTACTCTCGATAATCAATTGTTTCATTTCGTAGTCACGTAGTTCAACTCGACTTTACCCCAACATAATGTCATACTTTACTTGATCATCTCCAGTCTGGCACATTTGCTGCATTGTACAGTGTTTAAGTAATAATGTATAAGTAGTAATAATGTAAAATCGACCAAGCAAACAGACTTTGGATTGCGCCGACCTTCAGATGTCTTATCTGATAGTAAATAGGTAAGTTACCTTGCATCTTTCTCTCAAATTACTACCACCTAATAAATTAACGGTTTCCTTTACTCAGCTACAATCGCAACAAAATCCCCATTAAAATGAACTTTGAAATTCTCAATAACATGAACTTTAAGTTATCGCTGTCTATATAGGTAGATAGGTATTTATTGAGCCAGAGAATGTAGCCGTGAATATCGGATAGATTACATCAATGACACAAGTTTTGACATACACCTAGAATAACTGCAAATACTGTCATTATTTTAAGGCTTCTGAATATTTCCCGGCAGTGTTCGTCGTGCCTAGCTCTAACAGTACTACGAATTGCTGCCATTTGAATCAGAAAAATTATCTGTAACTAAGCAAGTGAGGCATTTTCCCAACTAATCGCTCAATAGAGAGTTAGACATAACATTGTAAGCTGTTCTGGCAGAGTCGATAATACGATAATATATGCAATTTTGCGTATTGCATAAAATATACTACCCTAGCCAGCTTAGTACTAATATGATCAATATGTACAAATAAGTCATATGCGAGAAAACCTATATAGCTAAGAATTTTGCATGTGATGCATCAGAATTTCAGCGTGAGCTGAATGTACAGACTATTTTTTTTATTGTTTAAATATAATTCATTTGATGAAAACCATTTTTCAGAGTGATTCACAACAGTCCCAACAATATGTTCTTTTCCATCCGCTCTATTTTTACTTAAAGAAAAACTGATAGTTGTATCATCAGCGTACATCGTTATTATTATGCTATTCATTATTGTACATAATTATTGTACATAATGAACAGAGATGGCCCAAGTATGGGTCTATCTTGGTGTTAATACTGACTGACATCGTAATTAACAAATTTCGTCGTGGCCGTCTCAGCTAATTAATCAATGTATTTGACTAGTTAGCTAATTACGTTTCACTAATTAATGCAATAACAGTCAACCTGTTATGTACAGTTGATGACGGTCATAGAGATAGGAAGCAATAATCCTATTCAGCCTCCTCTAATTTCTGCTCTGGAAATACTGTCATTTTTGGGCGCAGTCGAAAATGTTAAATATTTTTCTTTTCGTTTTACTACTTAAACGAATATTGTAAATGAACATTCAGTATAAGTGGTGAAATACTCCCATTTGCCTAAAGCATTTGGTTGCTCTCTTAACAATGGTAAGTATCGTCTTATGCTTGATTCCATATTATTTTCTGACGTAATTAGAAATGTCTGTTTTAAATAAATAATAAACTATTCAGTACCTACTAAAGTAAATGTATAGCATGCAGGATGACTAGACTCGCTACAAGGCACCAGCGTTTTTTAATCGCCCCAAATAGTCTATGACAGACGTTTGCTCCTTCCTTCCACCACTACAGGAGATCCTCTACACTCCATGAAATATTTATCCAGTTCAATAATCCCTACTGGAGTTACAACTCCGAAAAACGTCTCACCTCAAGGTTAAAATGGTCCCAAAGGTCTGAGTTTTAGCTTTTGTCTGCTATACTAAAAAAGAGGACCGTTATCCCGAAAGGAGGACATCTGGCAACCCTAATCAAAGATACGTATTAATTATTAAAATTCTCTTGAATTGTTGAAAACAAGGAACAAAAGTGTATCCCACATTATTTAAGATTGTTAGATGACATGTATATATCATAGCTACATCTGCTACGTGACCTTATGTGGTATATACTGGTTCACCGAAATTGCACATCGCTAGTGTACACTAGTAATTATGGTAATATTGCAAGCTTGGCGAGAACAAGTTGTCAGTTTTTAAAATTCCATGTATTTTTCAGATGTGTGAAACATATTTGGATCAACATATAAATAAGAACCCGTGATTGAGGCTTAAACGAAAGTAAAGGATAGTAATCCGCTATAAGTGTATCGGCTATGATCCTGCAGACAATTCGAAACAGTGCATCGTAGCAAGTTATAAGATTGCTTCAATAAGCACCAAAAGATATATTTAACGTGATTTAACGGTATTTTAATAAAAAAATATTCCGAACGCTATAAAATATATCCGTCATAGTGTCATTACTATGGAAGGCGCTACACGGCGAAGGTTTTTTTACTGTGACGGTCTGGAATACAAAAAGATGAATAGATGGTGAATTTCAAACCAATCTACTAAACTTAATTGTCCAATCTGTTGCACAGTTCATTAATTTTTTTCTGACCCAGTTACTTTTTCTTCTTGGGGAGATTAAAAACGCTACATAATTCGATGGTACTGTAAGATCCAACACTCTCAAAGCTTAAATAAATTTATTGTCTCGATCCGGGTGGAAGATTACAATTATACTGTTTTCGGATTACCCGTGGAACCTTATTAGCCGCCATCACGATATTCGAGGAAAAATATTGAGCTGCTGCGGACTGGAATTAGGCTGGTTTTATAATCCTGAGACCGCTGAGAGATTCAGTTATATTTCGATAATTATTTTTGGAGATGGATCTACTTCAGCCTTCCATGGGAATTATCAGATATCTGCAGAAACCTACCTAAGATTGCTCGTCACGACCCATTCGTTTTGAACAAAATTTGTGCTAGCTGAACAATTTCAAAGCCGTATACAAATTTTATAGCCGACTGCTCATATATCCAAAACAAAATACTAATTTACAAAAAGATTATAACGTCGAGAAGCTATTAAAGGATAGAGCATCCCTAAAATTGGTATGGGGCATGAGGAATTCTTAACAATGACAATTGTCGTCGTTTGGAGTTAAAGGAGTTGTGTGCACGTGAGTGAGAAATCTGATGATAGCTACCTACCAATGGTTTGCCAAACATACATTGAAATGACAGAGAGACGTCTTGTTCTTCTGGTTTATAATGGATCGCCGTCAGCACTATGTACACATAGATGCCTCACCAGTAAAACGGTCGACTCGTCAAATAGTCTACTACACAGGCTGAAGTGAAGATGCTTAGTTTTGTAAACGTTATTTCCGAAAAAATGGGAGATTTGACAAAAACGCAGTTATTACTCTCTTAGCGAGAATGATCCATTATTCAAAATTTGATGAATATTGTAGCCAAAACTTTCAGTTTTTAAATTCATTGAACTAAATTCAAAATAAACACAAAAACTGAAGAGGGGGAACAAGAAGAAACAGAACAAACCCTCAACATCTGCAAACCACCCAGCTGACGCCAAGGGTAGTACAAGGAGTAACAATCCTAATTGCTATTTTATGAAAAATATACATAAGAATCGGTTGCAACAAAGCTGGATCTTTTCAAATACGTGACATAAATGTAGTTTGGGGATCTTTCCAATCAAAATAATTGTTTGCTATAACTTTAAAGCTTACAACTAAAGGAGCGCTGGAAACTAGAAACTCAATCGTTTAGTGCTGAATGGTAAGCGTCAGAGGCGTATCATAGAGTACCTAGACGTTCCGAAGACTAACAAATTATTAAAAATGATATGTGGGAAAATATTTAAAAGAGAAGACAAACAGCTAGGCTTTTAGTAGAATTTGTCCCTAGCTGATATGAATAGGTTGGACAGTTGCTGTTTGGAAATTATCATTGGAGAGGAGTAGGAGAAGCCAACGAAAGACTATGTCGCACGTTTACCACGTTCTCTTGGATTACTTGAAGACAGAAGAGGCAACATTATGCGGAAAGTTTGTTTCAATTAAGCTACGATTCTGTTACTTCATATCAGGTTCTACCTCCTATAGGAATACAATGAAAAAAGTAACAGAATTTGAAAATATCGAATTCTCGGGTCAATCCAGAATTTGAAGATTTGGGCTGGGGATCCGGACTTGTGGAGTCAAGACTCCATGATGAGGGAATCGGGAGTCTCAGACGAAGTTTACAATATCGGCCCACTAGCTCTCAAAATATTTAACTGTTCCCGGACTTTTACATAACTCTTCATCCATTTCGTTTGAATCTTGTTCCTCTATTGTCTTCATAGTCCTATTCTCAGTCGAATGAACCAAAATTTATTTATCTCACATACTTAATATTGAAGAGTTATCTTATTAATCAAAAGATTTATGTGGCTTGAAGTATTCTGCATGTTGCCCGTGTGCTTCTGCGCCTAACTCAGTTTTCATTGGACTCTCCCAAAGAAAGTAATATTAATTTATTCATGCCATAGATCTGGCTATCACATTTAGATGTGTCCTGCTCACGTGGCTTCATAAAGCTCCCTTATACGGATGGAAAAGGGGGTGCTAAGGCCGGAGAAGTTCCAGCTTTAGTCAATGTGGAAGATGGCAAGACATTTTGTTGTCCTCTCCTTTGATAACCTGGCTGCTGAAGGGCCAAGAGGACACATAGGTCTGTGACTGGTTGTTTCTGTAGCTTGACTAGCATTCTCTATTGCAAATTTGCTAACCTGATATGGTAGGGATCCTTCTCGAGCATTTGCCAAAGTTGTTTCGATGGGAGACGACTCCCTGCAACCTTATAGGCTTTCTTCAAGCAGACATCTTGTGATTTTAAGCCTGACCGAATTATACCTGATAGAAGTTGCACAGTTCCATAATCCAAAATTAATGTCAAATGCCGCACAGTTCCTTACAGGACATGGTTTTTTGACAGCTTCCTGCAGAGGTTAGGAAAATAAGAGTAAGAGAATTGCTTATATTGCAATGAAGACGAGGATACTCCTAATCACCTACTTCAATGTTATAGATGCGTTGACTACCAGACACAGCTGGAACTGACGCTCGGCGAGAAGATCACTGCTGTCAATTTAGCCAAGCATATATGCGAGGGAAAATGAGTCAATATTGATCCAATAGTGAGGTCAATGATGCTGAGTAAGATTCGGGAGAAGAAAAATAGACCAAGTAACCCATAGTAGGTTTCTATTTTGCTCGGTTGTACATGTACAGAGTGCCCAACTAAGGGTACTGTATCTGGAAACCTCTCCATCGTAGTGGTTTGCGGCAAAAACGGTCATTACTGAAACGGCAAAGATAAAAACCTGGAAAATGTTATCATGTTTCTAAAATGGCCGCTACCAATTCCTAAACGGCAATGTCTTTTTTAACTTTTTTGTAGAATCAATTACCGTTGTTGCTGGAAGATGTGCCGCTGGCCACTGGATGAATTCGTAATGCATTATTTAACATACCGAGAGCTGAAGTTGATGCTGCAGTTTTCTCTACTTATAAGAAGCTTCAGGAATGCATAGAGCGTGATGGTCATAATTTAGAGCACTTACGGAGGCATTAAAAACCTTTCTTTTTCAACTCGATGTTTTTTTGGGCCACAACTTAATAATAAAAAGAAATTCCAGAAAAGTTAGTTTGTAAAGATGAAAATTTAAGGGATTTCCGTATAAAACATTCTTTGGCCTAAATTTTAGGTTAGGAACCAAATATCATTTAGCTGCTTATTCATGAAAAAATAATACCAATGCATTACATTTTTTTAAGAAAATTAACTATTTCTGTTGGAATGTCGAAAAAAGCCCTGTAACGGCCACATGTGAAACTAACAAAACTTCAAATATCATAACATTTGTAGCCCATGAATATATCTTTTTACTTAGCCCAAGTCCATTAAGATCGGCTAAGCCGTTTCGGAGATACAGGGTCTTTTTACGGAAACCTTTACCTTTACCTTTACACCACCAAGGTATTTTTTGTTAGGTTAATATAACGGAATTCACTGAAAGATCACTTTCTTATACTCAAGATTGCAGTTACGCCCGCTTGCGGCCATTTCAGAAACTTGAAAATATTTTCCAGGTTTTTCTCTTGGCCGTTTTAGTATTAACTGTTTTTGCCGTAAGCCTCTACGATGGATAGGTTCCCAGATACACTACCTCACATACTTAGTTGGCCATACTGTACGTAGGTATAAAAGCATGTATGTGTACCATAGAGAATACATGACTAATACCTTTGGTATGAGAACCTAGCGAACGACTGAGGAGTTTTAATGAGTATACCATTTCTGGAGAATCTCACAATTTGGGCAGGAAGAGCCGGCAGGGCAACACTGTCACGTTTTTCAGCCTGGGAGTGTATATAAAAGCTTTCCTCAGTCAAAAAAAACATTATACAATACACATCCTCAGTATATGATGTACCACGGTTCACCCCATCTCTAACTCCCTCGATATATTTCCACCGCCATGACAATTGAATAACGATTTTTCATGTTCGCCATCCGACTTTCGCATCGGAAAAAGCGAAGATGGCAGCGTGTTTCTTTATCGCCACGTTTCAAAACGTCTGACAGATCTCCCACCCTTTCCACCCACAGTCTTCGTTGCCTACTCTATTTAAAAACCCCCAAACATAATGATAATTTTAAATTGCATTTCGAAACGTAGCTCCTTATCTAGCAAGTTTGAAGTGTACATCACAGCATATTTAATACAATACAGCAGCGAAACGCAAAAAATTACGTTGACTTTTTAGCAAATTTATATGAGCTTGAGAGCACGACATTCACTCCGAGGCACTGCCACGGAAAATCGTGTCGCCTGGTTGACGTTGTGTAGACATCCGGGTACATACGTTCACTATAGTCCGTTCTCCTCGGCAACTGGAACGGAAGTGAGCTGCCGAGATGTTCTGTTTAGTATATGGATACTGTTATGCTCCTTTATAAATCGATTTTCTCGTTTTTTAATATAATTCGATCTATGAAATATCGATTTCAGAATAATTAAATAACACAGGCCATCCATATTTATGCCCAGACACCAGAATATACTTTCACGAAGGTCTTTGATACGCTGAATCTAAATCCACTCTAGATATCCTAACCTAAAAGTGTAAAAATCAAGATGTTTTCCTATATTTGAGGTCATATTTCAAAGAACCATAGATATCACCTCAACATAGAATGCCCTTTCAAATTCCGTTCAGTTTGACTAAATATCCTTCTTTTTTCTGAATTTAACTGTATTTGGCACTCTAGAAGTCACGATTACGAGTGCATCAAACTTTTGGTTTGGATTGTAATACACCAAAAAATGAATAGCATATTAATTTGTTTGTATGAAATAAGACCTGCCAACTAAAAAACCCATACATCATCAACAGACCATAACACCTACCAAAATGATAATGCTACAAACCACCCACTCACTCTATTTAGACTCAATGGAACTTTCTTACTTCGAATCGCACACGTTTTTAAATAAGGAACAACTTTTTTCTCAAAGAAACCAAACCGATCCAGCTCACAATGTCCATAACTTACCCGCATCACAACCGCAAGTCCCACTTTACCTTATCTAGACCGAATTTAACCTTCTTACTCCCGATTGCGCACTTTTTTAAATAAAGAACCACTTTCTTCAGATAGTAATAGTAGTAGAAGTAGTTATTCTTTTTTAGTGGTCCTAGGGCACCGGGAGGTGGAATCCATTTTACGGACCCCAGCGTGCATGGGAATGTGGGACTACATGGTAACACCAGTTTTACGGTATGTCTTCAAGTAAGTCGCAGCGTCTAATCCACTTTGCTTTCTGCGTTCTTATACCAGTTTTCCATCTAGTCTTTTAGTTGTCATCACGTTTCGGATGAACTTTTGTGCGACATTCCAGTTTTGCCTGTCGGCTTTACTCACGACCCGCCTAACGTGTTCTCCAAAGGTCATCCTGGCATCTATCGTCACTCCGAGATATTTTAAGTGCCTCTTTGGCGACATTGTGGTGCCACTAATTTGAAAATTAGATACAACCCTGTTATGCTGACCTCTCAAGATAATCGCTACCGTTTTGTGAGGAGCCAGAGCCAGATCCTTTGCTGTCATCCACTCATCTATTCTCGCTAGTGCTTCGTTAACTACGAGTTGTAGCTCTCTTACATGATTCGGCTGCGCCATGATTGCCAGGTCATCAGCATAGGCGATACATTTTACCCCCTCTGGTAGTGAAAGATTCAATACGTTATCGTGAAGGATGTTCCATAGCAGCGGTCCCAACACTGATTCCTGGGGTACTCCTGCACACATGTCCCTTGTTCTGTCTGGATACCTGTAGGGCCCGATCCAGGAAATAACTTTCCACGGTATTTATCAAGTACTTAGAGATGTCTTTAGCGTACATTTCTTTGATAACCAGGCTCCACGTTGCAGAGTTGAAGGCATGTTCATCATCTAACGCTACCAGCGCACACCATTTCATATGATTAGCGATTACCGTGTCCACGGCCACCCTTATCGCTTCAACGGTCGACCTCCCTTTTCTGAAAACATACTGCGCATCCGACAGGTCGGTTTTGGTTTTTAATTCACTCTCAGTTCTTGCTTTTATTATACGCTCGAAGAGTTTTCCAAGGGCGCTCAGCATGCATATAGGCCTGAAAGATGACGGGGACTCCATGGGTTTTCCTTTCCATATCAGCGTAATAGTTGCTTGCTGATTCTTGTAGTTCCTCCATCGTGAAGGGCTGGATATCTTCGGTTATCTTTATTCCCGTCTGCCAGTTATCGTCTCTGTGTGAAAAAAGGTGTTCAATTATTTTCATTCTTTGCATCTCTGAAAGCTCAAAAGAAAGTGAAAAGCCCTTTATCTGCTTCATTACCATCTGGTATGCGGATCCCTAGATGTTGTCTTCGAGCTCTTTACATAGGTTTTTCCAGTGTAGTCTTTTGGAACGGGCGATTTGCTTCTCAAGCTCCTTAAGCTGTTTTGTATAGGTCCTGTAAGTGTTCAGTCGTCTTCACTCATTCTTTGTTTGGCTCGTTCCCTTGCCACCTTTCTCTTATATTCAAGGCAGACTTCTCGTTACCGCTCGTTGTACTGTCCACCAGTATGGAATTTTTCGTTTTTCCTCTCGTGTATGGATGGTGCTCTTTCTAGTTGCCTCTTCTAAGACAGCGATTAGCTCCACCAGAGTCTCGACATTTGCATGTTTGAAGGTATTTATGTTTTCCTTAAAAGCTTTGGCATCAAAAAGAGATCTTCTTCCGCCTGGCTTCCGGACTGTTGTCTCTTGAATATCTAGCTCGAAGTAGATATGGTTATGATAGCTGAGTGTCTCTCCTGGCAGGACCTTCCAGTGGGTTACTTTAGTGTACATATCGTCGAAGTGGCACCAGCCACGTCGATAAAGGATCAGCTTTCTCCTCTCTGGAAAGTCCTTCTGAGTTGACTATGGTCATGTCTAATTCCGCTATCCATTCTTCTAAATATCTACCTCTATGGTCCGTCAGTGGTGAGCCCCAGTATGTGGACTTTGCATTTAAGTCTCCGGCTAAGATCACCTCACATTCACTATCTCGAATGCAGCTAAACACCGTATCTATATATTCTTGAAGTTCGGATAAAGGTATGTTTGGAGAAACATAGCAACCAAAGATTTTCCATTTGTCGAATGTTAAACTGACATACCCATCCCCTTTATCCACTTTATTTATGTTCAGAGACCTATTCAAGATACGTATCGCCACATTTCCTTTATTATCGCTTGATCCCTTAGACATATTTATGTTCGGTTCGCTTATTGTCGACATATCTACTTCTTTTTCTCTAGCCACAGCTTGTGCAACGTCGTGTGCAACTCTAACCCTGTCTATATTAACTTGTAGAAACTTCATCATTGCTACTGGCTAAAGTTTTCCTTAGACTGTTCTTTTTCCTCTCTTCTTCCTTATATAGTTTTTTATAATGGGGGCACCTGAACTGGTCCGCTCGGTGTCCCTCTCTGTTGCAGGTTGTGCAGCATGCGCTGTTTTTGCATTCCTTTGCCAGATGTCCCTTCTTCCCGCAGTTGATGCACACATCCGATCGATCTTCTCCGTTGCATCTTGCAAGGTGCACTCTCTTATTTACCCTGCATACCGCCCAGCCAATTTTAACAGTTCTTTTTTTAAGGAGAGTCTCCGCCAGTTCTTTTCTAGTCCGGATGTTTGCAGTCAGACTACCGTCATTCATCTGTCTCAGAGAGAGAATTTTGATATCGGCATTTGGTGCGCCACATTAACTCCTCATTGTGCTTATCAGTTCTATTTTTTCAATGTCGGCGTCAATCGCTGTCAGGTATAGGATTGTATCGTTTGACGTATGTATTGCCTCTATTCCCTCCACTTTGTTTTTAATTACATGTCTTAGCCTTTAAGCATTTTCTGAATCCTTGACTTCCAGCATAAGATCGCCGGTATCGGTTTTCTCTACTCTTTTGATGTTTACACCAACCTCCTCTTGATTAACTTTGCTCTTTACGTTTCAAGAGCTTAGCGTACGATTTTCCTAGCCCCTTTCTTATAACCTTGTCGCTGGTTTCTCTTGGTCGTTCAGGCCTTCTTGCCTTTATCGGCTCTCTTTTCTTTTCTCCTCCAAAATGGTTATCTTACTTTGTGTGTTTTTAAAGGTAAATTTCGTACATTTCCTGAGGTATTTCTTATCAATGAGGCCCAGTGCCTTGACCCTGAAGACCTTTGAATCATGTGCCTGTTCGCTTTTTCAACTCCTCGCAGGTTCTGTAAAGAACCTTCACGTCGCCGTCGGTGATCCGCTATCGTCCATTTTAATTGGTAGCGCATATATTGTGTTACATTGACCCGTGCTCCATGTTTCACTAACAATCTCAGTTTGAACTCTGACTAAATAAACCTGCCCGTCAGTTAGGCCCTCCTCTAGCAATACCGTCGCTGCTGGGAATTTATTTACCAGTGCTCGACCTTTTTCATCTTGGATGGTTCAGCCCTGGTCCATGAGCACTGCAAGGTCACCAGACACATCTAATCCTTCAAGACGTGTTTGTACAGAAGTGTTTTTGTAAACATCTGACGGCCAGTCTAAAATATCACCTAACCCAGGCTCTCAACTCCTTCTGAAGGCTGTTTGTATATCCCTCCTGTTGTTTTCCTCCATTACCTCTTTGTACTTCTTAATTTCCTGCCAAACTGCCTGAATGGCAACTGAGTGCGTCACTGGATAGGTTTGACAGTCTACATCAAATATCTGAGGTTCCACCTTATCCCATTTCTCCATTTCGAGCCACTGCTTGACCAACTCCCTGTCCAAAAACATGCTACATCTTTTCAGGTCCATATTAACCTCTTTTATACCCTTATTAGTATTTTGGTGGCCAAGGACGTTTCCATCTAATTTCTTTGCACATTTCTGCATTGTTTCCAACATTTCTAGGAAGTCTTTCATTGTTCCACGGGTGATTTATCGGCAACATAACAAATGTCCTCCTGACCTATGTTAGGATGCCTCCTTCCTTCTGCATTTGTCTGTTTGTTTTTTACTTTCCATACTTGATCCACGAGTAGCTAGGGAATTCTTGGTCAGCTGCTGCAGAGCCCCGCATGCGGCAGTAAGGCTGTCTTCCCTGACGAGTCGCCCGGTCCGCCAGGCATTGCTTGGAGCATATTTTTCTCCCTGTTCCATACAGCCCCTCGGCACGATGGTGTTACACTTTGGGCTTGGGAGGATTTTCTAGAGCTTACTCCCTTAGAATTACCATGTCATCGCCTCGTCGTCATCAGCCAGAAATTTGAGTCCTCCACTAGTCATCCGATAATCGTAATCCTCTTCATGGCCTGGTTGTCGTATTATCCGTCCGCCCCACCCCTGCTGGTGTGGACTAGCTTTTAAGCACCGTAGTCTAGCTTTTAAGCACCGTAGTCCTGCTTTTGGCCTTCCCGTTGGCGATATGACTCTATCGGGGGGCCCTCCCAGTGTCATACCTTCGGAGGACACCTGCCGAGCTCAGGGTCAAGGTGGGATATAGGACTTGTTGGTTCTCGTCTTTTGTAGACTCTGGGCATTTCACAAGGGTTTTATTGGAGCGGAATCCCAGCACCACACAATCCCCCCCGTGACCAACTGTTTGACCGCCAGTAGTAGTAGTAGGAGTAGTAGTCCTCGGATCCAGGGCAGGGTCACTTCCTTAGATTTGGCTAAGCTCTGAAGGACAGTAGTCCAATCATGAACTAAGTGTGGCCTTGTTAGCGGGGATGCTACCGCATTTAGGGATGTTTGAGTATGCCATCATTAAATTGCCAGTAACCTCTGCCTGGAACATCGTTCTGCAGGTTTCAAGCGCGTAGCTCGCCTGCACGCCTTTGCCTTCCAGGTATACTCCCGCCCCACTGGATTCTGTTTCCTTGGAAAAGGGTTCGTCAGTGAAGCACACAAGACACTGAGATGGGAATGTTACTTCTCCACATGCCCTTTCGTGAGAATCCAAGTCCGACCATATGGTGTGCTTGATCCTTTCCACTTGTACCGAAGATATGGGGAGATTGCCCACCGTCACGTCCACGATCTTGAAATGTCTAGCCACCGGATCTCGTATCGCCCACGTGCCCTCATCAAGTATCCTTATGTATGCCGACATGGCTTCTCGCTTGATACATGCGTCCGGTGGCGGGAATCGCAGTATAACATCATGTCCTCATCGCGCCGGCTATCCCCAGCGCCACTAGTACTCTACTTTCTTCTGATAAAAAGCGAGATAATCTACACATATAGATATAACGTATAGGGTGGCCAACTAAGAATGCGAGGTACTGTATCTGATGTATCCGACCAAGTTATCAAATTCTGAATTCGTTGAAATAATTCGTCATCCCGCCTACCCTTGTGAGAATTCGTTGCATCTATAAAATCGAAATTAACATAAAACTAAGAACAGAACAAACACTCACATCTGCAAACCACTCAGCGAACGCCAAGGGAAGAGATAAGCCAAATTCATACTTCAGAGAAAATAGACAATAAAACCAGATGCAATAAAGTTGGACCTTTCAAATAGGATGGGACAAAAACATGGTTTGTTGATCTATTATGTAATAACGTTTGGTTGCTATAACTATAAAGTGTACAACCGAGGGAGTGCTGGGAAACTTGAAACTCAACCACTTAGCAGATGTTATAAGCTGCCCGAGCGCTGAATGGTCAAGCGTCAGAGACATATCATGGGATATCTAAGACTTCCAAAGGCTAGCAAATTACTAATGTATGTCATGGTATGTGGGAAAATATGAAAAAGAGCAGACACACAGATAGGTTTTTAGTACAAGTTTCCCCTAGCTGATATGAATAGGTGCGCCAGGATGGATACGATTCTACCTTCTGTCAACGGTCACGTTGACAAATGAGGTTTGGAAATTATGATTAGAGAGGGGCAGGTGAAACTAACGAAAGACTGCCTAGTGCCAACGAAGCTATCTTTTGCTAAAATGCGTTAAAATTTCAGAAGAAAGTCAACGTTAGTTTTACCTAAGTTCTATGTAAAATTTTTATAATTATTTAAGGGGACATCTTGAACTGTGGCGTCAACATCACAGGAATTCCCAATCCATTCAAATTATTGAAAACTGCAGGGTCTGCCCCAAGCAAATAGAGTCACGATACGCCACTGAAGGGGGCGTGTTGCATAAACTTAAGGGAAGACTGTACTCTGGCGACACTCCTTGAGGTGAGACAAGGGAACGTAATTACCCAATACAGTTTAAGGCCATTTTGAATTCAAAAGTTAAGTCTAACAATCATTGGCCAAGCTAATTTCCATCTTTAGTGAATCAAACGGACATTGCAAGGGTTGTAAACTGACCGACCAATAAGGAAAAGAGGGTTGAACTCGCCTGATGGAAAAGAAAATCTGTAACTGACCTCCGATAATTTTTAAACTAAAAACTTCGGTCTTCTTTTATCTTTGATTTGTATGGTTGGAAAAGTTGCTTTGATTTTCCTTTAGTAAGTGACTGTTAATAAGTGTTGTGTTGGTGAATTTGTGTCAAGTTGTGTTCAAATCAGTAAGCACTTTCAGTTACTTCAAAAGGACTTTTCCCTTCTTTATTAGCCCCTCAGGCTAAAGTTATTATAACACTGACTTAACTAAGAATTCTATACATTAGCTTGATTAATTAGCATTGTATAAGTTGAGATTCTTGATTTAAATGTTTGCTATTAAACTCAAACTTAAAATTATTGTAAGTTAGTTGTCACCGTTCCTTTTAAATTAATCGTAATGATCCTTTCCCCAGCGTATTAGTTTTACAAGGTTAACTTTTCTATGTCATTACTACTTCACTTTTCACGAGTGCTTGTATATTTTGAGTCTGGAATTCTATTATTAATAAAAATTAGTCTCCTCTATCTTGAGTTTCATTAAATTCATTAACTGAAGCTAACTAAGCTCGACGGTACCAAAAAAATCATTCGGGCGTTTACCATTCTCTGAATCACTTGAAGGACAGAAGAGGCAACCTTCTGCGCAAAATGAGTGTTTCAATGAGTCATGATTCTATCATATTATATCAGGTTCCACACGAGTCTACCTCCTATAAGAAGACAATTAAGAGGTAACGATATTAAGAGGTCCGGGAGTCTCGGACGAAGTTTCTGTTACACTGGGAACCTATCCGTCGTAGAGGCTTACGGCAAAAAAACTTCTTACTAAAACGGCCTAGAGAAAAACCTGGGAAATATTTTCAAGTTTCTGAAATGGCCACTGGGGGGCGTGATGTTTCTGAGAAATTCGCTTTATAAACCTAACAAAAAAATACCTGATCTTAAAAGTTGACGACAATGTGAACTTTTTTGTGTGACAATCTTTTCTGTATCTCTAAAAATAAAGTAGTGGGAAATATTCAAAGGTTTCCGTAAAAACCCTCAATCTCCGAAATGGCTGAGCCGATTTTAACTTGGGATAGTTTATAAGAGCTATGCTTGGGCTACAAGTTTTATATCATTTAAAGTTTCGATAGTTTCACATGTGATCGCTAGTTGACTTTTTTCGACATTCCGACAGAAATGGCTAGTTTTCTCAAAAAAATTAAATGCATTGATATATTTCTTTTTTTTTAGAAAAGTAACAAAATGATATCTGAACAAGCTCTTGAAAACCGAATCTCGATATCTTGTTCCTAACCTAAAATTTAGACCAAAGAAAATTTTATATGGGAATCCCTTAAAAAAAATGTTTAAACTAATTTTTCTGGAATTTCTTTATATTAAGTTGCGACCGAGTTATAAATTAAGGGTTTTTAATGCCCCTGTAAATGCTCGAAATGCTATGCATTCTCGAAGCCTTTTATGGGTAGACAAAACTGCAGCTTCAATTTCGGCTCTCGGTATGTTACGTACAGCATTAGAAATCCGGTTTTTCATATCTTCTCTGTTGTAGGTTGAGTTTGATACACGATGCCCTTTAACCGTCTCTATAAATCAAAATCAAGACAAGCTAAGTCTGGTGCTGAACTTCACGCAACGAATGCGGATTTTCTGCAGACCAATAATGCATATTGTGCAGATCCCTCCCGTCATTCGGTCCAAAGAATTTGAAATAAAACTCTATATCTTCGCGTATCATGCCTAACATCCAAGGGCAATAGTCCAACCTCCGATCAAAGTCTTCCTCCTTCAAGGCCTGATGCAAAACGACATGATATGGGTGCATTCTAAAGGTAATTAAAAAAGTTAAATGTAAATAAATTCCTTTGTTCTGAAGACATTCAAAATAAACTGCAAGCATATCAACAGCTTCATCGTTCGTAAAGCGCATTTGGTAATCACAAAAATTGACACTATTGCCAACTATTGACAATCTGAGGATTATTTATGTTTTGATTAGGTATGTTTTGTTCTATTTCATGGCCTGCTTCTATTAATTGACTTTTTCGTATATACCTATAGTGAATGTGAGTTTAAACAAAAATATGCTTTTTGTTATTAGCCTTACTGACTTACCTTTTAGCGATATTTTGCAATGTTTTCAAAAAGGGTGATTTTATTCTGATGAATAAAAAAGAATTCCAGAAAAATTAGTTTGTTTTTATACACCAACTACCACCAAGGCCTAAAGCCTAAGCACCCTTGGGGAACCGTGGGGCTATAGGGTGATACCGGGGAACGGGGACGCGGACGAGGGAACACGTGTGCATTCAACATGCACACATTCTGGCCCCGCCTACGAGATCCGCCGGGTGGTACCTCCGCGTTCGACAGTCAGAGACCGTCTACCACCTACGGACAATCACAACATCCATAGCCAAGAGAAAAATTTCTCTTGTGACGGGATTCGAACCCGCGCAGCGCACGGCGGTTGGTCAGGAGACCGAAGAGTCTGCCACTGCGGCCACCGCTGCTGCCCAGTTTAAAAAAATAAAAATTTAAGGGATTTCCGTAAAAAAATTTGTCGGCTTGATTTTTAGGTTAGGAGCAAGATATCGAGATGCAATTTTCGCGAGCTTGTTTAGACATCATTTAGCTAATTTTTCATATAAAAATCATACCAATGCATTTGATCTTCTTGAGAAAATCAACCATTTTTTTGGAAAGTAGAAGAAGCCCTGTAGCGGCCACTTGTGAAACTCACAAAAATTCAAATATTATGCCATTTGTAGCCCAAGAATAGCTCTTTTGAAATAGCCTAAGTTTGTTAAAATTGGCTAATCCGTTTCGAAGATACAGGATGTTTTTTACGGAAGCCTTTGGATACCCCCAACACTTTATTTTTAGAGCTTCAGCAAAAATTGTCAAACAAAAAAGTTCACATTATCCTCGTCTTCCAATATTAGGTATTGCTTTGTTAGGTTAACATAGCAGAATTCATAGGAACATTACTTTTTTAGATCCAAGATTTCAAATACGCCCCCTAGCGGCCATTTCAGAAACTTCAAAATATTTTCCAGTTTTTTCTCTTGGCCGTTTTTGTCAGAACTTTTTTGCCGCAAGCCTCTACGATGGATAGGGTCCCAGATACAGTACCTCGCATTCTTAGTTGGCCACCCTGTACAGTAGGATAGAGAGATAACAGATAACTGGTGAAATTCAGAAAAAATGCCATATCTCAGTAAAAGAAAAAGATATACAGCATTTAAAGGAGCTAAACGTATACTTTTACATGATGTGTATGGTTTCTTAAAAAATAATTGACCATGCTCCAGAACCTCAAATATAGGCAAATATTGCTATTTTTGCACCCTTATGCTATGATATCTTGGGAACTACGCCAACTGAGAGATTTGGACCACGGATTCGGATTCAGTGTTTCAAAAAACTACGAAAAAATATGCCCTAATTTTTGGGTAAGAGGATCGGCTACACCCGTAGCACAGATGGCACTGTCTATAAAAAACGATTAAAATGTGTAATTTATAATAATATCAATTTATCAAAAATCAATTATAATCAAATTATCAAGCAAATCGATGCTAAGAATCGATTTTAAGTAGAAAACGGTCGATGAAAATGATCGATTATTGTTTAGCATCCCTAATGCGATTCGCAAACCTCGTTAAGAGTTGCGTTGCTGTGAATTATCGTATATGCTGTAACCTGGCTCCTTATCTAGCAAGTTTGAAGTGCACGTCAGCCGGTACTGAGTGGAGACACGTTTTATTAACGGTAACTTCGGATAGATAATGATGCTTTTATTTGGAGCCGAGCACCACTACCGAGTTAATTAAGTTGGCAGTTTTAAATGGAATAATATTTTCTGTACTCATAATTGCCAGTCATTATGAGAAGTGCTTTGTAGGATTGTAGGATTCGGTCTCGGAAATACTGAGGCACTTCATTTTGCAAATAGAGAACCTGCATACTGATACTCAGCTCCTATGTTTTATTTTAAATGGCAATATTATATATGACCGTCACTATGTATCTATAATCAAATTCAAGTTACAAACTTTTTTTTCCACAGGCAACTGTGTAATAGTTCAAAAACGCAAAGTGTGACTAGAACAAAATACTCCACATCAAAAAGCGACGAATAGGAAGTTTCTGTAAATGAAACTAAGTTAGAAAGGGAAAATAGGGCGCTAAAGATGCAAATAGACACCCTTAACAAAACCGTCGCCGATCTCACGGCAGATATTAACAAAAAAGGGCGGCGGTGGAGAAAATGGAGGCCGAATTGATGAGGAAGCTGCACCTTATCATCATCAATCAAAGAGGAAAAGCGGGGAGCGTAACAGTCCCACTGAAGGAAGAAAAGGGGAGATTATCTATCACCTGTAAGGTCCCAAACCAAAGCCCGCTAAATGCACAAATTGCGGGGTAGAATACCACTTAAACTACAGGGGCTGCCCAAAGAGGCCAAGCGTGGGGCCAAAGGAGAAGACGTCAACCAGGAGAACAGCGCGAACCATAACCAGGTCTAGGCCAGTTCAGTAGGGCCCATGGTATGCGAAGACAACAGCTGGAACACCTAAAGGGGCCCAAACCGCTGAGCCCAGCAGATCCAAAGACAGCGACACAGAGAAGCTGATGGATTTCGCCAGCAAATACGCATCGCGTGTGATGTCGCTGGTGATGAAAGACCAGTCAGCGAAGAAGGAGTATTTCGCGCATCTGGAGCGACAATACGCTTAAAATATAGCACTGGCCTAAACTCCAAATGGGCACTCCAATGACCATTGCAAATAGAGGCCTGAAGATATTGATTTGGAGCGTTCACAGCGTCTCCAACAAGAAATATGAGATAGGCAAATTCTGAACAAGACAGAACTATGACGTAATAGCATTGCAAGAAACTTGGCTCTCTGGGGAAATCGCGACATACAGGAAGGACCGGGACAGAACCGGTGGTGAAGTGCTCCTCGCAGTCAAGAGTAGCATTACCCACTGGGAACTGGTACTACCATAATTGAGATCTACAGAGGCCGTAGGAGTGACGGTACGCACTACCAACTCTGTCTCCCTGAACGTCGTATTGATCTAGGTACAACCTACATCGACGATTTATCTAGAAGATGCCACCTGTATCACAGAACTGGGAGAGAGTACCGTGATTGTCGGTGATCTAAATGCGTCCACCATTTGGGGTTCAAGAATGATAAACAGTCTGCTGTTCTCGAAAGTCTTATGGATGGACCTGGATACACCATGATAGACAAACTGACTGACAAACCCGCACTGTACTCCAGCAACGGAAGACCAGACGTCATCGATATGACGATGAAAGAAATTGACCTGCGCACGACCATCGGCGCCTTGCAATAGGGAAGCTCGGACCACAACACCATCTTTCTACATTTAGGAGATGTGACAAAACCAGTGGATCAGAGAACAGTGCACAGAGTGGACTGGCAGCGATTTAGGGTCAGGCTACACTACTCACTTGGATCTCAGCTTCAGATGGACAGCCCTGAAGTCATTGAGGAAGCGGGCACGGATCTAGGAGGGAAGATTAAGGCTGCGTTAGATGCCGCAACCACCGTGGAAGATATAAAGCAAACAAACAGGTTCAAAGATCTACCTGACAAGGTGAACCGCAAGATCACCGAGAGAAACAGAGCACGTAGGAGACCAGGAGCTCCACGGACATCAGGACGGCAAACAGACTGACAAGACAGGCAAAAGACGCCTTGAGCGGCACCATCAGAGCACCTGGGACAAGAAACTCAAGGAAGTATCTTCAGCTGATTCAGGAATGTGGAACATGGCGAAAATACTTAGAAACTGAAGACAGCCCATCCCCCCAATACACATCGAACAGGGTATGGTGTACACAACCGAGGAGAAGGCAGAAGCCTTTAGTGACAACTTCCAGCGACAGTGTATGCTCAACAGTCACCCAGATGAAGACGTAGACTTCATCGAGGAAGTGATAAGAAGATCGAAGATAGCTGTAAGAGGTGGAAGAGCCATAGAAGGCATTACCTCTTGAGGCGAGGTAAGGAAAATCTGTGGAAGACTCAAGGTGAAGAAAGCACCGAGTATAGACGGAATCGGGATTAGGAAGAGTCTGCCGAGGAAAGCGATAGTGGCAATCACCAACATCATCAACGCCATCCTGAGACACCGATACTTTCCATAACACTGGAAAGGAGCCGAAGTGATCAGCATACCGAAGCCTGGGAAGGACTCAAGATTCCCCCAAACCTATAGACTCTAAGCCTGTTAACGGCATTGAGCAAGAGCAAGAACGAAACTAAAGAACTCCAAATAGTGCCAGATAAGCAGTTCGTATTCCGAAGCGGACATTCACCAGAGCACCAGGTCCTAAGGCTGGTCGAGATGGAAATGAAATCGTTCCAGACTCGACAAGCAGTCGGAGCGGTACTGTAGAAGATTACCTGAAACCAATATCAAGATAATGACCACCAGAGTGGAGGGAGGCTGGAGAAGAGACGAAGAGGTTGAGGTCGATTGGAAGGACTCCAGCACGTACCTTGGAATCAATATGGACCAAATCCTCACACTGAAGAAACACATTGAGGGCCAGGTGCAGAAAGTGAAGTAAACTATCGCTAAAGATCAAAATCGCTCATGATTAAGATGGTGCTGCTCGAAATTATGATATACAAAAAATAGCACTCCGAGAGGCGGTGGATGTACCGTGGTACGTACCTAACAGAGTGCTGTATGACGAACTGAGACAGGTACCGGTGGTAATCCAGATGAGAGAGACAGGCCCGAAAGTTCTTCGAAAGAACGAACGACATCGAAATCGAATGATAAAGACGCCTTGGATTACGACCCAAGAACAAAAAGGCGCTATAAAAGACCGAAAATCCAGCTGCAACAAGAAGACAATTGGCCCTAGCAGGTGACGAAGCCAAAAGAAAAGGGGAGAAGACTGACAATAGTTGTACGCTCAAGAGGCGAAGATAAAGCCCGTGTACAACTGGTGGACAAAAAGAAGCCTGTCGATTGAGGTGGCCAGGGTCAAGCACGGACCCGAGGATAACCTCAGGAGACGAAGACTGACTGACGACTGACTGACTCCAGTCGACGTTTAACGAGCAAAGGCTCCACAACCTATATGAGGGACTTCGGTCAGAGCTTTCAGCGAGGAACCCCCAAGAAAGAGATCATCCATAATAGTCGACAATCGACAGTTGGAAAAAATGTCCACCACGTGCTTCCACGACGGGTGCGCGCTCGAGCCAGTTTAGGAAAAAGGGGCAAAAATAGGGAGGGGGTAGTTCGCTTGGCAGCACACACTAGGGGAAAGTGCAGTAGCCTGAACCACGCACCGCCACTCCGAGCCTTCGGGAGAGAGAAGGGGGTAGGGGGTAGAACCAATTGGTCTCCCCCACTCGTTAAGGTTTGAGGTTGCTTGGAACAGGGGTAGTGGGGGAACCGCACAGGGGGGAGAGTGTGTGTGTGTATTTGCTGTATTTCAACATTCGTTTTCTTTGCGTGATCATCTTGGTTAAGATTTGTTTGGTGTTTTGTTTTACTTCATGGATGTTCCTGTACGATTTTTTCGGGATTTTTAAAAGCACGGGTAAAAAACTTACACGATTTTTTGGTATAATTAAGGCCAGCTTTCACTGTTTAGGGTGTTTTTTTCAATCAAAAATCTATTATGTGTGATAAATTATTGGAAGACTAACTTTGATCATAGTTAGCGATATAGTGTCAGTGCTCTTACAGATCATTTTCGAGGTTAAGTAGAAGAATGTTCGAGGCTAAATTCCGTTCATTTATAGTGTACATCAACATGGATAAAGCCGTTTGTTATTATTATTAATTGAATTCATCGACAAAGTTATCCTAAAACTCTTTTTAAAACCTTTAAGTATTCCAAAAAAATTCGTGATTGCCAAGCCTTCTGGTTGTTCAGTGTATTTCATAGACACCCTATAAATTGAACGATGAGATCGCGGATAAAACCATGCCTACGACCCTCTTTGGATACAAGTTAGTAAGTGCATAAATTTTCACGTCTCTCAGTTTTGTGATTCAAGCGTGATGCTGACAAACTGGAGAGATATTCGAATTTATATATTGTTGCATTAAAATGTTGAATAAAAAATTGAATATTGAATTTCTTTCTCCGAAACTAGAAGGAGACACATTGCATCAGTTGTCACAAAATACAAATAACGGTAGTTTCAAATTTTCATCAATATCCGACCAGTATTTTCCAAGCTATAGTGGTGCCAGGGATTAATGGACAGACTGATAGTCACAGACAGACATGCAACATTTAAAAAACATTACATCTTGTTTCGCGATTACAATAATTCCTCTCATATTCGCATGGAATCGTGACAAGTAAAAAGGAAAACGTCTCCAGCTATTATCAGCCCTCCTCTGTGGAGACGGGGATGGTCTCTGGTCACTGGCCTATACAGTGTCACGAAATCTCGCGACGCGATCCTTCATTTTTATTAACGATCCAACTGTGACCTCCTAGATTCATCACACGGCCGAAAAAGACAGCACGGCATAAAAATATAGCTCCGCTAATTGGACGTTAACGTTTTAGATCATAATAAGGTTTAGAAGGGGAAATTAACTTCATAGACAATCTGCTTTCTGTTTCCGTTACTGTTAGTGTCTTCTAGATCAAGAATTGGTGCTTCGATGAAATAAATATTACCGTCAAAATAAGACACCATATATCGGGTGACAATGAAAATTCTTTGTGTATAGCCTAAAATTCGTCATATTGGTGACAAGCCAAAAAAGTATTTTAAACCGTCAAGGTGGCAGCTGGCATCTTTGGCTGCCTTGGCGACTCGTCTTCGGAGGAGGAAATTCGCACCCGCTTCCTCCGTCTGGTGGCGATACTGAAATCGGTGTCGTCGTTGCTTGCTGTCTCTGTCGTGGTCCTATCCTCTTCGGTCCGTTGGGTGTCCTCTTCTTGAGCGTCCATCTCGTCCGACGTAGCCTGGTGGTCCTCTTCCTCGCCTTCTTCGGTCTTCTTTGCGGCCTTCTTCTTGGCCCTGTGGAGCTTCCCGTTCAGGTCCTCGATCTCCTGTTGTGCTTGCAAGAAGGCTTCTTGCAGGTTTCGCATCTGCTCTGCCAGCATGGCGACAGCATCTTTCTTCTCTTTCAGCTGGTTAGCCAGCTTCTCAATTTTCGCCATCGTAGATGGCAAACTACCAATCTATCTCAATAAGATTGCTCAATATGTCCGGGTGGGTCGCAGTCGTGCAAGTATACACTCGCAACGGCTGCTAGCTCGGAACTGATGTTGCGCACACACACCACACACCCTCCTACCCTGTGCGGTCCCTCCACCACCCCTGTTCCAGGCAACCTCATACCCTTGAGGAGTGGGGGGAAGAGCAATGTGTTCCTCCCTCCTCTCCCGCCCGAAGGCCTGGTGTGGCGCTGCGTGATTCAGGCTTCAGTGATCAACATAAGAAATATGATTTCAGACAAAACAACTCCCTTTGATTACTACAAACTGATATTATTAATATTATCATCTTCTACCCTATTCTACCTATTTTGTCCAACTATTCTAGTTATAAAAAAATTATTTCAAAATTAAGAACTAAGAACTATTAAGCTATTCATATTAAAGCTAACACAGTTCAATGCGTCCTCCATGATTTTCGTAGAATTTTGTGACCCTTCTTATGATTTCTGCATGCCATTCTTTAAACAATCTTCAGATAGGATGTTAATTGCTGCCGTTATTCGCTGTTCTTCCAAATCTAACAGATTTATAGGAGGCGTGACATAATTGTAGGTCCAAAATGAAAAATTCTGGTTAAGCCAGGTGGTCGTGCGGGCCTCCTAGTAGGACCGTTTGTTCCTAGCCAACGAATCTATCCGTTAAATATCTTGTAATTTCTTTGCTGTTGTGGACGGGCGCCTTGTTGAAATATAACATTCCTATTGTCGGCCAAGGGCAAACCATCAAGAAAATCTTCTATTTCATTTTGCAAAAATTTATGATAATGTCTCCCATTTAAGGGTTCATAAAAAAATATAGCACCAACTATGCGGATTCCCAGAACTCCGAGCCACACGTTCACTCCTCAACGGTCCTGAAAGGCCTCTTCTCTTAGCAAACGTGAATTTTCAGTTGTCCAGTGACGTCTACTATTTTCATTAAATAACCCATGATTTGTGAAACGCGAGTCACCAGACCACCAAATATGATAATGAAAATTTCTATCTGCTTGAAGTTGAGCACAAAACCAGCTTTAGTAAGACAATCCTCTTGGAAAATCATTTTCATATAAGTGATGGTAATATTTATACGAGCGGAATCCATGTTTCTTCAAAATCTGCCTAGCTGACTCACGATTTACATTTATTCCAGTTGCCTAGTGGATACCGTTGGGTCGAAGTGAACATTCGCCAAAACATTTATCTCCGCACCTTCACTTACTACGAAAGAGTTCTCCTCTTCATCACCATTGACATAACCATTTCTAAGCTTTGCCTCTAGCTTGAAAAAGTATGAATAACTTGGATTAGAATATCGCTAGGCGTACAACGCCCAAGCATTTCTAGAATTTATTCTGCATTCACCGAATATTAATACCATATCAACTTGATCGTTTCTTGTAAAACTCATAGTAAAATATACTGTAGGCTTACCTTTTATGGAACAGGAATAAGTGAAAATAAATGTGAGTGAATCTTCAAAAAATAACCAAACAGTAATGGCTACGCTATGAATTGACTTTCATTTGTTTCCCATAGCCGATTATTGTTTTCAAATAAATGCTATTTGAAATCATCCTAAATTTTCATAGCATCCTTTCTTTCTTACAGCGATTGGTAGCTTCTGTCACTTGTGACATATCGCTGGAAAGGGAATTTTGCATAGAATCCGATTATAGAAGAAAATATAGAGGTGCCTATTTGAAAAATGAAAGTCAATGTCACTTTCTGTTAAACCGGAAGGGAGAGATAACCCATTCAGCGTTCCAGAAATGCCTCTTAATGACTAGCTAAACATGTCCCAATCTTGGAGCGATATCTTTAGTTGCCAACAAAATACAACGTGTTTCCAATTTTCAATGTCACCCGGTATTACCAGAATCGACTACTGCCAGAGTGATAACAGCAATTTAGCTTTAATGCATACTTTTGACTCATTTGTCGACCAATGCCTACCAAAGTGATGGCGTATCAATAAATAAAACTAACAGTTGGAAACATCTACCTTCATTAGGCTTGTGCCGCTCTTTGCAAACTATGTAAAAAACAGCACGAAAAATAAGAATTTTGTGATAGAACTGTCAAATAGTTGACTTGTGTCAGGTGCACTTTGATCCTCAACATAGACCATGAAATCGAACAGACAAACAAATCCTTGACTGACCCCTTCTACATAGTTTGAATTCGATGGTCGGCCCCTGCTTTAAATTATTGCATATTATCCCCTCAGGATACCTAGTTTGGCTTGTCAGTCTTGACAATTGAAAGAGACATGATAGTTTTCAACAACCGTTCTTAGGCATAAGAGCGACCTTTTTCTAAACGAAGCCTCTCTATTACATTACATAGTTGAAAAGTTTGCAATGTGTCTGATGTTTGAAGACATTCTATCTTAATCATATTGATGTTTCACCGCTTCAGTGAGAGCCATCAAAGTGACATTCTGAAAAAAGAGCCAACAGCCGGCATCCAGACAATCTAGCGTCCCAACTATAAATTAATTAAGTGTCTCTCGAAGAAATAGAGAAAAGGAGTTGAGCCTGCGACGAACGTTGCGTCTGGAATAGATGCGCACCATGGGCGTATTGCAAAAAACAAAAAGAGGCAAAAATTGCAGACTCCTTCATACCATCATGTAAAAAGTCTGCCAACTATATGGACTCAGTATGATTCACGCATTCATATTGAAACATCCTCTTAATAATTATCTGAGGCAGTAAAAACGAAAAGAGTTTTTGAACACTCCTGATACACATACATTATTCCTTGTTATTGTCAAGAACAAAAGTGAGCCTTAACAAATCTCGAAATGCTTTGTGTCTTCATAAATAACGCAACACAGAAATCCATCAAGTATGTACCTTCATCTAATCAGATTTACAACTCGTAAATCGTAGAAGCCATTCATTTTGGCTTATCGGTGCTCAGATTGCTAAGGACATAAAAATCAAATACAACTTTAAAAAAAATGAGTATACCTCCCAATTTTTGACAATGACACTGTCCTGGGACCCCCTAGAGCCGTAGATCTTAAGCACCAGTGTGCTAAGGGGCCCCAACTTAACTTAAGACGACCTTCGTCGAAGGTTGTTATTACTTGAATGGAAGATGTGTGAATGCGGTTAGATATAGCTGATACGCAATGCGTTTTGCCGCCCACAACATCGCCTAAGCTTTGATTTACGCTAAAACGTATCTGAAATTATAGTGCTTACATTTACGGCCCTTAAATAATATGAATAGGTTATCTTAGCATTAGTTTCTTTATTCGATGAGTTAAGACCAGCTGTAGAAAAATTAATTTTTTAGGCATTTGAAGTTCTATAATAGCAATCCGCAATATACAGGGTGTTTCAAATTCTACCCTCATCATTTAGATCTCGGAAACTGTAAGAGATACGAAGTCGCTTAAATGGAGGCTAAGTTTTGTACTTAGGTAATCAACAAAATGACGCTTGGACTTTGGAAATTCAAAAACCGAATTTTCACAAAATCGTTTAAATTTTTTCCTAACTTCATTTGTAGTGGGATTTCAAAACAACTTGCACAATAACATTGCCATTTTTCTCCTCTATAAGATAACGTAATAAGAATTTCATTATGATGCTTCGTCTCTTGCCCTCCAGAATCAACTTCATTTTTTCTTATAGACGCCATACTGGATTTTTACGCAGATGAGCAGAATTTTCTATTCTGATTTCAAAAATATATCATATGTCGTACATTGAGATTGACAAATCTGAGTTATTCCAAAAAAAACAGATTTCCCTAGGTAGGCCTTGAAATTATCAGATTTCATTTGTTTCTTATACGAGTACCATTCCAGACCAGAGTTTGGAAGACTAAGGAGAAGAGAAATACATCGAGCAGTCAACAATGTGCAGAGAAGAGTCAGGCTTTGCTTATAAAATAACAGACATTTTGAACATTGGTTTACCTCTGCTTATTTATGATAATTATTGTTATAACCATCAATAAAGTTTTCATATTATGTAGAGGTTTCACCATACCTTTTTATTTCCTTATAGTTTTCATTCAAAAACGAATTCATAGACAATCAAGGAAACACATCATTGAATTTGGGACTGAAAAGTCAATTAGGATGTACAAAATTCCAATAGAGCGTCCATATGAAAAAACGTTGGTGATGGAAGTCGAAAGAAAAATGTCGAATTGAAATTTGACTACGTCATCTTGTAGAGGAGAATGAGTAACAACGACAACACGCAATCCCATTTCAGATAAGAAAAACGAAAAATGATTATCGGATTTATGGTATGCGAGACAAATGACAATCTGATAATTTCAAGGCATACCTTTTCGAAATAACTAAGGCTTGGCAGTATCAATGTATGACGTATTATACAATTTTGGAATCAATTATAGACTCTACTCATCTGTGCAAAAATCCAATATCGCGTCTATAAGAAAGAATAAAGTTGATACTAGAGGACAGGAGACGAAACTTCATATTGAAATTCGAATTATGCCATCTTGTAATCCCACTACGAAGAAAGTCAGGAAAAAAATTTAAGCGATTTTGGGAAAATTCTGTTTTTTCATTTGTCCGGAAGTACTTTGAATTTCGACTTTCTACTAACTTTCTAAGCACCCTGTAGATGTTCAAGGCCCAATAAGGAACAGTTTCTTTGAAACTGTAGTCTTGCAATGTCAGTGTATGGCATTTCCATAGATGTGACTTATTTGGATACAAGTATCTGAAATACAGATATGAGGGATGTCTTTAAGTTTTGCATATGGAAATAAAACAACACGGTAGGTAGTTTTAAATGACTTGATTGTTTTTCGAAGTATTCTCCACGAAGATTAATACACATCTGCATGCGCTCGAACCAATTTTCGAAGCACTTATTCCACTCGTTTGCTGACAGATCCAAAACGGCATTTTTGAATGCGTCAACTGCTTCTTCTGGTGACTGGAACGTTTGACCACGCAGTCTGTTCTTAATTTTCGGGAAAGTGAAGAAATCGTTAGGACTTAGATCAGGACTATATGGAGGATGGTCCAATAATTCCACGTTTTCTTCCGTTAAATACTGCCTTGTTTTTTGGGCTGTGTGCGAGCTTGCATTGTCTTGGTGGAGGATGATTCTTTTTTCGGGGTTGATTTTTCGAAGCTCGGTGATGACTCTTGGTAAACAAATGGTGGTATACTAATCTACAGTAACAGTTCTTTGCTCATTAAGAGGAGTTGTTGCAATATGACCCGCTTTTGACACAAATGTCGCGACCATCTTTTTCGAAACACTTCGAGAATGACTTTTGTTGGCTTTTCTTCACCTTTTAACACCCAAATAGCCCACTTTCGTTTATTTTCTAGTTCATAACAGTAAGTCCACGATTCATCACCACTAACAATGCTGTACACATTTTTTGAGTTTCCGGAATTGAAACGGTCAAGCGTTTTTTCACACCAATTAACCCTGGCTGCTTTCTGCTCTTCAGCCAACAGGTGGGGTATCCAACGAGAAACTAATCTTCTTACTCCTAATTCTTCATGTAAATTTTTTTGAATTGAGGTCTTTGAGATCTTCAAGGACGCCTCAATCTCGCGATATGTCACATGCTCATACCAACGGGAAATTGTCGACTGATGTGGCGCTTCGTTGCCGAAAACAGACAGTAACTCAGCAAGTCATTCTTGTTGCGATAATTGTCTCTGAAAGTTGTAATAAATTATGGCGTGAAAATGTTCTCGGTTGAGTTCCATTTTTCTAATGACTTGGTGACACTTAAAAATTTACTGCACGTATTGTTGTGAAGCTTTGAATTTAAGTTTACTAAAGAGTGAGGTTAAGATTCAGTACTGACGTTCGATCCGCGCGGCCTACTATGTTTCTATATGCAAAACTTAAAAGACATCCCTCGTACAAGATACAAAATACGTGTTTTCATGTAGTGTCTAAAATATTTTTTTTTAAATTGATTTTGTATCTTGTACAACACGTAACAATTACATCTAAGAAACGTGTTTAAAGAACCTGTCCTGACGGAAACGCGAAATATTAGTCAATCTGAAAAGTAGAAATCGGAGGCCTTAGAGTCCTTAGACAATGTTGGAGGTGATGTAAGAAGAGTCAAGAAACGATTCTTTTTACATGTTCGGAGGACTCTGATTCCTCTCTTAAAAGTAGCAAAAACAGTGAAAACATA
Organism: Acanthoscelides obtectus; assembly: GCA_963669975.1. Taxonomy (NCBI): domain Eukaryota; kingdom Metazoa; phylum Arthropoda; class Insecta; order Coleoptera; family Chrysomelidae; genus Acanthoscelides; species Acanthoscelides obtectus. The sequence continues at coordinate 83,532,642 of CAVLJG010000001.1, read as the reverse complement.
AGGTTTATTGCCAGCACTGCTGACTGAGAAACTGCAATTTCTAAATAATAATTATACCATCTTACAGAGCTCAAATGTTTATCCATCAATAAAAAGTCTTTATTACAAATACACCTATTTGCCAAGATCTCACCCTGTGGCTCGACTTTTCTTTTTTGGGGGTATGATAACAAGGCCTCAGCGAAAAGAAAATGAATTATAAAATGCTTGGTCTTACTGTCTCAATTAGAACCTCAAAGGTATAATATTTGTTCGATCTGCGCGATCGATTCGAAAATGATTCATGAAATAAAAACGTATACTCAATAAAATGAAAAAAGTATTTTATCTTTAAGGAGTATTCAAAAGATACGTATTTTGCATCTAATATTCTAAATATCATTCCTGAAAGTATTGTTATTTGAAAATTATCTTTTATTTTGTACTTTAGATACTTTGTATAGGGTATATACAGCAGTGGACATTCCACCCATTGTTGTTTGAAGTTTGTTGACAATATGGGTGATTGAGATGTTTCTCGAACTTCCATTGTTGATTTGTTCGTACAACCTTTTTGCTGATAATCAGCAAACTGATAGTCGGCGACAAGTCATGACCCAGTTTATTCAGTTAGCTGTCAATGACTGTATTGATTGGGTACAAGAAAACGTTACGAGTTGGCCGAGAGAGCTTTGGACCGATTACCAACAACTAATCCGCTGTTTGTTCAGAAACTTCTGGCCGTTTAATGACTGTTGAATTAGCAGATTATTGGCCAGTGAATTGTCAGAGCTCGCAATCAAGTACAAGAATTATTTAAATGTAAAATTTTTCAGAATGAAATAGACAATATTGAAAAAGTTCCGATATTTTCATTTGCTGTAAGCCAAAATTATCAACGATTTATCGTCCAATTGCTCGGAAGTGCCTCACGTTTTCTCTGGAGTAGAAGGCATGGAGCACTTTCTAGAAAAAATAATAACACCCAAAAATGTCAAGTAGATTCAGTCAGTAATTACCATTCGATTCTCATTTAAAAATTATGGGCATACATTCGTGGGAATGTGATTCCTCACATCGAATAACAAGAAGTAAATATTAAGAATTCTGAATAAACGTCTGCAATAATTGTTCAAGAAAATGTACGAAGTATTTTTAATGCGTGTTGACTAAAGTCGGATAGTAGGGTGTGTACCATCCGCGGATTAGCTGTCGCCAAACAGGCAAAAGTTAAATAATTTGACAATGTAATATCGTAAGTATGTACATTGACAGACTAAATTTTACTCTGTAATTCCTTGCAACTTTATTTTTATAACGTCTAAATTATTACTGAGCCATGTAATGACTCTTGATGACAGCCCACTTATTTCTAACCACGTTATTTGCAACAATTTTTTTTTTATTATAAGAATCGCTGTGGATACTAGGTAGCCCATTTATCGTAGAAATATATATTCAGCCAGTTTTGGGCACTTCTTGATAACCAAATAAAGTAAACAAGCAATAGACGGCGAGAATGACAAGTGACAACAATTGTATCCTCAGGGTCTTTAGCACTGGAAGAAAATTACACGTTTGACGTTCCCGAAAGGCTACTTTATAATTACAAGTACACTCTGTAACAATTTACGAACGCAGCCCAGGTATCGTCTCTCTGATTCTGAATTTTACAGTCACCGACAAGTTACGGACTCATGTACGAACGAACCTTGTGTATAAGGTTTTTTGTTTCCATGTGTGATGTGATCTTTAAGCGTTATTAGGTCATCTGATCTATCGTTTCATCTCACACATTTTTTAAGCCCTGTTCGAACAGCTGTCGCCAATCTGTCAGTGATGGTGTCCAAGAACCCGCCACACAAATTCCTTTCATTCTGCTCCGCTATTTAGATTCACACATAGTCACCAACAAGTCACCGATCACTGTATGAACAAACCGAAAATCAGAATTAAAAACTTTATTTACCTCTGCAAAAATGCCCTTCATAAGAAAACTAAGTTGATCATTGATGACGCTTGTAAGGCAGAAAATTTTACAATGTTCTCGTGCAGTTTATTTTGTATTCCTAGTATGAAGTCAGAAATTCAAAGAAACATATTTTTTTCACCTCAAGAAATACACTGAATTGCCAAACGCTCTAAGCCTCATTTTATTATTTACGCAAATATGCAACTTTGAACCCATTTTAACCGACTTCGTATCTCCTAAAGTGCCGAGATCCCAATGAGTCGAATTTGAAGTAGTATAAATACATAGAGATTGTGAATTCCATCATTCACCTGAAAGTCTAAATTACCTACGTCCATGAATTGCAGTTGCAAAGAATTACAATGGATGTAAGTTGGCTCTAATTTATGCAATTAGTAGAGCTTAACTCTTACGAACGAATTCTCAAAGTTTTAATGTGTGTTATTAAGGCGAATTTACGCGAAGCTCTTTATTGGAGTCTACGACTGTCTTTTTGCGACGACCAGGAATTTTTAAAGCTCACGATAAAAGAGTACAAGCCTCTAAGTGCATCATTTAAAGGATCTTCCTCCTGCCTTTTTACTACTGCGCAAAACCTAAGTTTCTTTGAAATGTCAACTTTTCCACTGAAATGTGTGGTAAATGTGTGAAAATTTATACAGCACGAAACGTTTACCCCATATACAGGGTATAAAGTTAGTAATGGACCAAGGGAAGTCAGGTGATAGAGGGCCTATCGAATGAACCCCTATATGTGTGTGGTCCAAAATTTTATAGCTCAGGAGATATTTGCAATTTTGTGAAATTTCGAAAAAAAAAACGGGATAATGAAGTTTCAACCGCAATTACAACTAAACCATTAGGTTTAGGGCTGTGTTTTTTTTCTGAATTGATCTAAATGGTTATTTCTTTTGTGAAAAATCGCCTCCATCCCTCAACTTTGGAGGGCGGTAAAAAAAATTGAGGTTGTATTTCATTATCCCTTTTATTGTAAAAACTATCTCAATACTTGTAGACTAAACTCTAAAAAAATTCAACTTGCTACGCTACCTTAAAAAATCTGAACGTTTGAGGCAGGTGGGTACATGTAAACAAGAAATTCTATTTTACGAGCTACAGTCCAAACGACTTGATGGATTTTGGCATATGAGGTACTGTTAGATTCGTCCTAGCAGTGCGAGTGATACTAAGTGTATTAACATTTTGTAAAATCAAAATCAAAAGTACATAAAATCCATTTTTACTACTCAGAATAAGGCTATAATCATTTTTTACCAGTTTCTCGTAACCGCTGGTCGAGTCGTTGGAAAGTCTTTGAATTAGGCAGGTGTCTATTAGGGAATCTGTCAGCGTACAAGCATTACATCTTGCCAATTAGTACATTAAATGCACATCAGAATATTCATCAAACGTATACTCCATGATGTTTAACAACTTATTGTCAACTTAAAATTATTCATGAAGTTTAAAGCAATATTATGACAAGGATTAGAAACATAGCAACGCTACTCAGATATTATCCAAAGCAACTTTATTATGTTATAAAAATGTTTTATCATCATGGTACAAATAATTCATTGCAATTTTTTAAAACAAATATCCCGAGAACAATTAGCTTCAAACACTTCTAACAAGCAAAGCTTTTTTGTTGTACAAATACGAGAAAATAATAATTGTTGATCAGTTGTTGTATACAGGGTAGCACAAAACAGCTATGATAAGTTATTTACCGAAATAGTACTCTAAGTGGCGCCCTCTAGAATTTTGGCCATAATAAATAACGGATTCTTATTTCTCATACTAGAAAACCTCCCTATACCGAGCTTTATGTTAAATTCTGAAATACTTCTCAAGAAATAGAAAATAAAATTGTAACTTTGACATCCTGTATCTCGCAAACTATCAACTTTTGGACTAAGGTATGTTCAGTTCAGTCTACGTATTTTGGTCTTTAGTATCTCCAGTTTCAAGATTTTCCAACCTTTCGCAATATATGGTAGGGGTACATTTTTTTTTAAGTATACTGTATACTACTCGTCCTTGCTTCTCAAGGCACATTGTACTACATAAATTATTGACTTGCCCTGAACTGAATTTTGGGTGATTGGTTTTTAAAAAACTATAATTTTTAAAGGTCTAAACATGAATTTAATTTTGTTCACAATACGAATCGCGACCTGGAATGTTTGCGTATCTCCTCGACCGTGTAATCCACTGCTTCACGCAACAAAGGGTTGCTGTGCGATTCCGCTTGCTGGTAGCGCCGTTGTGCCATACTTATGATGTAATCCCTAAGGTAGGGGATGCCAAGATCTCTATGGATGGTATCGTTGTATACATACCATGGGGCATTAGTTATTGTTCTCAGAGTTCTACTCTGCAGAATTTGTAGTTTACGCATATGTGATTTAGCTAAAAAGCACCAAGCCGCACATGCGAATTAAGAATGTGCAAACAACGAACGACTTTTTAAAAAAGCGACTTTATTTAACAGAAGACGAATGAGTACTGGTCACCTTGGTTTACATGCATCTCTTACTTATAACCTACGCTAGAACAAAGGAATTGAAAAGTGCAAACCTAAGCAACTCTACATATTAGATCATCATCATAGCAGTGCCGTAATTCCTCCCTCTTCAAGAAGATTGAACCTCCTGGTTCAAAGGAAAAATCTGGTTAAGTTCAATGTCATTTTTGACTGATTGATTTTTTGGTTCTTTTTGCTTCAAAAGAGAGAGCAATTGTTTTTTTAAACAAAGTATAATTACAACAAATGTTAAAATACATAAAATAGTTACAATGCTAAACGTGGACGTTTTGTGTGAAAAATCTAAATTTTTTAATTTATCGTGTAATAAAACATTATTCAATTGTATATCCGAATAACCCTTTACATCAGTATTTTCAAATAACATATTCTTATCATAGTTCACCATAATGTTAGGTATGTATAAAGGTTTCGAAATATCAGAAATCTTCAAATACTCAGTATGATCAATAAATGTTTTACAGTTTAAGCTGATAATAAAAGAGGAATCAATTTCTTTTCTTTCTTTGGTACAATCTTCATATACTGGAATATTCTTGTTAGTATTCACTAAATAGTTATCATGTTTTAATTGAATTACTTCTGAAAATGAACCTTTTGCCAAGAATGTACAATTTTCAACTTTAAGTAAGTTACAACTGGAATGGATTAGTATAGTACAGTAAAAATATTTATTACTCAATAATTTGCATTCATCACAAAAATGTATAGTTTCATTTTCGATAATATTTTTATGTTTCAATACCAGAATATTATTTTGGTGTATAATGGGGTATATATTGGAATATATAAAGTTACCAGTAACTGTTGGTATGTGAAGAACAAATATGATTTCTTCTTCGAGGACTATAATACTTAATTCACATAATTCGAAAAATTCAAAATTGTGCAGTTTATCAAGTGGGAGAAGTTCATTTTTGTCAAATAGATCACTTAATAACGAATGGATATAATTAATTTCAGTCTTACTCAGCTGTAAGAGATTTATGCCCTGATTTGTGCTCAGGTTAATGGTTAACAGTAAGTGTGATAAATAATTAGAAAATCTTTGAATAATTATTATCTCATTCAAGACATACTGAGAATTAGCGTATTCGCTATGCAATTTGTTGAGGTTATCCAAATTATCTCTCAAATTTTTCTTTATAATTAAAGTGTTATTTTCAAACCTGTCTTGTAATTGTTTTGCTACAGAGACGGTTCGGGAATTTTGTAATGATAAATTATCTTGATTTTCCTTCAGAATTTTCATATTTTCCATTATTTCGTCTAGATCAGATTGATCTAAATTGCCTGAAATATATTTTATGACGGAACCAAGACCATTAAATAATCCACGCTTAACTCGTTTAAATTTTAACATTTCATATTTGTCTAAAAGCAAATTGTATTCATGTTCAAGTTGTGTTATCAACGTATCATCTATTCTTTGTTTTGCAAAATAGACATTTGACGTTATTTGCTTGATATTTTCATTAATGAGAGTGAGATTTATATGAAAAAATGTCTTATGGTACGCTTTTAGTAGATAGGCGTTACCTAGCTCTTGCTTAAAATATGGTGCTTTATTCTCGATCAGCTGGATCTCTAGGCCGGCTAGTTGAAGGGCCTGGATTAGGATCCTGAAAGTTAGAAATTTTGCGTTGCGGTTTCACTCTATTCAGTCTATGCTTTTTTCCTTTAGTGCGCAAATTAATATGGACATTTTCTTGTTCGTAAGAGGTCTCTTTAGAATACAGGGGTTTTGTTTTATGTGAACGATCTAATGCAGATTTAAGATATACTGGACCTTCTAAGGTTGGAATTTCCTTATTTCGATTTTGATTAATTTTTTCTAGTCTTTCCGTTGCCTTATCTAGTACACGGTTCGATAGTTCTTCATAAAAAGGTAGTAATTCTCTGTACCGTTTCTCGTTATATTCATCATATAATTTTGTGGGGGTATCGATCAAATGCTTATTCAAATCGTCGTAAGGACCGTATAATAATGAAAATGGGGTATATGTGGTCGTAGAATGGACACTTTGGTTATAAATTAAGATAGCTGTCGTCATTAGATCAATAATCGAATCGATTTTATTTTGCTGACGTAAAATTTTGAGTTTTTCTTTCAAGGTACTATGAAATCTTTCAAGAGGTGATAATGATGAGGGGTTACCTACACTAGTAACATGACATTCAATTTTGTGCATATTACAGAATTCTTTTATAACTTTTGTGTTAAGTTCACCAGGATCAAAAGTTATTTTGTCAGGATAATTGTGATGGGAAAAGAAGTGTCTGATTTTGTTTAATATTTCGTTAGATAATTTTGATTTTAAATTGTAGGCCTGGGCATATTTACTAAATAAATCAACAAATGTTAAAAATATTTGTTGTTCGACTTGAAAAATATCTAGAAATATATGTTCAAATGGTCTTTTGGCTATTAGCGGTCCTTCCATAGGGAGTTCGATTGGTCGTCTTTCGTATTTTGATGTCAAACAAGTATTGCACTGATTAATGTAATTTGATATTATTTTTTTCATATTTGGAGTGAATGCTTTTTTCTTGAAATGGCTGTAAGTTTCATTGATACCATTATGCGTTTGGCTATGATAGAAAGACAATTGTTCTGTAAATGAGTCTTTTAGTAGGTATATAGGCTTATAAGAAGCTTTAACAAATCTTATACCGCTGTTCGAAAAATACTGTTCTAAAAGTTCGTTAAGTTTAAATTCTAAAAGTTGATTTTCATACCAAATACCATAAGTATGATCGGGCTGAAGATATTCCTTCATGAATTTCAAAAGTTGCTCTGTTTCAGATCCACTTCGGACTGTTACCATTAAAGTTCCATTGCAAGACTTTGTTATTTTGTACTGATTTTTTAACTGAAAATGTATTCGATTTTTGAAAAAATAAAAATTCTTTTCTTGATACAATATATGATTGATAGGATTTTGTGCAGATGAATGTCGAGTAACATCAGATTGCTCAACAATTTTGAGTCGTTCATCTAACGGCATTTCATCTAATAAATCAATTAAAGGTAAATTATCTTCATTCAAGATTTCATCAAGTTCTTGGGTTGTTAATTCTTCTACAGAATCTACTTGTGGTAAAATGGATAAAAGATCGTCATCCTCTAAAGCGTTAATTTCAATTCTACTGAGCGCATCGGCTACAACATTGTCTTTGCCTTTTTTATATTTAATTGAAAAATTATATTCTTCTAACTGAAGCTTCCATCTAATCAATCGCTGATTGGGCACTGATAAAGAACTCAACCAAACTAGGGGCTTGTGATCACATTCGATTAGAAAATTTTGACCAAATAAATAAGGACGGAATTTTTTACAAGAATCAACTATTGCCAATAGTTCTTTTTCAATAACGCTGTAATTGCGTTCAGCAGAATTTAATGTTCGAGAGTGGAAAGCAATAGGCTTATCATTTTGACTAAGAACTCCTCATAGGGCTATATTGCTACAATCAGTTGTCAATGTAAATTTTTTGGAAAAATCAGGATAAGCCAGAATAGGTGGGTTACAAAGAGCTTCTTTACAAAGTTTAAATGCATTGATATAATCTGGATTATTGATATTGATTTTTTCATCTTTACGTAAACATTTTGTGAATGGCTTAGTCAATTGTGCAAATCCTTTAATAAATTTACGATAATAGTTCATAAGGCCTAAAAATGACTGGATTTCTTTAATCGTAGTCGGGAGAGGATATTCTTGAATTACTTTGATTTTATCTGGGTTTGGAAGTATGCCTTGTGGCGTGATGACATGACCTAAGAATGGAACATCTTTTCTCAGGAACTCAGATTTGTCCAGTTGGATTTTTAAATTAAACTGATTCAGTTTTTGGAATATTTTTCGAAGATGCAAAATGTGTTCGTCTAGGGATTTTGAAAAAACAATGATATCATCCATATAGACAAAACAAAAAACGTTGATATATTCTAACAATACAGTATTCATCATACGTTGAAAGGTAGCAGGGGCATTTTTTAACCCAAATGGCATACGGACATATTCATAGTGGCCATTTTCAACAGTAAAAGCCGTTTTTTCTATAGACTCAGGATCCATAGGGATCTGGTGGAACCCTTGTGCCAAATCAATAGTAGAAAAATACATGCTTTTGCCTAAATTTTCCAAAATTTCTTCAATTAGTGGGAGTGGAAATTTATCTTCAATTGTTATTTCATTCAGTTTTCTGAAATCAATAACCATCCTATATTTTTTAACACCGGATGCATCCATTTTCTTAGGAACTATCCAGCAGGGTGATTGATAGGGTGAATTGCTTTGTCGAATGATTCCATCATTCAATAACTTGGAAACTTGATTTTGGATTTCCTTTTTGAGATGATAAGGATATCGATAATTTTTTACATAAATTGGGTCTTCATTTTTTAACCTAATTTTGTGTGCAGTGGCATTACAGGGAGTTAATGGTTCGTTAGGGTTGAAAAATACCTGTTTGAATTGCTTGCAGAGCTTAATAATCTTTTCTTTTTCTTCACTATTCATATGAGACGTACGAATTAAATTTTCAACACGTATATTGGATTTTTCAGTAGAAAATGGAGATTCTTTTTCAATTAGAAAATCATCAAGAGGTTCAGATAAAAATGGGTTGGAAACATCAAGAAGATTTATGTCAATTGGATATTGAATAGCATTATTTTCTACGTTACAGATACATTCAGGAAAATATTCGTCAGAATTTTTGAATTTCAAAGGTGGAATAACAACAGAACCATTATCCAAATTTCGGATAATTAATGATTTTTTCGGGTAACTATACTGAACTGGATTGTTTTCTCGAATTGGCTTAAAAGAAGTGTTATAAGTAATTTTACATTTATCAGTAATAATCTGATGTTTAGTCAAATCAATAGAGCAATTAAGCTTTTGTAAATCATAGAATCCTAATAAGCAGTCATAACGTGAATGCCAAGGAAGAATTAAAAATTCAATTTCAGTTTTATTCTTCCATTCAGAAAATATGGGAATTTTACAGGCATATTGACCTCTAAAATTGGACGTACATGAATTAATTTCAAAAGGATGATCATAAATACGATCTGGAAAATATTTAAAAGCAATTTCTGGATTGATCAGGGAGGATGATGCACCAGTATCGATTAAGATGATAAGATTAAACTGAGAACAAAAAATATACGGAAGGTGGGTTTTTTGATAATTATTTATATCTAAGTCAAATTTTGAGACTGGCTCGTCGAAGGAAAATTTTCTTCGTCATTGTTTTCAAAATAAGATTCATCGGGGATATAGTCTGAATCGAAATCTTGGGTATATTCCTCAGATTCATATTGTGGCGTTCCTGCAAAAGTTTGTTCTTCCTCATTTTCAAGATGAGTAATTTCTTCGACATAATAATGGTTTGGTTTGGGACCTACTTGAAAGGCATTAACTCTAGTGGGCATTTGTTGACGATATGGGTTTTGCTGGGGTTTCGGTGTGCGTGCTGTAGATACAGACATAGGTATAGGATTACTTTTTTGTTGACCTGGAATGGGTTTTTTGGAAAAAACATTCTGTGGTGGTCTGAAAGCTTGAATGTTTGTAGGGTAATGAGGTTTAAAATTTTGTTTAGGTGGTGGTAGTTGCGTGGGACCTGTAGGGAAGGTTTGTTGTGGCTCTAGCCAAGTTTGACTATTTTGGGCTCTAAACTGATTGGGCTTTTGAGAAAAATTAAAATTAGACCTTTGGAAATTTTGATTTGAAGCTTGTACTTTATTCTGAGACTGAGGCTGTTGTCGTTTATATAGGCTCGTTCTTAAGAAATTTTTATAATCAACTTGCATTTGCAAATTATCATAATCACGACAATATTGAACACAAGAATCAATTGTAGTAGGATTTTGCTGTCTTACATAAGACCTATATGGTTCATTCAAACCAGAGATAAAGGAGCTCAAAGACTGTCTATCATAGTCTCTCAATTTAAAAGCGATATGATCGGGATTATCATGGTATTCTAAATTTGCAAATTCTTTCAGGCTCTGTACCTTAAATTTAATTTCTTGATAAAAGTCTTCATATTTTTGGTTAGGTTTCTGAACTGACGTATATAAGGCGGTGAGAAGAGTTTCTTCATTTCTAGGATCTTTATATTTGGATAATAATAATGATTTTAAATCTGGCCAGGTTCTCGGACTAGTTAGATGCACTAAATCTCTTACTTCGCTTTTCAGCTGAGAAATAACGTATTGGAAAGCATACGAAACAAAAGGTGTATTAACAAATTCTGCAATAAACTTTTCTGAATTATCCAAAAAATAAATTAGATCTCTGTGACCTCCATGATATTCTGGTACCATATATTTAGCTACATTGAATTTAATTTGTAAATCTTGAAGAGACATGGTTGACTGATTAAAATTAAGACGTGAGGGTGTCAAAATAACTTGTCTAACAGGTGTATTTTCGACTACAGATTCAAATTCAGAATCGGACATTAAATATGTGCAATTAAAGTCACTAAATAAGTTTACTTATAGATAACTTTTACGAGTATATATAAATGTAAAGCAATAGAGGGCGAAAAAGTTTCGAGAAATAAATGGAAATATCACTGAGTACAGCAAAAATTGTAAATGTTGTTTCTTACGCTACACTGGGCACTAGCAGCTTCATTTGGAGAGATCTGAGATACCTCCTTGGGCCAATACAGCTCCTCCTGGTTGACAGCTTGCCTGCCGTGGATCCAGCACCTCGCTCCTGTCAGTTCCTGTCGTTTTCTCAAGTGTCGTTGCCTGCTCCCAAAATACTTAGCAAGTATTTCGGCCTGGTACTTCGATGGTGATGTGCCTGCTCGGTGTAGCCTTCGAAGTTCTTTGTGATTGACGTCAAAACGATTGAAATCGTACCCGAACACACCGGACGATTTTTTGCACTTTTTCGGTCTCGATTGAGCGATACTCGTGAATCAATACCGCCGATTATCGATTCGGTACGCCGATATCCTGTTCGCAGCGCCAATTAAGAATGTGCAAACAACGAACGACTTTTTAAAAAAGCGACTTTATTTAACAGAAGACGAATGAGTACTGGTCACCTTGGTTTACATGCATCTCTTACTTATAACCTACGCTAGAACAAAGGAATTGAAAAGTGCAAACCTAAGCAACTCTACATATTAGATCATCATCATAGCAGTGCCGTAATTTGCGTAGGTTATTGCAAGTCTTATGAGGGTTTTGTGTATCCGAATCTCATTGACCAAACTCAATTTTTATGTTCTATATAAAAGAGGATACAATTGCCGAAATGTAATTTGGAATTTAATTTCCAATTGCTCAATGTGTGCCGGCCAAGTCATACTCTTGTCGAGTGTAAGACCTAAATATTTGGCTTTGTTAGCCCAAGGTATCGAAACGTCATCCACAGTAATGTCTAACAGGGCACCACGGCGCTTTTTTGTAAAATAGGCTATTTTGTCTTTGAAAAATTAATATTGATTAGCCACCGATTCGCCCACTCTAAAGCCTCGTCCGCCGCTTCTTGCAGCCTGTCATGGACTATGTCACTAGAACATGATTGGGCTTAAAGTATACTGTGTGCGAATGATTTGTTAATAATGTCGAAGTCTTTTGAAATACTTACATGGGGATCTTCAGTTACGCCGAGCCTAACTTGAAACATATTCTCTTCCTGTAAAACTGCTTTCACCATTTCTTTCTTCTCATATGCCACACTTCCTGTACGCTCGAGACGCTCCATACGATTATCGAGAATCTTCCTACACGGTTTTCTTCTGTCTGGGTGACGTTGATTATACAATCTTATTGCCAATAAAGAATTTTTGTCACTTGCTCCTATCGCATGAATCATATCAACCATTTCTTGTGTTGGCAAATTCGTTTTATAACGAACAAGCAAAACTTTACTACTGAAGTTTACGATGACGGATTTGTCAAAAAAGCATGGCCAACCCATATGCGCCTAATAATTCCAATATTATTATGGTTCTCACTTATAGCTTTTTTCCCGGACGCCTTCATCTTATCATCGCATGCGCACTAAAAAAAAGACCGTTCGCGGTGACAAAATTTGTTACTCGGGATTAAAAATTCGTTGTTCGTGGTACAACTGTGTTGAGTTCTGAACGTCCTCGTAATGTGTTCGATAGATCCGGTGATAGACCGAGGGATTTAAAATTAAGAACAAATCCTAACCTATAATTCTGTGTCTTTGGATATAAACAAACATTTGTCTTAAATCTACTTTCAAGATGATGCCAATGATGCATTTAAGTACAAGTGACGAAGATTTGGAAGAATTGAACGAATTGTTTGAAGTTCCAAAAAATGAGAACTTTTGTGAGGAAACTGTGCCCCAATTCATCGATCAACGGTTTTTTGGGAATTTTAGGATAAGCAGGGAAGTAGCAACCCAATTATCAAACAGATATCAAGCTTCGCAATATTATCACTACCAAAAAGGTGACTCTGAAAAAATTAGCCCTTTTAAAACAGTTGTGGCCATTTTTTTGGTATGCAAACAATGAAGCTGCAAGTTTAAGTGATGTATCTGACCGGTTTGGGATTACTATTAGCTCTCTTCATAAAATTGTGAAGAGATTTACGTATTTTTTATCCAATTTGTCTGCGGAATTTATAAAATGGCCAACTAACGAAGAGAAAATTCAAATTGAAAGCCACTTTAGGCAAGGCGAATTTCCTGGCATTATTGGCGTCATTGACGGTATACACATTGGAATTGACAAGCCACAGGATGATCCAGATTCATACCTTAACAGGAAGCACTGTTTTTCGATCCAGGTAAGAAAGCAAAATTTTAAATTTCAGTTTAAATGTTATTCAAGTATGATAATATCTTAAATGTTTATACAGGGTGTTCCATAATTATTGCGACAAAATGATAGGGGTTGTAGAGGGCATAAAAATATGCAATTTTGCCTTATAAACCCCTGTTCGTAAATATGCCGTTTGAGCACTACAGTTAATTTTACCTTAAGAGCTCATAGGAGAAACAAAAAATTCACCAGCTGCAAAATGTTCGTCTAGCACATTTCATGGTCTCACCGGTTTGTAAAAAAAGCCTGCTGTGTTTACATTTTTGTTATCGTACACCCGTACCACCTTTTAAAAGTCCAAGCCATGCAGCAGGAGTTGAGGCAACCAAACTTTGGTCGCTACGTTTTGTTCACTGACGAGTCCTGTTTTACAAAGGACGGTTATTTTAATAGCCATAACAGTCACATTTGGGATGAAGAAAACCATCATGCCATAGCCATCCATAGAGACCAACATCAGTTTTCAATTAACATCTGGTGCGGCACTGTGGACGAGCATATCATCGGGCCATATCTGCTTCCACCACGTTTGGATGGGCATGCTTATGGTCGATCCTTACAGCATGTGCTACCGGAACTATTACAAAATGTGCCACTGAATATAAGAGCCAACATGTGGTTTCAACACCATGGCGGTCCAGCCCACTTTTCTTTACAAGTGCGGCAGTATTTGGACGACAAATTTCCAAATAGGTGGATAGGCCGAGGTGGCCCTGTGCCTTGGCCTGCGCGGTCACTTGACCTGACCACACTGGATTATTTTATCTGGAGCTATCTGAAAGCTTTAGTGTACGAAACTCCTGTTCCCAACCAACAAGAGCTACTGGGAAGAGTGATGGCCGCGTCCGCACATGTTCAGGACATACCGGGGGTATGCCACAGAGTTCGCCGATCATTGAACAATCGTGCACAGCTGTGTATTGAGCAAGGTGGAGGACACTTTGAGCAATTACTGTAGGTAAGCTGTTTCAAGAAACTGATCTTTTTTTTTTTGCTGCAGCCCAAACGGCATATTTCCGAACAGGGGTTTATAAGGAAAAATTGTTCATTTTGATGCCCTCTACAACCCCTATCATTTTGTCGCAATAATTATGGAACACCCTGTATAATATATTTTATTTTTACAGGCACAAGTTGTTTGTGATCATAAAAGGAAAATAAGGGATATATTGGTCGGATACCCAGGAGCCGTTCATGACAGTCGAGTGTTTCGGACATCACCATTATTTGGAACACTTCAAGAAAAATGTGGAAACCACTTTATTATTGGAGACAGTGGTTACCCTTGTTTACAATATTGCCTAACTCCATTTCAAGATAGAGGTAATTTGACTCGTCGCCAAAGAAATTACAATTATCTTCTATGTATTCACTTCATAAGGGCCTGACCTGTATTGCACAACCTTTCAATAGAAGACAATTTACATGATTGTGAAGTTCCACCAGCACCAGAAGCACAGAATGAAGTAATTGCTGGACAAGTAGGGCGAGATGCAGGAAATGAAAATCAGGATGTACAAACTGGGATAACAAAAAGAAATGAAGTAATGAATAGCTTAAATTTCGTAATTTAGTATGTAATGTGTATGTATGTTTAACAAAAGCTTTTTGAAATAAATTTAAAACAAGTAGTGTTTATTAATTAACTAAATAATGAAAAAATAAACAAAAAAAACAACGAAATTCTCTAACTAAAATAAAAACACTGTACAATTTAAAACTTAAATTATACTAATTTGAATTTGATCTAAATAAATATAGAAAAACATAACATCTAAGTTCTTTGAACAAAAAAATTAAACCTTTTAAAGGGTATCAAGGTTTCTAAATATTGTTTTCTTAATTCATTTTTTTCCTGTAGAAAATCATTGTTTCTTTTTTTTCTGTTACTTTTCTCTCCTCAATTTCCAAAAGTTTGTTGTAAAATTATTTTCTATCTTTCCGAATTTCAGATAAAATTGTCACTTTAAGCCTTTTATTTTTATTCATATTTGTAATCCTTTGAGGAGCTGTTACATCAGTTGCCTTGCTGCTGGTGCTGAGTAGCTCCTTGGTTTTAGTAAATTCTACCGGATTTTCCTTTTCATGATTTTATCCTGTAACCACCTGTGTTGTTGGATGAATAACTGTGTCGGATGACAATAATACAACAGGATGAATGTTTCGTTTTCTACCCAAAATATCTTACATTGCTTCTGCATACTCAAACTCTCTTCTTCCTCTTCCAGTTTTATTGTTGTTGTCTACATATTTCTTGAACATTCTCTCCAGATGTTTCCATCTGTTTTCACAATTTCACAATCCTGTTATATTTTGATTGGTTTTTTGTCTTAACTCCTTAGCAATTTCTTCATACATTTTTTAAAATTTTTAGTTTTTAAAGATCCAACCAAGTCTTTATATTTTTTATATAGGTCCAAAAAATAAGAGTGTTGATGTAATTCCATTTAAAGGATTCCACTTCATCCTGGTCTTGAGAACATGAAGGATATAGCAGAAACTCTGACAGATCTAACAAAATAGTAATTTTTTAATTATTTATTTATTGATGGTTAAAAAAAACTTACCTCCTTTATCATTTTAAAAAAAATGGGCGACACACTTGCTGGACTTGATAAAAAAAATACTTAAATTCAAATAATAAAAATCAAAACAAAAACTCTAACCTTACTTTTGTACAGAAAGAATTTGGTAGGTTTTGCTGTTCGCGGACATTAAAAATTCCGAATTAATTATATCACGCGCTTGCGCATTTCAAACATATCGGAGTTACTTTATTTGTGTTCGGAATATGCTCTAGATTAGCTCCGCGAAAAAAGCTTATAAAACATGGAATGTCTCAAAAAAAATACTAGGTTTATGTATAGGGAATGCATAATAAAACTCAAACGGCATCAGCTGAATAGAGGTATAACATACAGGATGTTGCATTTAAATTTTTATGAATGATATAGGTTTACATTGCCACTAATATATAGGACGCCCTGTATAGCTAAAAATAATTTTAGGTTGTAGCTCTTAGCTCTGCCTACAACCTTTCTGTTTAACTTTTTTCTGCAACTCTAATAGTAAGAACGATATTGAGCTTTGTCACACTATTTGGACACCCTGTATATTCGGAATCAGAAAAAAGCAAGCGGCAATCGTTTCAACTAAGAATATTCCGGCTGTTCCGTTTAAAAAAAAACAACAACTTTATTTGATTGTACTTCTCCGAGACACTGAGTATTATAAAAAGGCATTGGTTTTGAAGTTTATATTAGATCCAATAGCTTTTTTTTTTTTCTAAACCCTCACGCAAAAAATGAGGCAAATTTATAGCGAGTCACCCCATCCCGTAAATGTAAGATCCAGAAACATCTCTTTGGAAACGTTTCGCGATCACAATACTTCATCGCCAATTGATGTCCGAAGCAAAGCAAACCATGAAAACCTAAAATTTGCTAGCCGTAGTCGAAAATAGAGAAAACGTTCATACCGATTTATATACGAAATCTTTGGCATAACATGGACGAATAGGTACAACCTGATTTCTTGGTATTCAAAAATACAGTTCAAATTAACCATCAATTGATAAAAAAGCTACTGACGTCACAACGTATTGATTGCTAGCGAGTCTGAAATTATAAGAGGATTCGAATGTTCGAGAAAAAACTGTTCAATTAATCAGGAAGACAGCATGATAAATATAATTGAAACATGGCTGAAATAGTATAGTTATTAAAAAAAGAAAAATATCCATCAAAGCGGAATGAACAGCGGATCTTGTTCGTTACACCAAAATATTGCACTCTCAGGCAGTGATAATCAGATCTTTCGTCTGAGAGACAGTTGCTACCAATCCTCTAACTTAACAACAAAGTTTAGGGCCAATTTCACCAACAACAGTCAGTTATTCTCCACCTATAGGGTAACAGACCTTCAGATACAGCGAATGAGCTTCAAGTTCCAATCAACAAATTTTAGCAACCAATAGCTATGAAATGTTGAAAACAAAATACTGTCAAAGTATGAGATGACAACTTGACATTGAAACATCACCAGCTTATTGAATATTAAGAAATTACATATAATTCAGTAAAAATTTTAAGAAATGATTTTTTATTCATGTTTATATTATTTTCTTCAATTGATATGTGATACTAGGTGTTTTTTCCTAAACCTCTTCCAGATAGCTATTAAGCATCTACCTGATGACAGGCTCTACCAAAGGATATTGCTCGTTTCCAAACATTCATTCATTTACTTGCCGTTCATCAGAACCATTATGGCACCTTAGATTGATATTCCCACAAAACCATTCAGGTTTTCTGATATCCATACATCCATAAGGTTGAATATTTTTCGTTGTTCAGGAACTGAACAAACATCCACACTATATTCACAGCGATTAAGAAATTCCCAAATATATGCCTTAAAGCAAACCAACAAACCTAAAACCTGCAAAAAAAACTAAAAATTTGCCATATTTTTCTTTTTTCAAGTGTACACATTCTTTGTTATATTTATATTAGACATTATTTGAATACAGCTGATTATTGCATTTCAAGGAGTGACACATGTGTGGGATCTGTCAACTCTTCGTACCAGTCAAAACATATACTCTGAAGGATTAACTCCATGCTCTTCAATGAACACACGGTGACTTGTGTGGTTGTCAGCGGCCATTTTGTGAGGGTGCGACAGGGTTGCCAGATTGTGCATTAATATCCCATTTCACCCTACTGGTCCCAGTGGAGTAAGTTCCGCCAACTGTTGAAATATACTCTACTATGCTTTATAAGACTATTCGTGACATTTTTCCCAAAATCATTGCACAACACTTGAAAAAATGAAAATGAAAATTTAAAATGTTCGATACGATCTTATATTTAGAAGTATCAATAAATTTCATGAGTATCGTCATCTTCCGATCCGTACTGTGTCACAAAGAGTAACTGCCATTTGGCTGCGACATTACCCTGCCAAATCAGACATATCTTTCATCATTTTCAAAGAAATTGTACAAAATCTTCAAATTTGTGAAGTTAGCGAGTTTCACGTCATACGTTGTTACCAGACATGCCCAAATCATCAGTTGCTGCCGTGATATTCATCCCGACCACTGCATCCCCACTATTAGGCGACCTGTATGTTAAATTTGTATTGATAGGTCAGCCGGTTATGCTATAAATCATATGTCACAGTGTTTGTGCACTGATTGCAACGGTTAGATAATACCAAAAATATTTTCATAAATAGGAGATCTTTCCCAGTCCGAATCGAATAATCTACCAAAGATGCTTATAATCATGATAGCTAGTAAATTTTCTCGAAAAAAATTCAAAACCAGCAAATGTAAAAGATTCATTTCGCACCCTCCACCACGGGACGTGATCGTCGTTAGACTTGGCAACCCTGCGAGTGACAGATAGATATCCCCGCCAGTCAAAAAGGACAAAAAGACAAACAATAAACATTACTAGTTTTTATGATTTTTGAACTTAAAAAACATTATTTGTGAAACATTTTTTCATATTTTTTTTGTCTATGTCCAGCTTAACAGCTGTTAAATATAAACCTATAACATATATCAAAATACATTAAAGTTGTCCTGTTTTTTCTATACAAAAGCATGATGTTGGAATCAAAAAGTGGTCTTGTTTATAATACAGTCGAATTTTCATGATTTTATTTAATATTTCAATAGAAATCACTAAATTCAGAGATCTTTGACAGCTTCGGTCAAATTGCATTTCGATAAGGTATTTTCCCATTGGTCCATAATATTAATGTTGGTGAAATTGGGCCTTGTCTGGCACTATAAATGCTATCATCCGCAAATATACGGATCATATTCACACTCAGGAAAAGAGATCATTAATGTGTAACCAAAACCGGTCCCTGAAAATTCCAGTGTAGAATCGGATGTATACCTTCACATGACTAGACCATTCTGCAGCTGACGAAAGCCGTTCAGTCTCACCATATCTAGTCCCCAGTTGATCACTGGTGCTGAAAACCACACTGGCAGTCGCTGATAAGGCGAAGATGCTTGAGACATTCTTCTCTATCACCCTGCTGATTACAGACTGCATCGCATAGGCCTGCAGTTATTTGAGCTGCTATTACCGATGTTGGTTACTTTTTGATAATTTTGAGCTTGTATTTTGTCCTTCCCGAGTTCAAACACAGAAGAAGCACTTCCGCTACATAATTCCTAAACCCGATTTCTGTTAAGACACAATATACGGATGAGGTTTTAGTGTGGGCTAGATCGATAACTCTGTTATTACGTACGATATCTAGAAAAGTCAGTTACAAAAATTGTATTTAGCAGATATATTGATCTCTACGAAGTGTCCCAAACATGCATTTCTTAACGGAAAGCCCTACATTCTATTGCAGATTGGGATAGGCCCTTTCAAAGCAATCTGATATCACATACAGTGTTTTACTTTAACACTGAAATATTGGATAACCTATCGAAAAACACTCAACTCTGAAAATGCGCACCTCCGCAACTATAACTAAAGTAGAGACTTTATCGTCAGAAAAAAATTATGAACCTATTTTCTCCCTCACTTATTTTTTTAATTTTTGTATAGCTTATACAGGGCGAAAAAGAACACAACATGATCGATTTGTGAAACATTCCAATTGGGCCACCACCATGTATTTTTCGCATTCTTTGATTCTACTTTTCACAAGCTTTTTTGATACAGGGCTTATGGGAGTTTGAGGACTGGTTTTTGAGTTATTGCTAACAAAGGTTACAAAACGGTTTTGTAAATGAGGTGTCAGGGGAAATGAAAAATACTACAACAGGTATCAAAATAAAAAAATAGCATTTAGTTGGTAGCGGCAGACTGTTACAATTTAGTTTCATTACTAACTAAATTCACACACCGAACAGAAGGATTTCAGTACGACGTTTTTCCTGGACAAAGTGGGTGTATTTTTTGTAGAACTTTTCGATCAAAAATAAGTATCAATGAGTATTTCTTCGGGCTGCTACATTGTTGGAATACTGTCAATGTCGCATTCACATATAAGCCAACGTAGGCCAACACCAATGTGTGAGCATTAAGCCAACCGCATTGGCCGGAGTTGGTCAATGTTGGGGCTGAATGATAGCATATCATACTATTGTGGCGCCAACGTTGGCTCCAATGTTAGACTGCAAAACAAAGCATAATTGGAAGAAGTTGCAGTAGTATGTTGAAGTTATGTTATTTATGTTGAAACAACTGAGTTCTAGTCTACAGCTAGTGCCTATCTTTTCTGTAGCAAAAAGAGAGTTTTGAACTCCCAATTAGACTTCTCAAAAAGAATTGGTTGGGAGCACAAAACGCATGAGTATATTAAAAAAATTTAACCTAAGCCCCAAATTCACCCTTCGGCTTTATTGTAAAAACATCGACCTCTATTTTTGACAGCGATAAACAGTCTAATGTAGAATCTCGAGCTCTACACTAATCTGCAGTAGTTGCTGGTTGAATTTACAAACTTGACTTTTAAATGACCTACAGGTCATTATTTACGTCATATCTGCGATCAACCACAAATTACTTTCTTGATATCATGAAAGTTACACTAAAACCTGTTTTCCAAAAAAAAGTAACTTCCCAGTTGAAAATAAAATGGTGCAGAATAGCAATGCGAATCCATTGTCAGAGATGGTGATTGCTATTTAACGTAAATTAGGTCATGCCTGAGGCCTTGCTTCTTCAATATCCTCAAACGTTTGTCAAAACCGTAGAACATTCTGTATGACATAGCGTGTCTTTATGTCGAAGTCATGCCAATACATGGTCCACATCAACAGCTTAAAATTCTGAGTATAACTTGTAGAAAAGTAGTAAATTTTGTACGCGTTATGTGGGATACTCCTACTGACAAAACGTTGCAGCCTACATGAATAGAGCTATCAAATAGCTTATGTATACACGAACGTCCACGGCTGAATGATATAATATAGTAGGTTTGCAGGAAACTGCCTCCCCTCCCAGCCCCCCGCTTGGCCCTCCTAATAACATCACGTAAACTATAAGGGGGGTTTCATTCGAGAACCGAAGCCGCCAGGTGGAATACGAAAAACGAGGGTTGGGGTGTAAAGGTGTGTCAAGACACGACACCAGATGATCGATCCCCTTGAATACTTCCATACTACTGTAATAATCAAGAAATTCGTATTTGGAAGCCTTCTGTTTATATGCTTAGCAACGCGTATATCGAATATATTTCTAGGAATGAAGGTGAAACAACAGAAGAATCCAAATAACTTAATATTTTAGTATAGTAACTGTAGTATATCTATGATTTTTACACAGATTCTTCAAAGATTCATAAAATGCACCAAGATTATATCTAAAAATTGTCCATACCAGATACACAATAAGCCGATTTGCGCTGAGACCCGCTAACAACCGTGAAGAGACAAGAGACTTATGTAGATATTAATAGATATTATAGAAGCTTCTTATCTATGCATTTCTCCATCACTTTGTGTGCAGAGGTACAAAAAGAATGGACACCGAGGAGCTTTTGCAAAACCTGTACCGCTCTCATTCATATTGCGCTGCAGTAGAGTGACAAACTATCACGTTTTCAATCTCCGCACCTACTCGTATAAGAACTTGAGACTGATGAAGATACTGATAAGGTGATTTGAAAAGCTGACAGTTTATAATAAGTAGGTAATCCTATTATAAAGCAAGTGCAAAAAATGACTAGTTAGCAAATTAGCCTCCCACTAACTTGTATGAATGACTATTTAGAAGGAGAATCTGTACAGGGCTTATATCATCGGCTTTCTCACGAAGTGTCCTAACCAACGGTTAGTGAATTTTACAGGAGAGCAAGAAAACGAAATCAGCGTGTTGTTGATTGAGCATTGTATGTAAAGTTTAGATATTTCCGAATTGAAAACTCACGTGTATTAGCCTATATTCATTGTGAATCATATGCCGTTTCAATATTTGCGGTAGCTTATCAAGCTATTTTGGAAAAAAATGGAAAACGCACGTAGGTCACTTCGTGAGAATTTCAGAAGATTTTGTCAGACAGAGCTACAATATATTTTCATTGAAGTTCTTGTTATTATAATTTTTTAAGATATACAGAATTTGTTTCATTTACTTATAAGCAAAGAATCATAGTTCCAGCCAAGGGGGCGATTGTCTCAGAAAATGTGTTGATTGTTAAATTTTTTAAGTAATCGTTGGTCTGCTGACAGCAAAATTTATGTAAAAAAGTTCAGACCGACTTTTGAAGTTTGGCTACCCCCTAAAATATTTTCCTCAATGTCCATGCCTAAAATTGATGTAGATCATGACAAAAATATTACGTGATTAGATGAAGAAAACAACTCGAAACGTCAAACCAATTTTTATTGAAATAAAAACTAAAAGAAAAGCAACTGACTTAAATATTATATTTTGACATATTACCAGCAAATGTTGATGTGTTGTGATACACAAAAAAAGGAAAAATTATCAATAATTCATTCCGTTTCATGGGCCAAATTTTGTAAAAGTTTTGGAATTCTGGTAAGCGTACAACTAACTGGCGTTTTTCGGATTTTACATAACGAAATTAAGTCGGAGTACTTCTTTTTTGTTATTTTTAAGTTGTTCTAGTTTAATATCATTTATATTATTACTATTTCTCATCAGCCTTTTAACTCAATACTGTCATAACTAGTATCGTGATCGCTAGACTTAAAAAATATTATGGTGGGCGTGTCTTTTATTACAATAAACTCCGTTTAATATTTTGCCCCTCCTCAGCTTGCCGTGTGGACAATATTCTTAAATCTTTTGAAAGTTTCTTGAAGTCAAAAAATTAATTGGGAATTACTAAATAAGGTTGACGTTTTCTGGCGAATCAAAAAACCGGATAGAGTTATGAGGGTTCAAAAAGATCTCCAACTCCCGTTATCGCAGTATGAATGCACTGTGAGCAGATTCTCCCTCACTTGGCCATGATTCCACCACCGAGGAGCGTATACTAACAAGGATTATTGGACACTAAGGGACTTATCTTCATTTAGGTCTCTTCGTGGGAATCATAAATTTACCTTTGCAGATAAGACACCCAGGGGCTAACGGTGTGTTGCCCACACTAATAGATATACATATAGGTATGCTTCTTCGTCAGATTAACCAGCATGGAATAATACACCTATATGCGGGTTATCTCAAATTTTGGTATTTTGTCAGTTAGAACACTTCGTGAGAAAGGCGACGATATGATCTCACATGATATTTTTAATGGAATGTCTTTTTTCTGTCAAAAACGCTACCAAATAAAGTTGTACGTTTTAAATAGTACCCCCTGTATATTTCTATAGTAAACATAATTTTTGCCTGGTTCCAAGTTATATGGCTCGTTATACTTATTTTTCCAACTTTAGCCAAAAACTTAAATTTTGTGTGTCGTTTATTCGTGTATGAATCCAAGTTTAAGCCAATTTGCATCTAGCCGCACATGTGTATAATTGAATTACACAAAATTTAAATTTTGAATTGAGGTATAAGAACCATATACATATATTTGGAATTAAAAAAAGCAGATATTATTCACAATAAAATTATACAGCGTGATCCATTGAAAAAATAATACTTTTATGAGACAACTGATAAAGACCAGTTTCTAAATATTGTTTCAAAATAGTTTAGGAGATTAAGTTATAGAGGGACACACTATACTGACTCCCAGTTCGATGGCGTTTAGAAGCTTAGTATCGCACTGAATCTAAATACGACTACATTTTTTAGAAGAAAAAAAAAGTAATCAGTTTTCATCCTCCAACTGGATTATCGATAAAATTAAAACAATTGAATAGTCATACAAAAGCAATGAAATTAACAATAGCGCGTAAAAGCGCGATAAAGCACAGACAAAAAGGAGAAAAACATCGGAGCGGACTAACGAATTATCCGTATGTCTGTCTGTTTGCACTGCACTAATTCAGCCTGGCGGACGGCCGCCCCGTCAAAAATATGTCAATATTATTTAATAGAAATGTTTGCCTTCCGTCTCGCCAGCTGCACGTAACTGGAATGTCCGACGGTCCGTATGTCGCATAGGACGTCAGACAGCTGGGGTGGAAGCGTGCTCTTATTCTGTCAGTTGGAAAATTGACTTCCAGGTCTAGGGAAACAGGACGGTTATTTACAAATTCTACCGGCACAGCGACATGACGTTTCGGAGGAGATTTCCTATGATAGTCCAATGCATTTATAATCTTTTTATCGAGTGAAATACAGTCGACGCATCTTGCCTATACAATAAAGGATACTCCAGATAACACTATTCAACAGTGAAACATTTAAGAGGTTTTACTGGATCTGTTTTGCTCCTTCGTTATGTTAAAGATAAATGTAACAAATAAGCATGTTTTAAATGAATTAGATTGTCCTGACCATTGCTATACATATGTAATTTGCAACGTGACTTCTCATTTGAGTTCTAATGGTCTTGTGATCACTTGTCATTGTATGTTTCTATGATTTCAGACTTTTTCATTTTTTGATCGACTAGGAGCAATCATAACACAAATATCATCAAAACATTTCCGTGAAAAAAATTTACAAGACTTTTAAATTTTGGGGTTATTTTAACATCAAAGTAAAAAAAAAATCAGTACTGTCAATTTACTACTAACTTCAGTAGTAGCGTTTCATTCTCCACCCTTTGTTATTTACTATCACTATACAAAATAATGCCACAGACACCTTAACTATTCGTTATCTTTCTAATACTAAAAACTCGATAAAAAAATTAATTAAGATATTTGATGAGCAGTTTAATATTACTGATTACTGAAATCTCGAATGCCATGGCAATCGTTTTCGTACAAAACACAGCCCCATAAAATATAATAAATTGTATATGTCAGTCCCACTATGTTTTCTCCTTGAACTCTTACATGCTGGCCACAAAACTGAAGTCAGAATTGGAGTGTACCTCTGGACAAATCATTTTTGGTGGATGTGCATCGCTGAAGATTATAACATGCACTTAAATTCCAAATATCTGAAAATGTCTGAATGACTTCCTTATTTGTCCAGCGACCTACAATTCTGACTTCACATTCGTGTTTAACCGAAAAAATGCATGGAAAAGATATTGTCACTAATGACTACCCTATAAGCATTTACACGCGCCAGTTCGCTAGCTTACGAACAGATATCCTAAGCCACATCCGCTGATGAGTGTGCATAATCAGCATTGGTGTATACTTATCAGCCGAAGTAGGGATATGGTGAGTATAAAAAT
The DNA here is from genome assembly GCA_963669975.1 of Acanthoscelides obtectus. Classification (NCBI taxonomy): domain Eukaryota; kingdom Metazoa; phylum Arthropoda; class Insecta; order Coleoptera; family Chrysomelidae; genus Acanthoscelides; species Acanthoscelides obtectus. The sequence goes on along the minus strand of CAVLJG010000001.1, from coordinate 83,507,038 downwards.
AATTTGGGCTGACACGTGAGGATATTCCCGCTCTGGAGGCAATCCTCTCGGGGGGTGAACTTTTGCCATTCTTCCCAGCGAGAAGACCAGCTGTGCATTACTACTGCAACTAGAGTAATTACCTTTCTTTATATGTTTATATTGAATTTCCTTGTGAGTACTTGCGACTCATATCCCTTTAACAGCCCCACAGTCACAATTGTGACAATTCAGGTGACTCCCAGCACTCACCACTGTATATTATTTTTTTACCTGTGTTATAATATTTATGGTTTTTATGCATTCTCTTTAAAATTTGTCTAGCTACCCTCAATTCCCCCAATTTGCTAGATATTTTTCTATCAAAAGTCAAATGTGGAAATATCACCTTTTCGTGTATTCGGAAAACTATGAAGTATTGGTCTAAGTGGTCTACAGAAGAGCTATAGAGGATAAAAGGACATTTCAAATGAGTCCATAATTTGTTGCTCCGGCTACGTTGCTAGACAGTTCGTAAAAAATGACCATTCACCTCAGAAAATGTTGAACGTTTACGAAGAAATTTTTTTTCCAGTCGTTAATCGCCATACACGACTTATATTTTGGCTATTATTTCATATTTTCTGTTGTGCACCGATTGGTAAAAGACAAATTTTGAAATTTTTTGTAATAAAAAATAATTAACCGCTACAGAAAATAATATATAAGGTCTGCACATCTTTCCTATGATATAGTTTCTTAAATATATATGGGAAAAAGTGATTCTGTCACCTGTGACAATTATTATGTTAAAGTGTTACTCAGAAAAATCTTTTGTATCTTTAGACGCAGAACTTTTGCAATTAACGTCAAAAATATATTGCTGTTGGTACTCTGGACTGTATGTGGGCTATAAGTCTTTAAGCTGAGTGCATGACTTGCAAATGAATATCATTGAAAGTCCTTATGAGGAATTGAGAGAAGCTTTGCTTAGAAGCATACTCTTGTCAAAGTCAGAGCTTTCTCAATTAATAATAATATTAATAATAATAATAATAATGTTTATTTGTAAATTCGAACCGATAACCATGATTTATCCTTGAAATAAATTACTGAGTCGTCTGCGAATAGATCATTGATATATATAAGAATAGAACAGGTCCTAAAACTGCACCCTGTGGCACACCATAATGAATAACATGTTCTTCGCTTACTTGATCTCCGATTTTCATACATTGTTTTCTAACGGTTAAGTTGCTTTCCATAAGCTTGTAGGCATTACCTCTAAAGCCTAAGTTTTCCAATGTTTCCAACAGCAAACTATGATTCACAGTATCAAAGGCTTTGGCTATATCAACAAAGATACACAGACAGCAATTACCTTTATCTAAGCAATTATATATTTTACCTAAAACATCAACGAATGCATCTTGTGTTGATCTAGCTTCTCTGAAACCAAATTGATTGTTCTATAATGATTTATACTTATCAATGAATGCATTGAATCTTGTTCTTAAGACAGTTTCAAATATTTTAGTGAAAACCGATGATATTGATATCGGTCTAAAATTTTCCATAATGCTATTTTAATAATATGTAAACTGGGTTACAAAACTTCGCACTCACTTATCGGTATACATTAAGTGACAACAGTAGGAGCTACTACAACAGAAAAAACTAGTCTTTAATACCAGACGAATGTAACAAGTTCCATAGGTTTGCATTACAATAATCATCGGATATCTCAGAAGGGCCCTGAGATAGTAACATTGTGCACAACGTGACTGAATAAATTTGTTCAAGAAACCTGATAATGATTGAGTGGAAGGTTTTGCTATCTTCAAGTACAGAAATCATACGGCTTCAGAAATGCAAAACAGAGACAGACAGATTGACAAAAATGTCCTCAGTAATGAGCTGCGTAAAGGTCATAAGACATCCAAACGCTTATTATAGTTTCAGGCAGCTGAAGCTTGTCTTTTCACGACTTCACCTCGATATTGTGCAAGCTGTCGAAGTAAATGCTTAGCTCATTTTTTATATCTTACTTCCTACGTGACTGGCGTGGAAGTATTGTAATCGATCATATAGTGTCGATCATGTGCGCTCACAAGGTTTTTTCTCAGGGGAAGGGGGAGAGCGATCCACCGGCAAGAAATAACTTTGTGTGCAAGCGAACCTGCCTCCAAAACTTCTAGTAGCGCGAAGGATAGCAAATTTTCTTGTATTGTACAGAAAAACTATAAATATGCAAATTTTAATAGCATTAACCTGTTTGACTAACTTGATCCATTTTTTTCTTTTTAATATGGAAGTAAATGATAGGATCTCAAAAATTTGGCCACCCATAGGAAGAGATAGAAGTAAGATGACGTACACGCAGCGCTGTGACTCTTGTAAGCAAGTAAGGGCAGAAAATACTAAAACTAATCTACTTAACTCAATTTCTTCCTTATGAAAACTGTACATTTTAGTCTATTTTGTAGCAGCTAATTAAACATAAATTTATCAGCGTTTTACTTGAAATATATCCTTTTCGCACAATTTTAGTTAGTTTTAAATTTCGACGACTCTGTTCAGACTCCAAACTTTTTGACCTTTAACAGTTTGTACGTGCCAAAGCGGAATCAAAGTATCCTTCCCAATTATAAAAAAGTACAACAAAAAGACATTTAGCGAGAAAGTATCCTAATGTTTCCACACCATAAATTTCGATTTGTCTGTGGTAGGGTCGAAATGGGAGCCTCTCCGAGAGACTGTTTAATTAAGAGTAGTGGTGATAGGGTTCAGCAGTAAAATAGGACGCGGATTTTCCTTCAATAAGAGAGAGCACTGAATACCGCGCTGCTCTGTCTTAATCCGTCTAAATCTACCTATAAGAGAACCATGAGCGCCGCAACAATGCTTCTCTAGGCCAGGCAATAAGGGAGGAGTAAAATAAATTTAACTTGAGAGAAGAAGAACGTCTTTGCTACGAATTTATTTTATGTTATAGCAAGAGCTTAGTCTCACTTAGAGGCAGCTAATAGCTAAGCCTATTCTTCACCACACGATGTAGTTGTATGATACAGAATAGAGAGATACAACACAATTGAATCGGTGAATGAAAGGACAGTACAAGTGATGGACAAACAGTTAATTTCTTTATTCCACTGTACAGTCAGTTTACATACACTAGTGGAACTCCAGGCTGTGCGATGTTAATCAAACCTAATGCTAATCCACATTTACATATAGGAAATGCATACTCAGTAGCTGTTCCAATTAACTCCAAGAAGATAGCTGACTTGAATAAACTTTTACGTTACTTTTCTGATGAATCCCTCAAGTTTTTTTTCTTGGAAAGTAAAAACTGAAGATTCTGAAAGAAAATGGCTATGTAAGTTTGTTAAATATCAATCATTAAAGTTAGAAAATTATTTTCAAGCATTTTTTCTTCAGTTGAGTCAAAGAACAGTATAACTCCAAGTCATTTTTCTTCAAATATCTTTTTTGCAGTAATTTATTTTTAAATTTATGTAGGTATTATCGGCCACGATGGGTTCTATAACTTCACAATACATGATTAGGCTGAGTAACCCATGGTTTTCCTTCAAAACAGTTTTTTTCGTTTTTCTCAAAATGGTCATTTTGGAGATGTATTGTTCTTTCACGCACCGATTCAATTTAACCCTTTGCGGCCTACTGGTCCTCTGGAATGACCACAAATTCATAATCAAATTACTTGGCTCCAAGAGATATCCTGATGTTACCACGAGAACTACCTACTGCTTGCCAATGATTGAGGCAGCAAGAAAATTATAGCTAACAACATGACTCAGACGGTGGGATATAGGAAAAGTAGATATAGTCACTCGAACCTTATGATAACGTTCAACTTGCGATGTGCGACTATATCCAGCACCACAAACGTTGTTTTGCCGAATTCCATCAAAAAGTAGGACATTTTAGCTACTCACTCATTTGAAAGTAACAATGCCATCATAATCCCCCATGTTTCTCTGACCAAATCAAACCACATCTATGTTTAAAATCACTTTATTATATGACGTTACGGTCAGAACGGCGACCTTCTTCAAGTACAACTGACACTTTTTTGGGCATTATATTTTATTTATGTCTTTCACGTGACACTTCGTTTGTTTTGTTTTTTCATTTTCACATTGCTATACAGTGTGTTACTACAATAGCCTGGAAGGTCCTGTAACACACTAAGATTTGCGCGAAGCCATCATTCCAATTTTTAGATGATACTACGCAAAACCAGCAAGACCCAGGGCCGCCTGGGGTAGGCATGCCCATTCTCAAAGGTACGTCTAGCCTTCCGGAGCGACAAGCGAGCATCAGCTTATATGTCAGTTTTTAATGTACCGGTCACGACACGCTCGTACATAGTACTAATTAGGTCAGATTCAAAGAACCCTTGACAGATTCGTTTGTAAATCTATCAAAAGGCTTTACATACGACTTGCTATCATTAACACTGTAACGAATTGTAATTTAATACAACACTTGCAACTAATTTATTACAAATGTATGACTGTGTCAACTGGACTATTACGTTTCACGCTGCATTTATCTTCGAATCGAAAAGTCCAGAAGCGCTCCCGCGTTTTCTTGACAGAACCCGATTTTTCGTCAAAGCTCGTAGATTGTGATATTTCTCGATGAGTGTCGAACGTTCTCGACGTGCTTTGACGCATAATTGGTTGCCGAAACGTCGATATTACGTGGATGTCTCAATATTACTCAAAGATTTAGTTAGGAGGGCATTACAATACTTTTATCTCCAGCAAGCCCCTCTACTGCACACACTTTTAAGTCCATTATCCAGGCCTCTTCACTCTGCGTCGCTGCCCGCCTAGGCAATTATAGCTAGTTGGCAAATAATAGCGCGCGGATTTGAACACCACGATAGTTTTGTTGGTATCTTTGAGGGGATCGGGCTAGTGGGAACATACTATTAATGCGTAGAAAATACTAGATGGATTCAGTCAAATCTATTTTTTTACTTCTTAGATCTGTGTTTTTAAAGCAATACATCGGGCTGTCGAAACATATTATCATTCAATTTAACCTTGCCTCTTCCATTTGCCTGCTGCGAAAAGCAAGAGCCGTTACTCGTTACAAACCCACCTCTATCTTTAATGCTCAAAAAATACAGGGTCGCAGAAACTTATGATTGGAATTCTTTTTCTTTTTGCTGAAGCTATAATTAACATGAATTTGTTTTAATGGAAAATTATGTTGAAATCGTCAAATTACACTTTTTCCATAATTTTCCCCGAGATTTTGGGCATTAAGAAGGCAATTTTAAGAATATTGTCTGTCAAGTAGATAGTGTTTCTTGACTGATTCATAGACACATTTATTCAAATACCTCAAAAGGAAAAACCTAAGCTCGGTTAAATCCGGTGCGGAGACGAATTTAAATGTGGACCTCAAAAACCTCCTTACCAAAGCCGCTGAGTATCATATCAAAACTGAACTTTCTCATAGACTTTCAATACTTGCGTCTGTGAGTACTGTGCAGCATCTCCCATCACCTCTGTTGCCGAAGAGATGGCCTATTCTTAATAAATTACCACATTCACTCTGCCAGTAGAGTCATTCTGGCTAATATTTGTTTGAGTGGATGATACGCGCACGCAGGGTAGCACAGATTCTAGCACAGAGAGCACCAATACAACCCGAGCTATCGACGTGCTCGCTCCAGCCAGAATCAGCAAACGCAACAGCGGTACAAGGTTGGACTGTGTCTTCAGCGCTGTTAGCTGCGTTGATCTGTGCGTTGTTCATCGTTCAAGTGCTTAATTACATTATAAAGTAAACAGGTTCTACAGTGAAATCCATATACCACTGACATAATGTGTACGACAGAGAAGCGCAAGAAGCACTCAATACGCATGTTAAGAGGCACACAAGTTGATGGCATACTTTACTAGCGAGTCGGTCCTTTTATTAAATTATTCCCTTATTTCCAACAAACAATTTCTGACTATCAGAGACTATACACAAATTGATGATATTATGATGCCTTGCTATGATCTGCTCTGATCAGGTCTGCTATACAGGGTGTCCCAAAAGTATGGACACACTCAAATATCTCTAACTATGCCTAACCTTGGAGGTTATTTTAAGGGCAAGTTGTTTTTTCAAACGGGGACCACCTTTTTTTACTGAAAAAATCGAAATTCAAAAAAAAAAATTTTGCAACGGTATACGTATAATATCATAGGGGATAAAATTACATCTAGAGATTGTGTTAATTGTTAGTCTTTCATGGAATGTCATGAAGCAGCGCATAGCTGGAAAAAGGAGGGTATTAGAGAACTTCCAATGAGAAAATCGCAGGATAGCCAACGGCATATCTGATGGTGACCTTCAATTCAGACCATGGCTATGACCTTGAAGGAAGCCCTCAATTTGGTGAAAAAAGAGATCTTGGACTGATTCTTCGAGATATCGGGGTAAGACTATTTCCAGCCAGTTAAGGTACAAGAGACTGAAGTGACTGTGAGACAGACTTGTCCGGCCACAGGATCTTTTTTTTTAGTTGCAAAGATTTACGGTCGCTTCAGTCTAATCCACGAAAATAGACTTGACCTTGAAATAACCCATAAGTGTGATTTTACCTCCATTAATTAAACTTTTGAATATGTAATGTTTTGCCAATTTCCCCGCGGGGATCAAGATTGAGGGTTTCTTATATAAAAAAAATCAATTGGACCTTGAATTGACCTTCAACGTCAAAATAAAGGTCAACATCAGTTGTACCGTTGAGTGTCCTGCAATGATTGCATCAAAAGTTGTTCTTTAGTATTCTTCTTTATCCAGCCAGCTCCGTTGCTTCACAACGCTCCATGGAATAACCCCCAGATGTAACTTTAGCCCCTATGATATACGTACATACCATTGAAACGGATTTTTTTTTGCTTTCTATTTCTGCAATAAAGAATGGTGGCTCTCAGTTGAAATAATTAACTTGCCTTAAAACTATTATTAAGATGAATGTCACCACTAGTTGCGCCATTTCCTAAAACTTTTGTTTTCCAAGTTCGTGACTATCGCAAATTAATTTTTGGAAAGTACCGATAAGTTCAAACCTGTACGGAGTACGCGTAGATTTCCCGCTTCTTGATGCTGTAAATGGCGGTGCACTGAGAATTGCATTAGGAAATTTGAGATCAGCTTCTGGGTTATCAATTCTAAGGTATCTATTACCAACCATTAAATTAAATTAAGTTATTGACTAGAACCTACAAAAAAAGGTAATGTTGAAAAGCGGACGCGTTATACATAATTTAAACCATAACGTTCATCTGCACTACCCTGTATAAGTTCAGCAATTGCGAGCTAGTCCAGCGGATGATAAAAGTTTATTTTGTTCATTCATTTTGCAGCTTGTGCGCTACCAAACAAGATCCGTATTTCTCTCTAACGCGACAACGAAAATATCGAACTGACGTTAATTCGTGGCTGACCTGTCATATGTCCTTTTCCCTTTTCTCCACAGATGATGTTATTTCTTTCGTGCTGGCTGGCGAGCTGTCTCCTAAACAATGCCAATAATTCTTCTAGTTCGACAGACAGTCCGAGAAAGGAACATTTAGCCAAAGGAAGTGCGATTACCAGTGATGTCGCAGTTTCCTTCTTTAGATTTTTTTACCGCTTGAGTCAAATCTAATTAGATGGCATTTATGCAACCCATTAATACAACAAACGCACATAGTCTCAATCTTGCTTCTTCAGTTATACCTCTATACAGAGGATGAATTCGCCTCTTTTACTTCCTACGCCACTGACGAAGAAGTGAAGAAGAAAATATCTAAAATAATGTGTGTCTTCCCTCTGACTGCCTGTCTGTGGCTCTGTCGGTCTGTATGTCTATCTGTCCGCTAATCCTAGTCCTGTCCATAACTTTTAAAGTACCGCTCGGATTTTGATGAAATTTTCACACAATGTTATTACGATGCCAACGGCAAGAGAGCTGAGTAGTTTTTGAAGATCGACCTAGCAGATTTGGAGGAAACGGTCAAAAATAAGAAAAAGTAAAAATCGCTCAAACTTTTTTTTACGAATCTAGTAGGTGTTAAAATTAAGCGTTGATATTTGTAGTGGTGAGGGGTTGTAAACGTTGCATCTTTGCTATCACTATTATCGTTGATTATCGGTAGTTGCGCAAAATTTAAATGACAAATATCCCATGAATAACGTATGTTACCTATAATTCGGAATAATACTTTCACTCGTTCGATGCACGATGCTTTGACGCGAGAAGAGTGTTCATGCTGTTGGCGGACCGATGCGATGCTGACGAGAAGAACGGAGAGGTGGGGAAAAATGAGGTCGAATGTTTATAAGGGGAGTATTTTGGGTTCAGAAGTGCGTACATACTTTCGTAGATAAGAAAAAGACTTGGTGGCGTGATATAAGAAGGAAATGTCGTCAAGTGACACAGTACTTCTCATGCGCTCATATGCCACTATTCAAACTCTACATGAAACTCCTTCTCGTAAATGTACAGTCTAAATTTCTGAAAAAGGTAGTTGCACAATAATATAGATTTTCATGACTCCTAATATACTATATATTTCGTGATTCAAATATATAAACGATCATAACATTGTAAGATGGTGGAAAAACGTAGAAACTTGGAAAACATGCAAAAACGTAGTTTGTAAACGGTTTAATGCCGTTGTGTTTTCTGCTCATTGCTCCTCTGACTATGAAATAGCATTAGCTTCTATGGCACCACCACGTAATGCTTCCAAAATTGCAATAAACTCGGTGCAGGCGTTTCTGAAATTACGTGGTTACAAGAACTCGGACAGACGAACACGGGCTGACAAACCGACAGAAATGGGAGACATGGATTTGTATGTTGCAGATATCTATAACCAACAAAAATTTGTTGATGTTGAATATTTATGCGATTTCAATACTTTATGCTGACTTTGTACCTTCTATGCGTTCAAGCGATATGAATGATTCATCAGGCGTACGTACGAGTCCTAACACAAAATAGTTTGGACAGTATCTAATTTTTTCTTTGTGTACTTTTTAAGGTTACAAAATATTTTTTCATAAGACATTGAAATATATTGTTTGGTAATCATATTAACAAAATTATTATCAAACGATATGATATTAAACTTAAAACTAATCTGATATTGATAACAACGCAATATTTGGCTGACACATACCTGGAACGATTTCAATAGCTTACTATACTAAGTGACATATAAATCCGAACACCCAGTTTAAATGGTTTTATTTTAATAAAAGTTGGTGAATGTATTTATCTTACTGTAAATAACAAGTAAAAAAGTTTTCAGCCTTATCAGTTGGACATTCCGGTTTTTATACTGCTTTTTTTTTTTGAATGAATATTTCAGCCGCAGTAAAGAATCAACGTTGGCGGATTTTGGTTCTTGACATCCTTTACGATCGGTTACGATGCCTAGAGTACGGAGACCTGTACAATTTCGTCAACTTAGTGAGTTTGATAGGGGCCGTATAGTGGGACTTCGGGAAGCTGGACTTTCTTTTCGGGCAATTGCAGTTAGAGTGCAAAGAAGTTTAGACACTGTGGTTAGGTGTTGTCAGGCATGGCTTCGAGAAGGCCGTACGCAAGAAGCAAGGGGCACTGGACGCCGCCGTAGAACAACAGACCGTGAAGATCGCCGCTTAAGATTATTGGCCTTAAGGACTACCAGGTCCATTGCAAATGAATGGTTTGCAGAACACGGAATACCTATTGGCATGCGAAGTGTTTACCGACGAATGAGAAGTTTTGGCTTGTTTTCATACCGGCCACACTGGGTCCTCCCTTTAACTCGAGAACACCGACGTGATCGCCTTGAGTGGTGCAGACAACGGTCACTCTGGGATCAGGAATGGAACAGTATTGTCTTTAGACAATACTGTTCCTAAAGTGACGAGTCTCGATTTTGTTTAGGCATGCACGATGGTCGTGCCAGAGTTAGAAGGCGACGTGGTGAAAGGAGGAATCCACAGTTTTTTGTTGAAAGACCTGTTCATCACACTGTTGGAGTTATGGTTTGGGGTGCTATAGCTTATGGTTCCGGGTCACCTTTAATCTTCATCAGAGGTAACATGAACGCGCAGCGTTATATCCACGAAGTTCTAGAACCCCATCTTTTACCCTATCTTGACACCCTGGCAGATCCAACTTTCTAACAAGATAATGCCCGACCACATGTTGCAAGAGTCACAATAGACTTCTTTCAACATAATGATGTCACATTGTTACCATGGCCACCAAGATCTTCCGACTTATCCCCAATTGAGCACGTGTGGGATATGATGGGTAGGAGATTGCTCAATTTGCAACGTCCTCCTCAGACTCTAGAAGCACTTCGAGAGGAGTTGGTGTTTGCCTGGAATGAGAGGACAGGAGGACATTGACCACCTGATCAGAAGCATGCCTAGGCGCGTTGGAGAATGCGTAGCACATCAGGGTGCATCCACACATTATTAAAGGTCAAAGGGCTTTAAAGCAGTGCAATCATTTTGAAATTTTTATCATTTACTTATTATGCTTCATTAAGTACTTATACAAAATTTTATTAAAATAAAACCATTTAAACTGGGTGTTCGGATTTATATGTCACTTAGTATATGTCTTCCTTTGCCTTAATAATAGCATTTACTCTGGCTTGCATAGTTTTAACAAGGCTTTCGCAGTCTTCCGACTTAAAAGAATTCCCGTAGGTACATTTTGTGGATCATTCCTTAACTGCGGCTTCATGTTGTGCCATAGAGTTTCGATAATATTTAAATCAGGACTACTGGAAAGACAGTCAAGGACGAAAATATTATTATTCTGCAGCCATTTTTTCGTGGTTTTCGCCGTATGACTTGTTGAAAGATAAATGTTCCATCAGGTGATAAAATTTGAATTCACTTTAGCAAATTTATTTCAAGGATATAAGTTTTCGAAAACCAGAAACAGATATGTATCCCCATACTATTAAACTTCATCAAAACTACCTTTCTCTTTAGACAGTCTTTATGAAACGCTTCATTTTTGTTTCTCATAACCCGGGATCGATGGTCACCCACACAAACATCAAATTTCGATTCATCGCTAAAAATAAGTAGTCCACATTGCCCGTTCCTTAGCCCATGCTAATCGCCTTTTCTTTTGTTTTTCCATAAGCAACGGCTTGAGATCTTTGCATTCTAGGTCTGATCTTACGTGGCCTACCAACACCATGTCTTAAAACTTGGGATGAATCTATGTCTCCTTACTTTTTTATAGTATCTGCCGCCGCATTTATTTGCCTTGATGAAACAATTTTATGAAAAAAACTCTGATTGCACAGATCACGCGACATTTTAAAGCAAATTGATTCACAGAATTGGTTTTTAAATCAAAACGACAAATTGTAAGCACTTTTTTGTTTCTATGGCCTGCTAATAATTTCTTTTTAACATCGTGTCCGAACATTTATGTGTCCGCAAAGTGTTGCGTTGTTATCAATATTAGTTTCATTTTATATTTCAATATCATATTATTTGAAAACAGTTTTTTTAATAAGATGTGCAAAAAAATATATTTTTTTCATCATAAAAGAAAAACAATACATTTTTAACCTTATAATAAACATACATTTAGACAAGATCATATGTGTGTGTGTCTGTGTCAAATAATGGCATCGGAAACTGCCACAAAATTTTGTTAACGGATTTACATTATCTGATCATTGTGAGAGATGGTAAGAAAGAAACAAAAAGGGGGGATATAACTCAATAGTGACGAATTCCAGACAAGGTTTATGTTATATGGTAATATTTACTTTTTCAAGGAATTGAATTAGCGCTAAATAAATTTTTATATCCGGAAAGGATAAAATGGTAGTCAAACGGTAGTTGGAAGCCAAGTTTAATCATCTGAGCACTGAATTGGTCGGAGATATTGGTGTAAAGATTAGAAGCAAAAAATATGTGATTCAGATCGGCTATAGAAGATTCATCACAAGAACAATTCGGAGACTCTACGTACCTATTCGATGAAGATGAGCAGGATAGCAACCATAACCCAATCTCAATCTGGTTATAATTGCGGAGAATCTTCTATTCATATAGAAGAGATCTATGTGGGGAATTATATTGGGAAGGGTTGGGTGAATAGGGGCATAATGATTTCGGGAGCTTGCTACGAAGTTGGACCAGATCAAATCCCATCTTTTCTTGATGTCACCTCTGATATCTATGGATAATTCAGAAAAAAAGTGGCACATCAGTAATCGTACTGGAGTTAATTGCATTTTTTGCAGCTTTATCAACCATATCGTTGCCTCTGATGCCAAAATGCCCTTTTACCCTAACAAAGTTTATATTTGCTCTTTCGCTTGACAAGTGACGAGCAAGTTTCTGATTTTGCATAATAAATCATATGATTTAAGAGGATTTTGTTTAATTGCTACTAAGACTGATCTCGAATCTGTAATAATTGTTGCATGATTAATATTTTGTGTGGCAATTGAGATCTTCCAATAGGGCAGATAGAACAGACCTGCAGGTATTGTAATAACAGTTTTCGGTATATGTAGGGACTGTGATGTTTGTTTCAGTAAGGGGCCAACATATAACGGGTGATTATCCATAGGATGAATTAAATTAGCGAGATGAGTGGTCTCTACGAAAGCTGCAGCTAGCAGTGGTGAAGATTTTTTTGCTCCAGTACTTGTTAGTCAAGTCTGCAATTACTAATTGTTATAAATCATATAATGTCCGAACATTTTTCTGTTAGTGCTCGTAGTAATGGCGAGACACCTGGATACTACTTGTCCGAGACAATAGGTCAAATCTATCTGTTTCTTCATCTTTAGCCCGTCTATAACTCGAAAAGTGCCGCTTTAACGAGATTTTGACTACTCGGCTTAGGATGAAAAAGTAGGTAATAGCAGTTTTTGAAAATTGATTCAGTGGCCTCGGAGCTATGGAAAAAAGAGAATTAAAAATAGCTGATACATCTTACTTCAGCTTACGGAGCTTCCTGCTCAATTTTAAAAAATGTTTGAAGGGACTGAAAACTGGGGGGTTAGGAACGGTAGGGAGTGAATGGTTGTAAATTGTTGCATTTTTGATATAAGTGAGAATTCTCAGATTAAGAAGCAGCTAATCCCAGTAATACTACACGTCTGTCAGATACAAGTATAATGATAATAATAACAATAATAATAATAATAATAATATTTATTCACTCAATGTACAAAGATAACAAACAATATGAGTAAATAAATATAAAATCAAAACAGGCCCAATAGAAGGCATCGCCTGTACATGGACCAATAATTTTAAGTCGCAACTGTAGAATGCAAATGACAAAAAAGGACAAAATTAGCTACAGTAGATTATGTATTTAGTTGATGTTCGTATTTATGAGTTTATGAATTTCAGTCCTGGATATAGAATGTAGCCACTTTTTTAAATTTCTTTTGAAACAATTTCCGAAACGTAAATCTTTTAATTCTTTAGGTATAATTTCATAAAATTTTGGCGCTTAATAGAGATATGACCGCTGCATTATAGATTTATGCGGCTGAGGAACTACTGTGCCAAGGATTTTTTACCTTGTATAATGATTATGTTTAATTTTTTGGTCGGTGTTTACAAATGTATGGTAGTGAGTGATACTGTGTAAGAAATAAAGCTGTCTTATATCATATATCCGAACATCTGCGTATAATTTGTCAGTGGGATAAAGTTTCGGTTTTTTAAATATCATTTTTAGAATACTTTTTTGAAAAACATCTAAATTATAGATATGTGGGGAACATGCAGCTCCTCATGCTAATATACCATATGTGAGATGAGGCTCAATCAGTGCATGGTATAATGTTCGAAGATATTTTTCTGTCAGTATATTCCCAAGGTATTTAATTTTGTAGGATACAAATCTAACTTTCTTTAAAACATAATTGACATGGATGTCCCATCGTAAGTGAGGATCCAAGACCACTCCAAGGTATTTTATGTTGGGCACTCTATTAATTTGCATTTTTTGATCATTAATGTTGAAGGAAAAATTTGTGTAATTTGGCAGATGTCTAGCATAAGATCCAAATGGTAAAAAATGTGTTTTAGAATAGTTGATGCTTAATTTTCTACTGTTAAACCACCGAATAATTTTGATAAAATCATTTTCAATTACATTTTTCAGATCAGACCAGTCAGTGCCTTCATACAATATTGCAGTATCATCTGCAAAACTGGTTATTTTGCCAACACAATAACAGAGTATGATAAATTTCCTTTTATCTGTGACGGGAAAAAATTTTGACATTTTATCTCTGTTGACAGGTAACAAAATATCACTTTTTATGAAATTACTTTTTCCCCGGGAAAAAAATGAGTACTTTTTACCCGGATATTGTATAAACGATTTAGCTGGCAATAATTTTTGTGACGCTACTTTGGCTACTTCTACTTATTCCGGTGGAGTCTAAGAAAACTCGGAATCAGACATTTTTTACTTTACTTAAGTAATGTGATAATTTAATTTTTCAATATTAAATCGTCGTTTTTCCCGTCACTTAAAAAATTGTGTATTATACAGGGGAAAAATACTAGATTTTAGCTTGAGGTTGTATTGTCTCCCGACACGCAGTGCTTTTTTCCCTTGTATAATAGATAACTATTATACAGTATGTTATAATTTCTATCGGAGTTGAATGAACATAACTGGTTTGATTCCGTTTTTTTTTATACCTATGGCATTCATTATTCACCTGAGTATTTTTAGTTGTAATTATTTACCTGGAGACAGAAAAACTACGTCTCAATAGAGCATCGATGAACAAAGGCGATTTCTCGAATTAGTAGTGAAATGAATCAATTATTTTCTCTCACATGTACCTAATGAGTGAATTCAAGGATTCCAAATTATTGCTAACTTTATCAGCTCCATGAAATCAGCATTTACTCGATTTCACCTAGGATCCCCGTTTATCCACGTGAGACCTCCCTCTCTCCGCGAAAACTTCAGCAGCATTCCCATTATTAATTTCCATCTAGAAGAAAACTTCATCCACTCGAAGTGGAAAATAAATAAAACATGGCAATGCCAAGCAACTTCCATACGCAAAGCTTTCCTCCAACCTCTAACCATTAATTTGGGCCGTATTTATAATTTCAACGAGAGTTCTTGCCTGAGGCAATGCAACGTTATAAATCACAAGCAGTCATGCGCCAGACTATCCAGCAAAAACTCCACTTATATGCTCGGATATACACTGTACGGGGATGTTTCGAGGGATACGTATTTGGAGGAGAGACAGATCGATGGAATATTGTGGAATTTATTGCTGGTTTTACTTGTGATTTTATGTAAGTTTCCAGTCAACTGAGATATGAATGAAAAGCATGTTGTATCTCGAGGGTCAACTGAAATTTTTACGTTTGATTAGACAGAACCGAGTAGGAAACCGAAAGTTATCATTATTTTGATCTTCATTTCTTTAGAGAGAGAAGGAGAGTAGTCTTGGCGGGATACAAAGATACAGACAGAAAGTTATTCTCTGTTTGTATCAAGTTTCATAAAATGTTTATTTTCTTGATCTATTACACAGTATCCATAAAAAAAAACTAATTAAATGTTGACGGCCTCTTTCGAGGCAAGCAATCCAAAAAAACGGAAGAAAACCAGTGGCGAAGCATCCGTGTAACCATTGTTACCATTGGTAATAGTTAAAAATCTTAAAAATAAATATTTTATGACTAAGTACTGTGAAATAATTTCATTTATTTGTTTACCAACAGCGATATGTAATAGTAATTCAGTAAATAGCAAATTAGCCCCACGAAAATAATGCGCCCTATAGTGTCTAGGTTTTGCGAACACGATGAAGCTGACTCGCCTCGACTTGGTTGTCGGTTGTTACCATTTTCATTTATGGATACACTTGGTAGTCCGTCAGGGTACTAGTACCGGCTCGTGTCTGATCGCGGCCGCCCGAGTGCGTAGGGCGCTGCGACTATTATGTGGGCTTGTTACCATTTTTTGATTTCTCACTCGTTAGTAGCCGTTTTGGTTACCGGCTGTAGTGTGCGTGCAATTAAAGATGGATGAGTGTCGCTGCGTAATCGATCAACTACTTGAAAAGTAGTAATTCTCCTTTTATAATTTTTAAGAAAAAAAGGAGATCATTGAAAATGGAAGACCAACACCTATTTTAGATACTTTTAAAAAGGAATAAAAAAACGTAGTTTGATATTTTAAATTAAATTGATAGATGGAAACTCTTGGTTATGTGGTTGCAAAAAACTGATTATATTGTTGGCGATGTCTTCTGTTTTATACAGAAAAAAATGGTTGGACCAGCAGCGGAGTCAACGATTTAAATAGTTTTAGGGCTCTAAAGAGGAGACATGAAATTTCTCCGTTACATGTGAGATGTGTAGCCAATTTAATTCAGTTTGGCAAAACAAGATTCAAAAGTTGTCTTAACCAAGCTGTTAGGCAGCACACTTCTAGATACCGTATGTTTTTTGGCAATACAGGAATTACCGTTCATTTTGAAGGGGATGACTGTGATAATAGAGAAAATTACAGGGAATTGTTAACATTCATTGCCAAACAAGATCAAAAATTTTCCGAACATCTAGAAACGTCGAATGTTTTTTCGGACGGCTTGGATTAGTCGTAGCATAAGACGATGAGGTATATCAAGTGTCCCAGACACTTAGTCCAGGAATGTTTACCTTAATTTAAAAATAATTTAAATAAAATACCTAAAATAAGCAAAAACTTATATTTGGGAGGTTCAAAATAAACTTTTTTGGTAACAGTTTAGGAAAAGTCACGCGTCGCCACTGAAGAAAACCATTAATTGACATACAACATCAATAATGCTCAAGTCACAAGATAAAAAAATTGATCAATGTGAACCATTACATGAGTGAAAACTCTGAAAAAACTATGTTATTCCCATAATATTTGGTGGAGAATCTATAAAAGCTAAAATGGTCATTGCTGATATAAATGGCAAATATGAATATAAAGAATAAATGTTTATGAGAAATGTTTGTAAAACAATGATTGCGCATGAGCGATTTTACAATGTGGCGAAGATCGACCGGCAGAAAACCACTGCTGAGCATATACAGTGTGTAACAAAAGTTTGGAACACATCGAATATATGACGAATGACTTAACTAATTTTTTAAAAGATTAACAAATCTAGGTTAGAAACTACGGCGGATCCGTTGGCGATATCCGCGATGTTGCCAAATCTACAGTTTTTCAGAAACTGCTAGCAACTTTTGTTTTTCTTATAGAAAGCTATACATTTCATTCAATATTTCTATTCAGCGGGAAATTCTAAATACTTTTTTTTGAACATAGTTTGACGTACACCTCTTAGTTTTCGAAATATTCAAACAATAAAACAGATTTGTTTCACCTGAGCAATGACCGATATTGAAAGTAGTTTCTATCCTCTTGGTTTTAGTTAAGTAATTCATATTTTTATTAATCTACTAACAAAACTCTATATACTTTTCAATGTCAACAATGACAAGAAATTATTTTCTATATTGGTCATTGGTTAGGTGAAAAAACTGCCCTTTTTTGTTATTTCGAAAACTATGACGTCTACGTAAAAGTATGTTTGATAAAAAGTTTTGAGAATTTCTCGCAGAATGCAAATATCGAATAAACTGTAAAGCATTCCATAAGAAAAACAAAACTTGCTATCAGTTTCTGAAAAACTGCGTTCCAAACTTTTGTTACAGTCTGTATGCAGTCGGGGATAGACAGATTTTATATATAGATAGTATATAGTCAGCTTGATGTTCTGAAATTACATTACACAGTACCAAGTATGTCGGAGTATTTTCAAAGTCTAATATGAAACCAACTTAATTCCTTTCATAATCCCGTCTCTTGGATGCAATTTGACATGAACACCTGAATCGAGTGGCTGCCGGTGGGTAACCCAGAGCAAATTTATCCAAACGTGTTTTAAACAAATTACAAAAAATATTGTTTTCCCCCGGACAATTTATTTGCGGTTTTTTTCGGTTGCTTGATTCAATGCCTGAAAAAGTCTGAAATGGACATTTGCACTTCCTTAGAAAGTATTATTTTTCGGGTTGTTAATTGTCTGAGTGAAAGTTTAAACCTTCCTCTCACGATTCCGAAGAGATGTTTGCCCTTTCTTCTCATTTTGGGGCGTAGCCAAAATAACTCAAGGCTCAAGAAAATTTTGAGTTTGTACCCATGGCCCATGATAAAAATATATGTAGTACTCAAGTCTTTCTACTTGACACCCATTATTTTATATTACCACTAATTCGTCGGCATACAAAATCTAATCTGGGAGTCCCACCATCGGTAATTGATTGTTCATATTCATTAATAGCTCTTTGGCAGAAATTAAATTTTTAACTGCACAGATTGAAAATATTAAAAGTGTTTGTAGAGGCTGCGACTAATGAGCCGGTTGAATATTAAATTTTGCTGAATAATTCATCTAATTAAGAAACCAAGGGAGGCTGGAAAAAATTAAGCTGTGAGAGTTGCGAGTCGAGCTCGAGAAAAACACGAAATCCTTTTGATGGTAACCACCGAGCAATTAGAACTTCATCTATGTCTCTGAATTAATGTTGTTTAGTTAATTGTATTTATTACGTAGAACAGGCATTGAACACCGGCGTAGATAAAAAGAGATGGAGGAAATTATTATCTCTTCCCCCACCGCAGACTTGGGGGCATGCATCTAACTGAATTTATTTATTTATTTACTTAATCAACGGGTAAAACCCGTGTTACAAATGCAAAACAGTCTTGTTCTAAGGAATTACATTGTTGTTCTTAACACACTGGACTGTTTTCAGCTAAAGAGAAGTAGTCCGACAGTGCAACACTTCTATGCTGAATAACAGCCACCGCGGGATAGCTTTAACAGTTTGCAACATTTGATCAACAAGCTATCAAATCTGAGAGACAAGTGAAGATTGCTAGCAAACTGCCAGAGCTATTTCATGGCTACTGCTGTACAGCATAGAAACGCTACACCGTTGGACCGCTTTTTTGACATTTAAGTCAACGTGTGTATCTAACTCAGTTTCAGCAGAATACACTTCAAGCAGCATTTCGCAGCGTTTTCTATAATAGCTATTAGGAATGGCAGTTGCATATCAGCACGAGTATTATGTAACTTGAAAAGTGACATTATGCCGATTTCTTTTTGTCATTGTTTTGTTTTTTATGACATTACGTAGATCTTTCTACAAGATGTAGCATTAGCTGACGGACACGTTGTGAACCCGTTTTGTAGTTGTACGTGTTGCCTAAACGTCATGAGGCTTCAGTTATCAATGTTTGGCTCTGTGTGTAAAATCTGCTTCAGAGATGGTATTACTGGAGGTCCAAGCTGAGGCATAGTGAGGATTTGTGTGCTTATAATCTATTTTGATGATAATTCCATTGGATTCTTGTCTCAAATACACTTACCTGAAATTCAAAGCTAGAAATTAGTTGCGCAACCACTTTTCTTATCCATTCTGGAAATTACATATGCATATTCATTGAATTCCAATAATGAGAGGGATAAGAAATAATTATATTAGATTCACGTTGTACACTGTCGAATTACAAGACATATACATGCTAACAGTAATTACACACAACGCGGGCGCGGTGGTGATTTCCCGTAATTCTTTTGAAAACACAAAAAAACGTAAAAAATCGTAATTGATAACTTTGTACAGTCCTTCCGAAAGGACAACATATAAATAACCGTCGGATACAACTAATAGATATACTTCATTGGCAGCATATTGAGTAATGATTTTCTCACACAGTAAATATCACTGATTTTATACACAAGCAGACCAATACACACAATCATCCAGATGCACACTGCTTGTATGCGTGTAGTTGAGCTATTCCCCCATAGATGGACGCTCACAACGATCCTGGTGAGCAAGCGTGGACTGACTGATTTCACCCTAAAACCTACCTAGTCTGCAAGTTGACATCTTATAGGTTTTTTTTGACGTTTTTACCTATAGATTTTTTACATAATCCCGTACGATATCTTTCAAAAATCGTTCATTAGCTTTAGCGCTGCACAGACGATAGTTATTGTCACGGTTTTTGATGGTTTCGTCATCAATGCCATACGAAACAGGTAACAAAATTGGCTAACTGGACCATGTGTGCTGCTGAAGGTCGATAAAAAACGTTCACATTGGTCAAGCCGATCTGGAACCCAGCTGCTCTCGCACACTTGAATGGCTAATAAAAAAAACACTGCTTTCATCAACTTTCTCAGAATACTCCAATAATTTTGGCAATTGTCCGTTAATTGTATTTTCAGGTACTGTTATGTTTTATACACGAAGACAAGAGATAGGATGTTAATTGCGTAAGGTTTGCATGAATTTATATGAAGCGAATCATTTCGCCAAGGATGGTGTTCTCGGAAATCTAGTGGGCGTAGAGCATGGCCCAGAGCGTTTGCGCAGTGAGACTATCAGCATAACCTGCCGCACTCTTTATGTGCATTTCACTCTCGTTTTGGCATATTATCCAATATTTCTGCATGCAACTCGTCCGAACTGTCAAAATTGGAGTCGCTTACTTATGCCTAAGCTCAAACAGACGTCGCGTACAGAGGCAGATTGCATATGTAGATATGTGTAAGGTAGATGAATGTATACAAGTGATGCAAGTAATTTCAGTATGACCCGCCAAAAACCATAAATCGAACTATGCATGAGTTAAATTTTGACGTTCGATTTTTTAAATCGGTCGATTCGTTTTCAAGAAAATTAGAAAAATCTTTATTTATCTTAATTTGTTCAGATTGAAAAAAAATATCACTTTTTATTTTAATAAATGTTGGAAATGTTGCCCGTTATTGGCCAAACAACGATATAGGCAATGTTCAAATTCCTGACGGACATTTTCAAGAACATGTGGGATATCATGGCAACTTTCGATGATGCGTTGACGAAGTACATCCAAGCTTTCAGGTTGGGGAGAAAACACAATAGATTTCAAATCGCTCTATAGAAAAAAGTCTAATGGCGTCAAATCATTAGATCTAGCAGGCCATTCTATAGACCCTCTTCGCCCTATACATTTACCCGGAAACATAGTGAGGAGGAGCGCTGGAGATATATTTCAGCCTCATAAAGTGTAGGGTTTCCATCCTCTTCGATTTGGTGTTTAATGGTTTTAGTGATAAGCCGATTGATGGTATTTTCCAACATATCCAAATTAATGTTTTCATTCAAATTTCCATTAATAAACAATGGCCCAATCATTTTGTTTCCTAAAATACCATACATTAATTTTTTGGGGTATGCCCTTCTACAAAAGCATTAGGGTTTTCATTGTTCCAATCCATGCAGTTATGTTTATTAACTAATCCATTTAGATAAAATGTGCATTCATTACTAAAACAGGTATTCTTTACATGAATGGTATTATCATTATTCGCTGCAGTCATTTGATCACAAAACTCAACTCGCCTATCGAAATCATCTTCGGTTAACTCTTGCAATACTTTCATTCTGAATGGATGAAACTTATAGAGTTTAGTAACTGTGTGTACAGTCGCAGCAACAATTTTGCGTAATGAAGTATTAGGATTTATTCCAAAATGACCCAAAACTTGAGCGGCTTCATCCAAAACTCTCCGATTATCATGTTTTTCATTTGCAACAAATTCAGTTTGAGTAAATTTAGCAACAAGGTCCAAAACATATCTTTGCGAAGCTATCTTCCCCGGATGTCTGGCGTTAAACGTGACGGTAGTTTGCCGAGCACGTTGATTTTGGGCACCATAAATTAAAATTATTTCCAGTCTTTCGGCTAGTGTGTAAACCATTTTGGAAGTAAAACCTGAATCGATAAATTAATTTTCACTATCCCAAGATTGTCACAAAGATGACTGACAGCAAATTAAATCCTTTATTTCCCTTATCAACAAATAATTAAACCGGTATAACAATATGTTGGTAGTTTCCGTTTTAAGTTATAAACGAATTGTAGATTTGGCAAACCCTACCGGGCAACATTTTAAACACTTAAAGAAATAAAAAGTGATATTATCGTGTGTTTTTTGTTTTTTATCTGACCAAATTAAGATGAATATAGATTTTTCTAGTTTTCTCAAAGACGAATCGACTGATTTTAAAAAATCAAATGTCAAAATAAAGGACTTTGAAAGGCCTTTCAAACAAGCTATTACCCGATACCCCTTGTTATTTAAAATGTTTAAGGGGATGACCCTGGGGGCAGAGGTTGAAAGGGGATGAAGTAGTTTTTGGTTAAAAAGTTGTCCAACTTGGCAAACCTTTTGACGTATGTCGGTGTTTTTTCTGTTAATCAGTGGTTTTCGATAAATCCGTGGTGGGAATTTTTCAAATGAACACACTGTATATATAAAGCTCACTCTATTCAATCCAACATGTGCTTTTATTTGGCGGCCAGCATATGAAGATTTGACATATTGCATGTCTCTCGCGCCCATTCTACTTGCGATATGCTGGAGATTGAGGAGATTGGTCCGATACTAGAAATAGGACTTAGCGACACATCAGCATGTTTTGTTGACCATACTCAATATCAGCATTTCAAATTAGCACAGCATGTAGAGCTTTGTACGCTTGTAACGACAAGTGACAAAAATGGGAGTTTTGCCTGGAGAAACTTCAAAGCACCTTTGGAGAAATCCTTGTTTATCTGACATCGCGACCAAATCCCGTCGCTCACCTCAGTGGGGCTCGTAAACCACGAATATGATGCCAGTTTTTCGCTTGAATTGGAAGGAGGCCGCAAGAATCTCTTTTTTCAATCCCAACAGGACTTTTCGAAGCTTTAGTAATCTTTAATAGCTTCATACAGAACCAGTGTATCGAGTTACGTTCGCTTGTAACAACGAAAACCGGAAATAGAAATTTTGCATACTTACTCTTGATATACGATTTCAAAAAATCCCCCAGAACTGGTTTGTTGAGAACATTGGATACGTTAATTATGAATCCAGTATTCAGTATCAGTCATTGAGATCGACAAAAGATCAAAAAAAGTCAATTTTTCTACTCCAAGTAGGTTTTGACGACGTTTTCTATTTTTTTCAATTGCCATATTCGAAATCAGCATCTTAAATTACTCCTGATGGACTGCTTCATTGCCTTTTTCACCAACCACCACGCTGAGCTCAACGATCTCGCCACCATACAGAGAGCAGAATGTTTTCTTTGGGTGCTTTTTACTTCCCACGCCTACCAAAGGGGAAGTATTGTAATCGCGAAAATTTTCGAAAATGAACTATGATTTTTTTTTATATTCTATGAGATGTACAACACGAAATTCCATGTCACTCATATCCGTCTGTCTGTCTATCGGTGTGTCTGTCCGCCAGTCCTATAACCGACTATAACTTGAGAAGTACCGCTCGGATTTTGATGAATTTTTCACACAAAGTCACTACACTTTGCAAGGACGAAAAGGCTTTGTAGTTTTTGAAAATCGTTCTAGTTCGGAGGAGAAAAAGACAAAAACGAATCAAAATAGAAATCGCTCAAACATCGTTTTTTGACGTTTCGGAGAGTTCTGATCATTTTTGAAACAATTTTTAATGGTAAAAGATTTGCGGGGTTGTAGCTGGGTGGGGAGTTTATCTCATTTTTTTATAGGCCCCCAACCTTGGTAATTCCGTTTTGCAGAGGTAATATTGGTTTAAACACTCCACTGGGACGAATGCAAAGGAATATGAACAACTATGAAAAATTTGCTGATGAAATGTTAAAATTCAAATACTTGATAAAAAACAGAGACTTGGCCACTTTCTAGTAAGCTACATAATATATTTTTCCAGTTTATGTCTTATGTTTTTCGTTACTGTCTTGAGTATTATGCCATTGTATTTTCATACTAGCTGACCCGACAGACGTTGCCTGTCTTAGCTATGAACTGGGATGAATAATGAATAATAAAAGGGTAAAGATATGGAATTTAGGTAATTGTATAGCGAAGTGTTTGTACCGCCATGTGGCTAGCAAAATACGTTGGCAGCACTGTCATTCCCCCGTCAACCTTGAAAGTAGGCATAAAATTATGTTGAATGAATTTTGTCGCGCGAAATGGCGTCATTTGAAAGCAATTATTGTACTGCTGGATATGAGTCAAAAAATGTATAGAATCTGGCCCATTTCTGAAAACCAATGAATGTACTGGGTCTGGTGGTAATACCAATGGAGTCAATTTGATCTTTCCACTGACACAACATAATCCAGGGGCTTCATGTTTACACTTGATAGCGTTGCAATGTGGACTCACAACGTTCATTGGTCCAATAGCAACGATTTGTTGTGAACTGTAATCGATTGCCACGTCATAATTAAATGCAGCTCGATTGGGATTAAATGCGACACTTCTACGTTATTGAAGTACAGTCTTTCGATCCGTTCAACTTGATTTCTCACTTCTCGTTGCTTGTCAGTTTGACTTCTTCGTATATATATTTGACTTGCAGCATTGGGAGTTATGTGACCTAGGTCGGTACGACTAATTGGTGGCATTTTAAAGAATCACAATGTTACTATAAGGCATGACTGCGGTGAACCATCTTCCACACTTGTTAATTATTTTTGAACAAATACTTCTCAAAAAACTCACTGAACAAACTGAAAACTGGATAAAAGCTCTAATCGAATGATCTGTGCACTACTAATTAAATAAAACAATATTTTTTCGTCGATAAATAGTATTAAACGATAATATAAGTTAGCGGCGTGCGAGCTGTCAAGTTCAAAATGATAGAATAGTGAAAGTCAATTAAGCAAAAGAAACGTACTTTCATCCGCCATTTTTATTCATAGAGCTAACTGACAAAGATAAGAATTAGGCAATACTGCAGTTTCTGTTGAAGGGGCCATCACAAAGTACGGATGGTAAACAAATGAGGTCTATAAACGAAAGCACCGCATTTTCATAAGCAATTTTCTCTCACATAGCTGTCAATAGCTTTTGGTACTTGAAATATTTCTTCTGCTGTGCGTGCTCCATGTTCAAGCAAACTGTCAAACGCGCGTAGCTGAAATAATCATTAGGTTTTCAATGATTTCCCAATTTTCTGCGCAATTTTCTTGAGTTTTCTTTCCGTAAGAACGTTCTATAAAGCATTAGGAAAAAAAGATGTGGGGTGATCACACGAAATAGCGATTTATTTTTATATTTATATATATATATATATATATATATATATATATACATATGTAGATTATAAATAACAGTGCTAAATAAGTAGTAAGCCCTTAAACTTAGAAAAATATTCTCAGCAGACGGATCGTGTACCTTCTGGCCGCGTCTGCTTCTCCTTCCCTGCCTTCATGAGTGTGCTGCTATTACAGGTATTACTGCCGCGCCAGAGCATAATGTGTCCTATACTCTGACCGCGCTGCCACATCTGTCTGATCAATTTCAAGTTGGTCCATTGGCGGTGGAGTTAAACACCCACAGTATTCGTTATTTAACCTTATGGTCATTTTGGAGCTTAGTAAAAACATCCTTAGTGGCTTGAAAGCTTTATTACGGGCCAAGTCTCGTTTTTCAAGTTGCAGATAATAATTTTACCGGCTAGACGAACATTTTTTGTGATAAAAATAGTGGCTGTTTATGTATATATTTTTACCATTACAGATTGAACACATTACGATTCTTGCGCTGTTCCTATGATGTGATTTAACCTTTTAAAATGTTTTGTAATTGTAATGTCCTTATTTATTTTATAATTATAAGTATTTTTCTGTGATATTTGCTCAAACGCATATATGACCT
The DNA here is from genome assembly GCA_963669975.1 of Acanthoscelides obtectus. Lineage (NCBI taxonomy): Eukaryota > Metazoa > Arthropoda > Insecta > Coleoptera > Chrysomelidae > Acanthoscelides > Acanthoscelides obtectus. The sequence goes on along the minus strand of CAVLJG010000001.1, from coordinate 83,481,249 downwards.
TCAAATTGATATTGACAAGTCTTATATCATGTAACATGATCTAATAGGACAATAAACTATCTATCTATCTATCTAATACGCTTAGAATCTCTGAGTCCTACACAGCTTCGAAAATAGTAATTTCTGAATTTATTGTTTGAAAAGTACTGAGTCAGGCTACCTGACTTAATTTAGCATATAAAAGTCCGGAATGCATCCACCAAAACAGTATATTTTCATTTTATACCGCATACCAATCTTTTATGAAAAACTCAGAAGCATTATTTATTTTTATTTATGCCTGACACATTAGCAATTTAACAAGGGACCAATTCAGCCTATAAAGAAATTCCCCGAACATATCCCAAACTTTATGCAGCGTGTGGGAATATATTCACATTTTATGAACGCTTTGTTGAAACCCCCAAGGGTGACATAATTTACTTTTTAGAGGAATCGATAAATTTTGTATGCATTTCAATATACATGTATAAATGTTATGTAAAAATTCGTTTCGGCTGAAATTGCCAGGATATCGAGTACGACGATGCGAAATGGTATATGTTTCAACAGAGTTATTTAGTTGGCAGTATTCATAATACAAGGGTTTAGTGTATCCTGATGAGTGGCTGCACATGTTGCTATCTATTTCGTATTTGACAACTTGGCGCATCATCGCTGCCGACCGTTGTCCCGCAAAATATAGTGTTTGTATTCTAGAAAAATCTGTTCTTAAAGGCCTGCATGGTCATCTCAGTGGATCAGGTCAGTTCAATGCTTACATAATTTCGTAACCAAGGCCTTACTTCCGTCAAAAATCAAAAAAAAAAATTGGACAATCTTGGGCAGATATGAACCAAGATATGCACATCTTTTAGTGCATCTCCATAATAAAGTGCCTCAAGTTACCGGGAATCAGTTTGTCAATAGATGTTACCATGCTGATACTTTTCGTGGGTATAACCAAAGTATAACAACGAATTCTATTCAATTCAACGAGCTTTATGGTAACAAATATAAAAATGAGTACAGTTACAAATGAAGAATGCCCATGGCTAGTCACACTCATCATGTCATATACCTTATTACTACCTTAACCAAAAACCCAGCTTAAAATATTATCCAAAAGCAGAGAGTCTTGATATCTTCTAGGCCTCTAGATACCTTATGACATACCAGGAAAAGATATAAAACGAACATATAATTTAAAACAGGAGAAAAATAAAATTAGGCATTTAATCAACAATTCTTGTAGGTTTTTTGAAAAAGCTGCTAATAGAGTTATTGTCAATTGAATTAATTAATTTGACTGCATTGTACGTGGAAGTGCGTTGAAATATGGCTGTCCTATGCTGCTTCCTGTAAACAACCCTTTGCATGAGATAAAAGGAAAGAGGATTTTAATATCTTGATGATAAATGTGACAAAGTTGTATTTGTACGTATCGGATATTTTTAACCAATTTATGTAGGCTACTGCATGTCACACGTGACTGTACCTTCTTAAATTGTTTATTATCATCGTCTTTCTAAATTTTAACGCGTCTTAGGGCCGTAGTACCGTAGTGACTCTTTTCCGGATATGGGTCCGTATACTCAAATGTTTTCTCCTGTTACACTGAATAACCCCTACAAGTTTGATCCCATAGTTCTGAAACACCCGGTATAGCGGCTACATGTACTCGTATTTTAAATTTTTTGCAGCCTGTGTTTTGTGATTTTGTCCAGACAGAGACAATAAGCAATGTTGCGATTTTTCTCGGTATCAATGACTGGCATAACGTAATTTTTAATTATGAATTGATTAATTTTAATTTGCATATCGTCTGAGTCTGAGAAAACTAAACGCACTTGGAAAATGTAAAGAATTTTTGATATATTTAATTATGATTGTACATATATGTATACATTACAATGCTTCGGTATAGAAAAAAACTCTAAAATAATTACGTTGTTAGCCATATAGTAGTTGTTCAGAAAGAAACTCTACTGAACTTGCATATCATCAGCATAAGATTGACTAAAATAACCTTGAATAGTGTTAGCGATATCAAAAGTGTATTTGGGAAACAGGAGATGCCTCAATATATGGTAGATCCCTGAGGCGTACCGGAACAAATACGCCGATTTTCTGATTGCTTATTTTGTATCACGACATATGTTCGTTATTCTACCACTTTATTCTTATAACACATCCCATTTTTGATGAACTAATCCAGCGTCGTCCAGCCCGTTCCTCGTAAATTATATGCACTTCCAAAAATACACAAACCTGTACTCTCAGTAGGACCTATAGTAGCATCAGTTGATTCAGCCACGCAAGCTCTGTCCTCAATAATATCGGAAATATTAAAATCGGTGCATAGTGATACTGATTACTACATTTTGATGTTCTCTCCAGTTCAACAAGTTACCAATACCACCTGATCACATTATAGCCAGTCTTGATGTAGTGTCGCTATTAATATCTATCTGGATGCATGTATTAGAACTATCAATAGACATTGGGATGAGATAAGTCAACACTGCAACGTAACTCTTGAATCTTTCACCAACATTATAACATTTCTTTTCCTTAACAACTTCTCTTTCAACAACAAAATATATTCTCAGGCACATGGTTGCCCTATGGGATCTGTTCTATCACCAATTTTGGCAGATATGTTATGGATGATCTTGATCTGCTTGATATTGTTGTTTAGATACTGCTCTATAACCTTTTTTCATAAAAACATATGTAGATAACACCATTGTGTGCCTTCCTTCCAGAGGTGTAGATAGTATTGTCGAAGATTTCAACAGCTATGACCTCTACATCCAGTTTACCATTGAAAAAGAGGATGAGAACCAGTCTGTCCCTTTTCTAGACACAAAACACAATAACAGTTTATTGGTAGGCTGGTACCAGAAACCCATGTCTTCAGGCCGTTTCCTTAACTTTAGGTTATACCATAAACTAAGTATTAAGATCAATTTGGTGAAACAGATGAAAACAAGGGTAATTATCATCTCTGACAATACTTTCCACTCTTCAAACCTACGGAAGTTATAAAAACTGTTCATCAGCAACGTATTTGATCCAAGTTCTTGTTCAGCTCTCCGTCCAATATTTTGCCAAATACTAATAATCCAAACAATATTATCACAACCTAATAATAGAACTGATATAATTCCCAACAATAACACTAATTCTGATAATAATACAACCACTATCCCAACTTCCAGATCGGGTTTTCCTGTTCTACCCTACATCAAAGAATTAACCGCTAAATTAATCAGACTATGCAGCTTGTTGAACTGTCGAATAGCTTGCAAATCCGTCCTCACTATCAACTGTATTTTTTCAAAGATAAAAGACAGAGTCCCGTTGCTTAGCTTAGCCAACACAGTGTACTCCATCAATTGCAATAATTGTAATCAAATATATATAGTAGGTCAGACTTCCACATCTCTAAAACGAAGGATAACATCACACTAAAGTGATTCCAGACTTCATCCTGAAAGATGTGCTATGACATCACATGCCAATACAACAGGACACTCGATGAACTACACAAGGATCAAAGTTCTTGATAGAGAAAAACATCTATCCAAACATTTATTCCTGGAAATGGCCCACAATTTCATGAATAGCAGTATGAATAAAAAGGCAGATGTGAAGCAACTTAGCGTCATTTACTCATATTTGCTAAACTGCGAAAAGTTTCCATTTCATAGAAATTTTAATAATTAATGTTTCCTCATAACAACATAGTTGTTAAATCAATTTTCTATCTCATTAATAATATAGTTTGTTGAACTGCTTCTGGTTTGTTGACAAGTCTTTAGTTGGCGACTCTTGAAAAATCAAATCATACTTTTTCAATTCGATTTGGAAACATAACACAAAATTAACACACTTTCGTACCATCCATCGACACTGGCACTACCAGCCTTCTGTCGTTAGTCATGTGTTTCTTATTACTTATGATCCTGTGTCGTACACCATCTTGTGCATCTTCAGGTGGTTGTTCACGAGGTAATATGTTAAAATTTTAACTTCCATTCCAAAATATTTTTAATCCGTTGTGATGTGTTCCTGACATACAGCTGTGTCTATTTTTTTACTATTTCTAACTAAAGCACCATGGATCCAGCTTTCACCAAGCTACTAAATGTTTCCTTCAACCTACCCTTTAACATTTAGCAACAATCTCACATACTATTGTGAATAATGTTAAATCATTTTGCGCACAGTAGTTGCTGTTTGTTCCTAATATTGTAGCTCCTGAAGATGATGGCATCGCTCATCGAAAGCTAGAGACTAATAAAGTATAAAGAGTCATCATCACTTTAATCATGTCGAAGTACTCAACTAAAGGCTGAAGCTTTTTCTCACCTAACTATATAGATATGGAAAATGTCCGCTTTTATAACGTACATTCGACTCTTTCACAAATATTACATTGAAATGTTGTAATGCAATGTTCAGTGCTCATAACTTTATATGGTGCCAGGTACTGTTATTGCAATATTGACTATTTGTTCAAAGAAAACAAATCAGTATTTCCAACGAATATATCACACATATCAACCATATCTACAGGGTGACTTTGAAGTTGAGTCATTAATTTTCAGATAATGATTGTAGAAGGAAGATAAACCAAAATATGTGTGTAAAAATAAAAAAAAAATAAAAAAAATGTTACCTTGTTTTATAAAGTATCCTCCCGACAAGTATTTCAGTGCGGACCTGTATTTGATCGTGCGGTCTTGAAGCACCGGCATGCGGTCCCCTGTGAGGTCTTAAGTCACCTGATTCACGAGCCCTTTGTACTACATTAACAAAGGCACGAGGGGTTGGTTGCACTCGATTGGGAAACCGATCCGCATAAATTCGTGATGCCGCGGCAGCATTTTGTAAAGACTCCCCCCCCCGTAAATAAGAATAATGTCCACAAGTTCAGCATTTTCGTAAACATGTGCCATTTTTTATTTCGTTTGAGCCACGCAACAAACACCACTACAAAACATCGTGATAAGCGTTTCAAATTCTTTCGCTTTTTTGTTTCCGATGCGATGAACCGATAAGGTGGATTATATCCGTTGTTGCCAAACACGAGCACATAATATTATTATTGAGACAGGGCGGTACTCAAACTTCTAAAGGGCTATAACTTTGTTACTTTCATTTTACCAGAAAAATGTTAAAGGAAACAAACATTTCTTTTGATCAGATCTACTCTCTGTTAAAATAAATGAGTCAACCCTGTATAATAAAGTAATCTATCCACCTGTCCATCGTCCCATCTGATATGTGCCAGTTGAGTCATCTATGAATCTATCTATACATCGGTCATGTATAACATGCCATAAATAGATTTTCCCAAAATGTATTTGTGTATGAGTAATATTCCGTCTACTAATGGATGGGTCACCCTGTATAGATGGAATTCACATGGCAAGATATCACACACAGTCACCGACAAGTAACCGATCACTCTACGAACAAACCTCTAATCAATTATACACCAACAACTTACTTACATTTCTCTAATTCGAAAACTTAAGCTCAAGCACTTGACTATAAGGGGGCGGAGGAGACGAAGCGTGACAAAATAGGAAGACGTCAGTGCATCATGGCGAATGGCGACGGCGGGACACGCGCATTGTTGCTAGCTCTTCATTAATAAATTCGCTGGATATATACTTAAAACCCGATAAATATGGAGTATGTATTTCCTATAAACAATGGAGTTACAAGCATATTTTTTACCTAATATGGGCTATGGCTTTCGATAACGGCCACAAATCCTTCCCACGGCTAAACAAAAAAAGGTGTGGGTGTCGTTGATAATCATGTACCTATCACTGGCTATTAGCCGATTCGAAAGTTTATCTAAAACCGCTATCGGAAATTGACATTTTTCCGCCAAGTACAATTGACATCCTCTAGATCTAGCAGAAAATCCGCTAAGTTGGCAACATCCGACTTCTTTCACAACAGATTCGAATCCTGACGGCGCCAAATTTAAAATCAGCTGTTCTTATATATTGTGCCGTATATACTCGTAGGTGTCTTCTTTTCTTCGCCAATATATTTTTTATGGATTGACGAGACTGAATAACAGAAAGTCATCAAAAATATACCACGTACAAGAAATGATACAATAGTAGAGGAAACACTTTTTTCGCCTTTTCGTCGTGCATACGTATATCTTTTACAGTGATATTGTCATGGAAGCAATAATCCAATATATTGAAAAGATCTATTTATCTAAATATGGATCAAATCTCATGAAATATTTTAAAGATATCATTTACACATTTTTCAGAAATAATATGATCATGATCATTTCAGTAATGTCTCTCAAACATAAATTGCGAAATATTACAAAATCGAGATTTGTAAAAGATGTACGAAATACCAATTTTGAAATGTAATATTGGGAAAGATATGCAATATACCAGAAATATCTATGAAAACTAATGTGCCGTGAGGGCATACAATTGACTCTTGACACTCAATATCGCTCAAGGTGCACGCTCATCAAAATTCTTCCTGTGGGTTTCGTTACATATAATCAAATGGCAAGCCGCACACTTCAGAGCCAGGAGGGCAAGCGTTCAAATGACAAATGGCTCTTTGCATCGCTTCTCCTAAATTTGAGTGCAAGTTTAGAGTGCCAAGTGGTGTGTCATTTAAATCTGCCAGCGACACAAGGGTACACTAAGTTGATGTATAAATAATATCAATAGCTTACAACATCATCAACACTATTATTATTTTTAGGGCCGTACGCCGACCAGTAAAAATGACGTCATTATGACGGTCTAATGTCACACCCAGTTGACGTCATTATATGACGTGATAGTATATCGTATAAAATACCAAATACAAAGTTTATATGACGTTTGTATGAAATGTATGTGACGTCTATCTGATGTCGACATGACATCTATGTGACGTCGATATAACGTTCAGTAATATACTCCTGAAAAATTGAGATGTGGCAACCACGTCCCACAAGCAGTGAGTTCAGGAGTGGTAGAAAGGCTCCGAAACTCATATTCTACTTACCTACCACTCTTGAACCTTCTCAGTCCGAGACGTGGTTATCACCTATTATAACTATTTTTCAGGAGCATTTGTACAACAAAATGTATCGAAGTGGTTAATAAAGAACTAAAAAAAATCGCTTTGTTTTTTCACAGGAAGCCAAAAAACTTCTTGTTTCCTGGATGTCATCTAGCCCTTATTAACTATGTGGCAATACTACAGTCCCTAGTAAATTGTACCACAACGTACGCTAAAGACGTCGAAACCATAGATTTATAAAAGATTTATAAAACGGCGAACACGCATAGAGCTTGGACATCGGTCGAGCTCACCGCCGTAAATTTAAATTTGTTATTTACGGGAATAAAACATGATGTATAATGGCAGTTATTGAAATAACTAAACATGGAATGTTATTATTAGAAAAGTCATATTAACAAGATATTTTTGGTCGAAGAAGTCTTGATATCTTTTTATAAATAACAATAAAGTAGTTATTAGTATTTGGATACCTAATTATTTTACTGTTCATTAGAAGTCTATACGAGTATTTTCTTTGTAGATAAGTGTTGAATTTTTCCTAAAAAAGACTTCAAAATGACAATCTTCCAAAGGACGTCTTGTTGCAGTCATAAAAATGGCGTCAATAAAGATGTCATTTTTTAATCAAACAACCAAAATTTCTGTGTTATGTACCGCGGTTATAATATGGTTTAAGATGACACACGGATTGATGACGTCAGTTACTCGAATCGCTTAAACGCGTTGATTTTAACCGCGGTTTTGTTGCAAGTTGTTTATTTTAGAAAAGCGCGTATATAATTTCTGATTATTTTTATTATCACTTAATAATCGGTGCTTTTTTGTCTTCAACAAGTTTAAAAAAGAAACCTTTCGTACCTATTAATGATAGAAACGTCTTTTTTCGGGAAAATTTGTTTAATGATGGAACCAGGGGTTTGTAGCTATCAAATTTCAGTTTTCTAAGCTTTTCCGCATGTCAAAGAAAACATTTATTGACTTAGCAGGAATGATAAGAAAAAAGCGAGGAAAAAAGATATATGCGAAACCGTATACAGGTGGACATTATCCAGTGAGTGTATATGACCATATTTTAATATTCTACATAGGATACTTTGTTAAGCATAGGAACTAGATTTAAAGTGTCCCCAACAACAGAAATGATTATAACTAATAAGTTGCTCTACTTTATGCTAAAACTGAAGTAAGCCCGTATGAGGTTTCCCAAAAATAAAGCTGAAGTATAATAAACATATCCAATACCCGGCAAAATTCTAACTTGTCAAATTTCAAATAATAGCCAGAAATAAGGAACCACTCCTGAGTTGGGTAAATACCACAATTTTGCGGTAACTATGACGTCATTTTGGAGTCATTCACTGGGAACTTTATCATTTTGACAGCAGTTTTCACTTGGCTGTCAGATTTGGTAGTATGATGATTAATGTTGCGAACTGTCACAGCTATTCTGCGATTGCTGCTACAGTAAAAGCGCTGCACCGCTGTATTGCTTTACGTTGACTGAACGCTTCCATATGATAATATTTCTGGGATATAAAGTAATCCCAAAAATAATAAAAAAGGCTCCTAAAATGTCCTCTTACCGGGATACAGGGTATTGAAGTTATGGCTTCAAATTATATAATCCTCCATGTTTGTCTAGACCAGAGTTCCCCAAACTTTTTTGTGTCGTAAATTTCTAACTGTAGTGAAGTTTAGTGTTAAAAACTTAAAGTAAAAACACATGTTAATTTATACATTCATAAATTGAATTTAAATTAAAACTACCCAAAATAAAATTTTGTATCTGTTATGTAAAATATACGTAACATTAAATAAACAGGTGTCTGACCAATAAGTGCTCGCATTGGGAATAAGTGCCCGCATTGAAAAAAACTAAGAGGGATAAAATAAAAAAAAAAGTGAAAAATAATTAAAAAAAAGTTTTTTGTTTAAAATAGTACAATAAGCGAGTTCGTTTATTAATTATAACATACAATAATTTCACTGTTAGTTTGATTAAATTCCGCTTCTTATACGTTTAAGTTATCTAAAAATAGGCAACGAATTTTAGTGTGTACCTATCCTTGAATTTTCAGAATAATTCAAAAAAATATTTTCTATAAAGGGGTTTCTTTAAAAAAATCAATGCGGGCACTTATTCCCAATGCGGGCATTTATTGGTCAGACACCAATAAACATAAAATAAACTATAAATAAAATAACATAAGCAATAAGTCGATATTTTTAGTGAGAAGGATGAACCTGATGCTTTAATAATAAATTATCAACATTTGGCGTCAATTTTGTAAGGGTTAATCTTAAATCTCCTCGGCTAATGATGTCCAGTCTGTTTCTTTTTTTCGTTAGGAGATTGGTAACAGCGCTGAATCCCCTTTCCACTAGGTATGACGATGGAAAGGAAATTAAAAATTTCCTCGCTATAATACGGGATAAGTAACGGGTATGTTGTTTTGCAGCCAGAATTGCTGATATCCGTTTTTAAACTGAACCTTAAGTTCTTCGTTTGTTCTAGGTTCAGTGAGTTCCTCTTGTATAATGACATTCGTTTCTTCTATGTCACCATATGGATTAATTATTTATCCACGGTGGTATTACCATAGTCAAAATATCCTCAAACCTAGATTCAAAATCTGAATAGAGGGCATTTAAATGTTGAACGTAAGTTGAAACGTCGTCTTCCTGGCAGCTTGTCTGTGACAAATTGGGGAACTGAGAAAATTCGCCCCGTCCAATATTTTGCTTCATTAGTTTAACTCTGGCAAGAAACGCTGATAAGATGGACTTTGTTTTAATCAAATTTAAACTGTCGCCTTGTAATTGCAAATTAACCATATTAAATTTTGTAAACAAATCTGTTAAATAGGCGATGTCTGTTTTCGTCTTCATTAAATTTTCTTTTAACATTTTATCTTTAGTATCCAGAAATTCTAAAATAGTCTCAAAAAGTGCAAAAAATCTTGTCAAACATAAGCCTTTCGACAGCCAGCGTACTTGAGTGTGAAGGAGTAATTGATGAAACTGTTCGTCATTTTCTTCACACAACTGCGCAAATAACCGCGTATTCAACGCGTTGCTTCGGATTCGGTTTACTGCATCAATCACTGAATGAAGTGATTCATGCAATCTAACACTCAAATTTTTAGCAACTAAATGTTGTCGATGGATGACGCAATGTATTGCTAACACCACTGACACATTTTGTTTTAAATAGCTCATAAATCCACGATAACGTCCAACCATGGCAGGTGCTCCATCTGTAGCTACTGATATTATATTTGATAAAGGAATTGCTTTTTCAATGAAGTAATCCTTCAAAACATGAAATATTGATTCACCTTTAGTGTCGGTTATCAAAGTTCTTGCGAAGAGCAGTTCTTCGTAGATTTCTTGATTCATAATAAAACGAACATATACCAATAATAATGCTGCATTATCAGGTAAAGTTGACTCGTCCAGTTGTATAAAGAAATGGGTCGTTAGCAAATAATTACATAAGAAGCTTTCAATATCAGAACTCATTTCATCAATACGTCTTTCAACAGTATTGTTGCTTAAGGGAATTCTTTTAATGATATCAGATGCAGGTTTGTGTAAAACAGTTTTTAAAACCTCTTCAACGGCTGGCAAAATTAACTTCTCTCCGATAGTATGCGGTTTTCCGGATTTTGCAATAAGTAACGAGATATTGTAAGACGCCCGCAAACCATCATCATTTCTTTGTGACGTCGAAGCGAACATTCTGTCCAGTGTAGGTCTCTTCTGAAATTTATCTTTGAGTGTTTGAAAGTATTTCAAATCTTTCTCTGTTTTATCAGGGTGGCATCTTCTCAGATGATCTTGCAGTTTAGATGGTTTCATAGCGTCATTGCCCAAAACTTTGTTGCATAAAAGGCACATAGGCGATTGTTTGTCCGGCAATGATGGAATGAAGCCAAATTTCAAATAATCAACATGTATATTAAAAATATTTTTAGATTTTTCCGAAAACATTCCATAATTCGAACATCTTCTTGCAACAATTAGCTCGAATTACGGAGATTGCACTGTAATTATATTACCGATTGCTAAAACTTTCAAAAAGAAACTATTGAGGACTACTCGTGTAAGTTTGCATGATTGAATATTTAACTACTAATAACTAAAGTCATGATTGGCGTAATTTATCTATCTTTGCTAACTACGAGTACAAAACTAAAATTTAATAAAAAATAATGTACTTACTTTTCTCCAGCACTCTCAAACAAAATAACACTGACTCACTATAATTTGTGTGATATACTATATGTTTATATTTTTTAAAATATTTTCTTAGCACTTTCCTTTTCAAGATTCAGGAAACGAATAAACGTATTTTACCCACATTCGTATTTATAGAGTGACGAATTGAACAAGTCAGTGCAAGGTAGCGAAGCTCTGAGACTGCGTCTCTCAGGTTTTTACAAGTTCAAAATGTATTGCGACCACAAAGCGAATACCAACATCCTACAACTTACACAATTTTATAAACATATATAATAAATTTTTTACTTCATAGGTACTTTTATAAATAATGTATATGTTTTGATATTATAAGATAGTATGATGTAAGTAAATAGGTACATCAGTGTATATGTTGACATCCACTATCGTGGACCACCATATTCATTTCATGGACACTCAAATTTTTTTCGCTGACATCCCACATTGTTTACTGATGACGTTTTGGACACCACGTCAAGTACAAATAACAATTCTGATAACAACTTGTTTGTTTTTTTTGGCATTCTTATGTAGTGTGCTGCTACTACTATCACAGATTAGGATAACAATCAGCTATGAAACTCCTCTGTCAGTGTCAAAAAGGCCGCTATTGCGGGGGAGAAATTTGCATGTAAATTCTCCTAGTACAACTGTGAAAGAGGTTTCAATATTCAGCAGCAGCCGGTGTTGCCGCGAACCATACCAGCGGCCACAGATATCCTTTGCAATCGCAAAATAATATTTCGATGTGGTCTAGTGCAGTTTGTGTGAATCAATAATAAAAAGGAATGGAACTGTCCAAAAAGGAACGACGTAATATTGGTGACTATTTATTTATCAAAAAGCTTTAAAAAGTAGTAGTATTTACACTAAACGGAAAAAAATGTTTTCCATGTATCCTTTTCTGCTGCGATATTATCAATCCTCTGTATTTCCAATGTAAACATTGCTAAAAATACCAGACAAATACAACGTTCAGAATTTCGGTGTCTTTGTCACGGAAAACACGAGCTCAAACCACCAGCAATGAGTCTTTAATGTGTAACCGGTCCATAGTTCTGATATTTTAAATACCTAAAAAGGGTAGTTATAAAAATTGTATGCAGCTCATTACAATATTTACATGACAACACAAACATATACTTTTCAAATGAATTATCCTATATATTTTGGTATATTTTCTTCTATAGCGTGTGAGTCACTTTTGCAGACAAAGTAGCAGACTTTTTGGCAAGATTAGCTTCATATCCCACAGTTCCCAACATCAATTAGTAATTCTATAACGCTTTATATTTTACAGCAGTGATATTTCTTTGAAGTAATGCTATCTTGACTACAGCATGGGGTCAGTAACAAATCATATCAAGGGGCGCAGGAGCGATTGAAACTCAAAGAGTGGGGGGATGGTAGTGGCGGCTGCATCAGTGATGTCTCTACCAAGTGAGATAGGGCCCTGGGCAGCCCGTTGTCTCAGAGTGTCGAGCTACTGATAAATCGGCTAGAGAATTGAGTGCATTTCATCGATTAAGTTAATAAAAAAATCAGTGTCTACAGTATATTCAGATAAGAGATAGACCGGACATAAACAAGACCACGTGATCATCGAACGCTGTAACATTCGGCAGGGACGTATTAAGAGTCACGCAGTACATATTTTAGATAGTAGATGCTGCTTTGCGTAACTTTGTAGTAAATTAGCACAATTCGATGTGTATACGATTGGTGATGGATATAGGATCATGTGGGGGTGGTGTAAGAAATATATAATGATGTAAATATACATAAGGGTTTCAAAATTTTCGCTTCGATTTCCAGCTTCGGATGCCGTCTGATGTTTAGTGAAATACAGTCGAATATAATCTCAAAATGGCGTTTAAATTAGCCTATAATTATAACAAGGTATAACAATAACAACGACAAACTCAACAACTTAATAAGATAACAAACGAAAACGTCCAAAGAAATATCAAATTGCAATGATGCACACGACATACGTAACACGTCTGAACCTGAATGTGACTCTGCCTTGATACGACTGCTCTGCCGCTCGGCATAGGCAATTAATTGCGAATTGACCAATGAGGGCTCCTGCTTTACGTCGAGACGGCGGCGTTAGCGTGAAAATCACCCGAACCTTTTGTTTACATCCGGTCTATCTCTTATCTGAATATACTGTATATACCCAGAGCACTTCAAATTAAGCTGGTTGATTGTGCGAAAGGCGCAGAGACCAATAAATGATGAATGAATGAATGAATCTACCAGGCGATTACACCTTTTGGCGTTGGTGCGCGAAGCTCCTAACATTTCCTACTCTTGCTAATCCGCCACTGTTTGGTAAGAAAGTATAAACACTCAGATTTTAGTCTAAGCCCACATGAACATTTCAACGAAAGTTTTAAGAAACATTATTCATCAGTAAAATTAAACCGTTTAACATGAATATTTTTTTCTTCGCTCATTCTAAACAAAAGAGGTCTTCGGTAAATTCTCCTAAGGTTGACCGCTCCGATTTATGGTATGTGTATAGTTTTTGTTTAGAATGAGCCAAGAATAAAATTCCTTAAAAAAAATGTATGTTTGTGTTGGTATGTAATTATGAATCATCCCGTGGAGATCGGCATACTGTCCAAGTAAGGAGCGTAAAGTTGACTACAATTTTTATAACCAACTTTTTGACGAATGTAAAATATCTTACTATATACCAACAGCTTAAACATTCAAAACTTGCCCTGGGGAGTCGTCAGAAGTGTCAAGTTTGATTGTGTTGGTTGTCACTTTGCAGATGGTTTGCTCTCGTTTTTTCCACAACAAAGTCACAGAACCTCTTGTGCTTCAGTGTATGTTGTGTTTGTTTGGTGTTTTGAAAATGCAACGGATTGAGAATATCGCAGCAGCGAAGAATACATGGAAAAAGTAAATATTTCCCGTTTATTGTAAATACCATTGCAAATTTATCTTAAAGCTTTTTCGTAAATAAATAGTGATCAATACTTCGTCGCTTCTTTTTGGAGAAACATGTTCGTACTTATAATTGGTTCACACAAACTAAAATAGACCATATCGGAATACAATTATTTTTACGTTTGCAAAGAGTATCTGCTGCCGCTGACATGGTACGCGCGGCAACTCCGGCTGCTGCTGAACAATAAAAACTCTTTCATCATTGTACTAGGGGAATTTACATGTGATTTTCTCCACCGAAAAGGCGACCGTTTTTGACACTGAACGGAGAGTTTCGTAGCTGATTGTTATATAAGTTGTGCTACTACTATACACGAAATCTCACCTGGAATACAGATAACCAAAATATATATATATATATATATATATATATATATATATATATATATATATATATATATATATATTGTCATCAGAATAATAATTGTCACTTGAATACAGTATTTTGAGCATATGGTTCAGGTATTACATTATTCAAATTCATATCTCGAAGTGGAAAAGGCGTGAATTTAAAATTTTGTACCTGCACCAACATCAAAACGGCATAGCCAATACAAACATCTATTATGGCTGTAATGACACCAGTGGCATAGAATATGGGATGTTTTTACCCCAACAGAACGGAGAAGAAAAATATATATGCTAATGAATTTCCTGATGGATCAACTGCATTTTAGGTAAGGCCCGAAAAGTTCATTTGTAGTAAAATTCGTTTGGATATTTGAGGTATAATCCGTATAGAATACTCAATCTGTTATTCTTTGAACAACTAATACTGGTGGAATTTGACCTTAAGAATTGTATGTAGTATCAATATTAGGGGAGAAATCCTAACCTCACGACATATTCATGTTTTGTTCTTAATGAATCTCATTAGCGCCGTAGAAATTTCGCACATCTTGAATCTTGGTGATGGCAGATCTAAAGACATATCTAAGTTTACAGAAACTTTTTCTAATATTCATTGATATATTTCCTGTTCTAGAAATCGTGTGATTGTTTATTAAATCACCCTATATGTTTTATTCTACAGAATCGTTAAATTTGCGCATTTTAATATCCAATCTATATTCGGAGCCGGAAGACATCACATTCGATGATATATCAACCCCACCAAAAGCGCTGTTTTTTTTTAGTTTTTGAATAAAAGTCCATTATATTCATAACACTTATCTTGTAGATAGGCAATTTGGGGTAATAGACGCAATCGGTATAACGAGTGCCAAAACCCTGTGGTAGCTACCGTTAATGGTGGCAGATATTTCACGAAACTTGATTTAACTGATATATCTAAATCACGAATCGAGACCGTTATTAATAATTATCATCAGACTTAGGAGGTATTCGAATACTCGATATTTTGAATCCTATTCACAATACATTTGGCTGGTATTTGAATACCTTTGTGTAACATATTTGGTGTTTGGTATTCGACGGAATACTTTTTTGGTCTGTACTCGGCATTCTGAATACGATGTCTGAATCCCAATATGCGAATACCCATTGGTATTCAGATCTCTGTTTTCGAATACTGTTTGGTTGTTCTTATGAATATTGAGTCACACTTTGCGCAGCTTGAGTGTGGTTGTGAATGGCACAAACCAAATAGCTAAGCAAAGTTATTTAGTTTGAGTCGATGGTGGTGCTTCTAAATTCGCGATGCCGACAGGTCGCTTAAGGAACGAGATGAGATTACGTATGCACATGAGCTTGTGCAGTATTGAGATTCTATTTTATAATAAATTGTAGTATCTGTTATAATTTGTATGTGATGCCAGATAAAGTAGATATATAAAGAGGTAAGTTTATTTTATAATTACATATGCACATAGTGTAAGATTCATATATTTTCTTATTAAATTTTATTCTATTAATTTTAGATAAAAATTTAATAAAAATTAAAGAATGTTTTTTTATTATAGAATCAATTTATCAAACTTCACTGTGACACTGTGTAACAAAATGATACTTTAAGTTTTATTTAATTTTATTTAATATGGTAATATATGGTTTTTTAATTTTTTATATATTTTTAAAGCTCAAGTACATAAATAAAAATCAAGTTAAAAGTGCACACATGTTAGAAATGTAGCTTTCGTTCGTTCTTTCACAGGCGGCTAACCATGGACAGCTGTTTCGTGCTATTTGGCAACTCTTCATATGTTTTTTTTTAGTTGGAATATAGAAAGTATTCCAAGTATTAAGAACAGTGGTATTCGAATACTTTTTACCTTTGTATTCGAATCTTGAGTACTCGGATACAATTTAGAATACAGTATTCTGGGTTCGTATTCAAATACCGAATTTAAGTGTTCGACCCAACATGGTCACGACTTCGGGAACTAGCCGCTTCACGGCTACTGCTAAGGTCAAGAATTGTATACCACCATAAGACTACTATGGCCTGCAAGCGATATTGTGCCTTTTAGGCTTTGGTAGTTGGCTCCATGCGATTTTATCGCGATATTTTGCTCAGGTTTTAAATCACTGATATCAAAAAGTAACAACATCATATATTAGACGTATACAAAAATAGCAATATCGATAACCTTTGGTTGTTGCTGCTACGCCGAAGGTTCCAATATCAGTGACTTATTATACTGTTATTGTCATCACAGGAATACCGTCAATCTAGCATTTGGATAAACTTTTAAAAACTCGTCAGAAAGTAATTTTGCATTACCTCGAAAGAAAATTGTGTGAAAGTTCGACAGAAATAAATCCATGTGCTCTGCTAATAATATCCTGGAGAACGATCTAGATGCGCCTCCCTTCCAACTACTGCCGGATTTTCCTTCAATCGAAAACAAATGAATCAATTCTGGTGAAATATAGAATGTTTTCGCACTTCTCGCTTCCCGCGGCGACCGCTTTACTTTTTGAATTTTTGTTATTTTAAATAGAACCTATTTTTCTTCAGCTTTTATCGGTTCTCGCTGAGGTTTGCTCTTGCTTTTTGCAACGGTAGGGACATAAAAATCGTAACGTTGCGAAAAGTAAAACCTTACAGGGTTGTGTGAGATGTGTTACATTTTATTTTACCGGAGAAAGTGTCTATTCTGGCTTTTCGAGATTTGTGTTGGGGATAGCGATCATCGGCAATAGGCAACATTTTGTAAATTGTGGAAGTTTATATGCAAAACCATGCTAAATATACAAAATGTATGATCGCAGTTGGACACCTAAAGTTAACGTTTACCAAGGACCTCACACAAATGACAGCTTTGCCGCTCAGAGTAACAAAGTAGCAAATACGCTCACTAATGTTTGAGGTTGGACCGACAATGGATCGCTTGTATGTTGCCGGAAATCAACATAAAATGAATAATATGTCTGCATTCTATACTTGGGTACCATTGCTACGGCGGTATGTCTTTGTATAGTACTCACGTGAGCAATCAACATAATGTCCAAAACATCAGTAAAATGCCAACTTGCTCACTAGGTAGCCGATAGTGTGCCGCTAGTTCATTCCGCGCCAACTACAAGTGAGCATGAAGTGAATGTCAGCTAGTTCAAAGGTGAAATTTAATAGGAAAGTTCATATAATGTCAAAAAACACACATAGTGTCATAAATATATGTCACTTTTTAAATTACGTAATACCGGTGCCGTGCGTTAACTAAGTGGTATATTACGTAACTTAAAAAGCGACATTATATAAATTTTCAATGACATTATGTGTGTTTTTCCGAAAAAATGTTACCTTGGAACTACCTTTTATTCACTTTGTGTTCGCTTAAAATGCTTCAATCAAACTTAAATAACTGTCGGTCAACTCTGTTTGGGGCTCTCAAATCGTGTACCAATTTTAGCTTTTTCTGGGTTAAGAATAACTGAGATATGTTAATTTTTTCAGAAATTTGAAATCCCAGTTCAACGGTCTATAAGTTTTATCGGGTAAGCTACGTTAAATTACAATATTTCGGTTCCCCGACATGCCCATGCTCGATATCTGTTCTTATGCGAAACACCCTTCATTGAAGCGGACAAAATATTAGAGATAAGGTGCCTGCGGCAAATAAGGCCCGGGGGTAATAAGGGTCACATTCAAAAACTCGCGCTAAAATACTTCTATCCCGGTTCAAACTGAACTCGCACATGCGTAAGACCGATAGGTACACCGCGACGTTAGGATGCGGCCGACACGCGCCGCCATTTTTGCCAGTGGCCAACGATTTGTGACAAGAGTGCGCTACACCACTCCGATTTATAATTATTAGTGATGAAGAAATGTAAGTATTCTTATTCATTTGTTATTAAGCGATAGCGTAGCGTAATTTTATTAAACATCAGATGCAATAGTATATAATTTCTATGGTTTTAATCGAAAATAAGAGCTCTTTTTGTTGTGAATTGATGGTTTTATAAAAATAATGCTAAGCGGCTAATAAGGCCCACTGAAATAGGTCATGGGCCTTATTACCACAACTCAACATATGTTTTCTACTTACAGACTGGACAGATATGCCTCCACGACGAGCTCAGAGGACGCAAGAAAACTTACGTTCTGCTATGGAATCTGTAGAACGAGGGCAGTTGACGCAGCGTGGTACAGCAGACCTATATAACATACCTAGACGTACGCTGAGGAACCACCTAAAAAGTGGAAGTATAATAAGACGTCTAGGATGCAGTTCTATTATGAATGAAGCTCAAGAACGCAATCTTGTTAACAGAATCATAAGATTCGCGAATATTGGGATGCCACTTACTCCTAAGAATATTCGTAGACAAGCTTCATCTTTTGCGAAAAATATGAACTTAAACATAATTTTAACCAAAAAAAGTTGGCCTTGCTGGCAAAGACTGGCTAAATATGTTTTTGAAGCGACATCCAGAAATTTCAAAACGAAAGGCACAGTTCATGAATCCAGCCAGGGCGCAAAGGGTGAACAGACCAATCGTAAGTCACCACTTTGAAGAAGTTAAGAAATTATATGAAGAACTTGATATAGCAACGCATCCAGAAAAACGTTACAATATAGATGAAAATGGATGCCAGTTGACTGTTCATGATCAACAGACTGTTTTAGCACAAAAAGGAGCTCGACGAGTTCATCTAATTACGCCAGAGCATGCTCAAAAGGTAACGATCGCTGTGTGTGCCAATGCTGTCGGGACAGCTATTCCACCAATGACAATATTTAAAGGGCAGAGGCAGAAACCTGAATTTAGTGACAATTTACCATCCGGCAGTTTCGTAAAAATGTACGTAAAAATGTCACCGAAAGGAAGTATGACAACCGAATTATTTCTTGAGTTCATCAAACATTTGGCAAAATATAGGGTTCAAGGGAAAATTTTATTAATCTTCGATGGAGCGACATCAGATTTAGATTATACGATTGCTGAGGGAGCAGGCCGTCATGACATAGTCCTATATTGCCTCCCAATTCATGAGCTACAGCCCCTCGGTAAATCCGTTAATATTTCATTTGATCATTATTGGGATCAGGAGGTTCTGAATTACATGTACCAAAATCCGGAAAGACGCATAACGAAAACCAGTTTTAACGCAATTTTCAGAAGGGTCTGGTCACAATGTTTGACCCATGAAAATATAGTAAACGGTTTTCGGGCTACAGGCCTATACCCTTTCAATCCGGACATATCAGATACCTGACGAGGCATATATTCCATCTATCTTAACTGAGCTACCGCCACCAACAGAACCCAGTGCTGCAGTCGGCTCCAAAATAGATTGTGTCAATCAGCGAGAAGAACAGCCTCAGAACAATGGCGATTCTCCATTTCTTTTAGAGCAGCCTCCACATTTACCTGAAAAAAGTTCTGCCCAAAGCGCCACAGATCCGCATGCCTTGACGGTTAATACTAATCAACAACATAAAGACATCATCCAGTCATCTGAAAAGATCTAGTGTAATCTAGAGTAATGTAGAAACAACACCTAAAAAGATACAGATCATTAGTAGAAACGTTATCACTATGATGCAGTGACCACAACCTTCCACTTCAAGACTACACAGGTCTCCTATATATCGTCGTCATGTGATTTATAGTTCAGAATCCGAGACAGTTACTGAAACGACTATTGTACAGCAGAGAACAAAACTAGCATCAAACAAATCATCACTGCTCATGGATAATATATATTGTTCTAAACGAAAAATCGAAGACAGCGATAGTTTCAGTTCTGATGACAACATACCTTTAGCTAACTTCAAAGCTAAGAAATTTAGGTCTCCTTTTCAAGAGCTATTGCCAACTCCGAACTATGCTGTGACAGAAAATAAGCCTAGGAGAAAAGCTATTAATTATAAAGGTCAACGAATTGCCAAAGACCTATTCAAAGAACGATAAGCATTGAATGAAAACGAGAAGACGAAGAAAGCAACACTGAAAAATTACAAAAGAAAAATCAAAGAAACAGAAAAGAAAACTAAAGATGGAAACCAACAACGATCGCATAGTGATGAAAGAAAAAGAAGCAAAGTTCCATCAGAAGAATCTTGGTTTTGCTGTGCTTGGAAGGAAAATCGTGTGTCGGATATGAGACACAGTGTGTCAAATGTCACATATGGTACCACGAAGAATACGTAGGGTTGACCAGAAACGATAAGGAATTGTTTTATTGTCAAAACTCTGATGAATAAGTATCGTTATCATTAGTTTAACTAGGATCTATATTGATGGACTGTTTATTTGTATTTAATCGAAACTCTTAGTCGTTCAAGTACAATATTTCTAAGCGAATCTACTTCCAAAGTTCCCAATCCAAAGTCTGATTTAGGATATATCATTTAAGCCTTAACATAGGAAATCTTGTAATAACTTAAAAAGTCGCCTTATTACCCCCCGGGGTAATGAGAAACATTGAACTCTTTCGGATATTGCCGATATTGGATGATTCAGATCTAAGATTTATTTCTCTCCTGTCGAAACAATAGTTACGCGCATCAGTCCAATCACAACACTATGCTGAGTCTGCTGCTGACTATCAGAAAAAAAAATGGAAGGAATAAATGTTATAAAAAAGTATTGTGATAGATATAGCATTTAAGCTAATATACCCCCAGGTACTTCAAAAATGTTGGCTTGTGGCATCATGGAACTGCATTTTTTTAAAGCCACCTTGTATATTTAAATAATATATATCACAACTAAACGATTTCTATAATTACTAAGTATCCTGCGATTGCGTGTATTACTATTTGTACACATCGTTAAGCAACCAATTAATAATTACTAGGTATTTCCTAAATAACATTTTAACAGAATGCGTATTCATACGAGTTCGGGCATTTCAAACGCAAGGTAAGCATTGCGGCGGAAACCATGGTAGTGAATAAAATGTAAGAATACTATGTCTCAGTGTTTGTTGTGCTATCATATTTAAATATAGATAGACGCATTCCATGGTATCAATATCAATTTTTGGTGCGCCACTGGAGACGGGTAACTTCACCGCTCTAGCCATCGCAGAGAATTCAAGTGTTTACGATCCTTGTGTCAGAGATTTTCTGAAATAGTGCCTGATTTAATATAAAACCGTGAGTGCCTTATCGGCCAATTAATTGTCTTGTTTCTCTGTATTATTGGAGAGAAGTAAAATCAATTGGAGAATTTTAGAAGGTAAGGAATATGGAATAGGTTAGATATTTTTGTTTGCGTTGTATGGGTGATGTCCTTGATGAACCGCTTGCTCAGGGTTGCCAAGTTGTCGGTAACACCAAGATGTATTATACATCTTCCTGATATCAAAATATCTTACTTTTATATCATGCGATTTAAGTTTCATTCAATGATTCAGGCAAAGATGAAATAACCATAAGGGGATTGTTAAAGAATCTATATTCTAGAAGAAATTCTCCTATCCGGAATTCCGGATAATTGTTTATTTAAATGACAACAAAGTATCCAATTTAGAGCTAACGTATGACAACGTCGTGGACTCTGGATCTTAAACACTGTTGCCGTTATGTGACAATGTTCTCGTTTCACTGGAAAAGATTCTGGTTTTCAGTTCAAATAATTAGCATATTCAGTCAATATACATAGAATTTTAAGTAAAATCGGCAGGGGTATTATTAAAAAAACCGAAGAAACGTCAAAAAACACCGATGAAATCTCATCTTGCAGACTAGGTAGTTTTTAGTTCATTCCACGATTGCTCGCTATGTACAGCAACACGAGTTCACAAGTGTACAACAGCTTTTGCTACGGTAACATCTTGTAGAAAAATCAAACCTACGTTATGTCACAAAAAACGTAAGAAATGTCAAATAACCGACAATATGTCACTTTTAAAGATACGTAATACCCGTGCGGAAATATACCAATAAATTGCTGTTGTTTGAAGTTCGTATATCAATTCAATATTTGCGGCACATCTGCTATTGTAGCTATAGATACCTACTCAACCATGTTCAACTCACTTATCATAACATATACTATTACTTAACTAGTTTTTGTGAATCTTGAACTGCAAAAAGTCAATAATGCACAGTTATTCTTTCTTGAATATCTCATTCTGAAGGGAATCAAAAAATAACTTTCATAATCTGCAAAACGTACGTGCGGCTGATTTTAAATAAACTTATATCATGGATTGGAAGAAATAGGGCCAATCTACCTGTTATTTTGATATCCTGATTGTATTGAATACATAATGTTTCCGAAAAAGATTGAAGCACAACGGCAACGTTGCTATTATGCAATGGATCGAAGGAAGGGAAGACAGGGTCGGAGTAAGGGGTGCTTGTAAAGAGATTGTGGGAATATTTTTGTGCTTCGTGTTTTGACATCCCATATAATAATAGAAATATTGGTAGTCAGCTCTGCCTAGAAGCTGTACTGCCCCCTATTTATACTTATTTTGCTTTTCTACACATTACAAGAGTGCAACACAAGACTACAACTCGCACTATGAACAAAATTAAATCGTGCGATCTTAGGTGCAACAAAAAAATAAAATTTTTAGATCTCCTCAAAATTACCCAGCACTAGTTAACAATGCCACCAAGGCACCCCTCCAACTGACGTACTTCCTCCTTTCACCCTGACTTTGTCTAGTACCTGGGCAACCAGACCTGACATACCTACTGTCCTACAATACTTGAACCAAGAGGTGACCAAGAGCAAAGGTCCTATGAACTGCGCTGCCAAAAAATGGCGAATAGAGACGTTTCAAGAATCTTTCTCCAACCCTTTCCCCTCGATAAGGAAAGTGCTATCTCCAGCTCTTCACAAAGTCTGTAGGGGAAAAGATGTTATTATGGTGGAAAACTCGACAAATCCTTGAATGAAACATTAACAAGAACTGACACTGACTGATACTTGTAAGTTTTTTTATAAACACAGGGAAAATTTCACCCTGACTTTGTCTAGTATCTGGGCAACCTGACCTGACATACATAGTGTCCTACAATACTTTAACCAAGAGGTGACCAAGAGCAATGGTCCTATGAACTGCGCTGTCAAAAAATGGCGAATAAGAGTCTTCCTCCAACCCTTTCCCCTCGATAAGGAACAGTGCTATCTCCAGCTCTTCACAAACTCTATAGGGGAAAAGATGTTATTATGGTGGAAAACTCGACAAATCCTTGAATAAAACATTAACAAGAACTGACACTGACTGATACTTGTAAGTTTTTTTATAAACACAGGGAAATTTTCACCCTGACTTTGTCTAGTATCTGGGAACCTGACCTGACATACCTAGTGTCCTACAATACTTTAATCAAGAGGTGACCAAGAGCAAAGGTCCTATGAACTGCGCTGTCAAAAAATGGCGAATAGAGACGTTTCAAGAGTCTTCCTCCAGCCCTTTCCCCTCGATAAGGAAAAGTGCTATCTCCAGCTCTTCACAAAGTCTGTAGGGGAAAAGATGTTATTATGGTGGAATACTCAACAAATCCTTGGATGAAACATTAACAAGACTGACTGACACTTATACGTTTTCTTATAAACACAGGGAAACATATATTCAGCAAAGATAATCTTTTATCTATGTGACTCATGTCTCTTATCATGTGCAAAAAATATAGGTATGTGATCCAATGTGAGACACATATATAATTAATAGTAAGCAACAAAGTTATGAGTGATTAGTAGAACTTGGTAGAAATGAGAGTTAAATATTAAATGTAAATCAGGAGATTGTATAAATTGATCAATGGAATGGTTTAAGAAAAGATGGTAATGTATGACATAACTATACTATATTCAAGTAAATATGGTACACAACCTTTCGTTTATCGAAAATCATTGAAACTATTAAAACTAATTGAAACATATACCACATTATGGAGGAAAACACATTTGAATTACTGTAAAGGCTACTTATTTATTGCAGGTATAAGAGGATGTCTCAATGCAAAGTGTGGCTTGACAACTACACAGGACAGTATTATCCAGGCAACCTGATCCAAGGAAAAGTGATACTGAATTTCAATAGTGAAACAAAATTAAGAGGTATATTTTCAGAATCTTTTTTTATCTACAATATGTTCACCTTGATTGCACATGCAATGTTTATAAGGTTAGACAATGCATATGTGAAAGTTGAAATATGGGAATCAAGATTGCACTTCAAGGAAAACGTGACTCTCAAAACCACACAAATAATGAAAACAGATGATCAATATTCATATTCTGCCTTCTGACATCAATGAGCTTTTACTTCAACATGTGTGGCTTCATGTGAAGGCAGATCGTGAAGATTAATCAATGAGACATCAACAGCTTAAGCTTCAATGTTACATTAATGAAAACAGTGTTGCCTACAAATGTCAAGCAAAATACCACTATTAGCCACAACTTATAGTTCAGTAAATGTTTTGACTATATTAAAAAAGTTGCTGAAGTTTCTTATAATATAATATATGTCGCAAGTTACACTTCAGACAACTAATAAAGAAAGTCGCGAATTGATTACAGCCAGTATAGTTAACAGAATATTTGGAATAGTATCATAGCTTGATGGTTGGGACAAACACACTTTAGATACAAACTTTTAACTAAGTGTAAATCTCTAAATTTCTAGCCGTTTGCTACTTTTCATTGTATTATTTTCAATGTATCGTTTAATAGAACTACTGACATTTTTAGGGATAAAGGTACGAATAGTTTGCCATGAACACACTGAGTGGATGGGAGAGGAAAGTTACTATGATTCCACCAGGAATAAACATGAAACTCGTATGACACAGTTTCGTGGAGATAATGATGCATTTGCTACTGAACTAATACTACATGGAGGGCGTAAGTATACGATATTTGCTCCGACTGATATGTCTCTCTATATATACAGGGTGTTACTGAAGTATGTAGACAAACTTTAACCATCGAATCCTTGGTCAATTTGAAGACGAAATATCCATATGAACATGGGTCCGCAACGGCTTTGTTTTCAAGCTAGAGCATATTAGCAGTAAAAGAAATGATGATATTGTTCAGAAAAATTATAAAAGAATGGAACATATTTTATTTTAATCAAGAATGCCCTGTGGTGAATATCACACAGTTGTTTTTAGACCCTCCATGTACGTAGATACGGATAATGTTATCCAGTATTTTTGGAAAAAATAGCATGACTTTGATTTGTTTTGATCGCAATACTTTTAATATTTAAGCATTGCGCTTATCTAGACACCTATGGCGTATCCGAAAACAATTGATTTAATTTATTTTCTCAAATAATTCGACAGCTGTCAAATATTTTTTTTCTTGTCTGGTCAATCTAAGACTCCAAAATTTCTAAGTTTTGGTGATTACTAATTGTCATAATGGTCAAGTTCAGTAATCAAGAAATGACAGATATGCATTTCGCTTACGGAATGGTTCTGGGTAACGCTCGACGAGCACGACGTTTGTATGGTGATCAATTTCCACAACGCCAGCTGCCTATTGTACAAACTTTCATCAACATTCACGCTCGACTATGTGAAACAGGCAATTTCAAAAGATCCACGCATGTTGGAGGAAGACCCGCAAGTGTAAGAACCATCGAAATCGAAGAAGTTGTGCTTAATAAAATCGAAGAGGACCCTACAACAAGTACACGAAAAATTGCGCACCAGCTAAATTTAAATCATGTAACGGTATGGCAAATTTTAAAAGATCAGCAACTTTATCCATATCATATACAACGTGTACAAGCGCTTTTGCCTCGAGATTTGCCTATAAGAGTTGATTTTTGCAACTGGTTACGTGAAAAAGTAACATTTCATCAACATTTTTAAATCGAATACTACTCACGGATGAAGCATGTTTTTCGCGAACAACAGTAATAAATTTCCATAATAACCATGTATGGCGTGAAGAAAATTCCCATACCATAATTGAACATAATACGCAACACGACTTTTCCTTCAATATTTGGATTGGAATCGTTAGTGACCACTTGAGTGGCTCTAATTTCCTTCCGCCCAGCAGCGAACAGTACCGAAGATTTTTGGAATTTTACCTACCTGGATTAATGAAGGAAATTCCACACGTCAGTGTCGTTGCGCGAGAATACGTAGATAATAATTATCCAAATCGATGGATTTGAAGAGGCGGACCACAGCCATGGCCGCCTAAATCGCCTGACATGAATCCTATCGATTTCTTTTTATGGGGACATTTGAAATCATTAGTATACAAGACTCCTGTTCAAAGCGTGGAGGGCTTAAGGGTCAAAATTGTCGAGTCATGTCTGACTATACAAAACACGCCGGGTATTTTCAGGAGAGTTCGTCAGTCACTGTGTAACAGACTAGACGCCTGTATTGAAGTCGAAGGTGGTCACTTTGAACATTTATTGTAAAAAACTATTCGATATTTTATATTGTTGTCATTCTATTCGAATGTTACTGTTCAAAACTATTGACTTTCTAAATAATTTTTCCAAAAATACAGGATAATACTAATTCCATCCACGTTCATATTGAGCCTCAGCAACTTGTAAAACATACAAAATTTATCATAGGTTATACCAACTGTTCAATAAATACGTTTCATTATTCATAGAAATATTTGGAACATTACTCGTATTTCTTTAATGATAGTGCGAAAAGAAAACCATTACCGACCAATGTTCATATGAACATTTAGTCTTCAAATTCACCAAGGATTCAATGGTTAAAGTTTGTCTACATACTATTATCATCCTGTATATACAGAGTGACCCATCCATGTGTGGACGGAATATTACTCTGAAACAAATACATTTTGGGAAAATCTATTTATTGTATGTTATACATGACATTTGAGGGCACATTTATAAAATATTGGCCATTATACAGGGTGTCCCAATTTCGACCTTCATATCAAAGCTGTGATTTTTCAAATGGAAGAAAATTTTATTGCATATTTGGATAAACCATTTCAAAAGAAGAAAATTGATATAACATACTATGGGGTTTTGGTACTTAGCTACTGAGATATAAGTTGTTTTGTCTAGAAAACCCCCCCACTTCGGCAACCCCTCAGTCCTCCATTTTGAAATTCATAGTGCTGAATTTTGTATCAAAAAAACTTACACACCTCAACTTTTATCTTATTTGTTACTTTTTCCAAATTTAATTTTTGCCCATACAGGGTGGTCAAAAACGCAATTTGTAGTTTTTCTCAAAAATTACAAATGCACCACCCTGCATATTTGTGCAAGTTTGGATTCAATTTTTTATAAGCTTTTTTGATACTAGACACATAAGGGTTGTTATGGCTATTTTTTCGGTTATTAGCACGTCTTTTATGGAAGGGCTTAATTCCCGAAAATATCGCATCATCCTTGGAAACAAATAAATTGTTGATTAGTTTCAAACTATCAAAATTATAATAAAAACGTGTTTGAAAATGAATTTTTTTAATAATAATATGGTGTTCGTTTTGGCCGAAGCCAAAGAAATAGTTTTCTAGCATCTCGCATTTATAAGCAACGGTACCCTAATATGCGACATCCAAGTCCAGAAACATTTTCCACACTACGAGAACGTTTTGAATCAAGTGCAGCAGTGGAATATAGTAAAAAGTGTATAGATAATCCAAGTGTCAGCAATGAAGCGAATCAGTTGGAGGTTCTATTAAAGTGGCAGGAAAGTCCTCAGTTAAGTGCACGACAAATTGAAGCAGGAACTGGTTATGCAGAACTTATGTCCAAAGGATTATTCACAAGCATAGGTACCATCCATATCAGCTATGCTTGCATCAAGGCCTTCGTCCTCAGGACTTTAGTAGAATAATGCTAAATAAAGTAACTGAAGACACTACTTTCCTGGATAAGGTTCTTTTTAGCGATGAGGCGACTTTTAACAGCATAGGTGTTCCACTATTATGCAATGGAAGACCCTTATTGGGTTAGGCAAATAGATTTCCAAAATAAATGGAGCTTGAATGTTTGGGGAAGAGTTATTGGCAGACAAGTTACAAGGTACAGAATACTTGAATGTTTTGATCGAGCATTTGCATTTGCTTTTCTAGGATGTCAACCTGCAAACTCGAATGCATATGTACTTCCAACATGACGGCGCACCTGCGCATTATCATAATCTATTTGGACACCTGGAGTAACAATCGTTGGATCGATCGTGATGGGCCTATATCTTGGCCTCCTATATCACCAGATATGACACCGATGGACTTCTTTCTATGGGGCTACGTTAAACAAGAGGTTCATAGATATCCACCATCTACACCGGAAAATATGAAGGAAAGGATTAAGGATGATTTTCTGAACATACGGGAAGATATGCTGAGGGATGTGCAACGGTCATTTATCCAAAGACTATGGCTGTGTATTCAACATGGTGGAGATATTTTCGAGCAGTTTTTGTAGATTAGGTCTTTAGTTGCTTGGTTATGTTGTTGTTATAGTTGTTTTTCTCTATTATGTTGAAGCTGATTTATGCTGTTCTAGTTTTTACGTCAAATCTGTACTCTTAGTGGCAATATGGAACTAGCCCACTGTTTGTTTTATTTCCATGGTTGATGTGATTTTTTTTTCTTAATTTTGGTGTGTTGTTCTATTAAAAGCTTAATAACTCAAAATCTAGTGATTTTATCAGAATCAAACCTTATACCAAACAAAAGGCTTATAAAAAATTGAATCCAAACTTGCACAAATATACAGGGTGATGCATTTGAAATATTTGTGAAAAAGTACAATTCGCGTTTTTGACAACCCTGTATGAGCAAAAATGAAAATTCTAAAAAGTAATAAATAAGATAAAAGCTGGGGTGTGTAAGTTTTTTTTGATACAAAATTCAGCACTCAAAATATCAAAATGGTGGGTTGAGGGGTTGCCGAAGTGGACGGTTTTTCTGGACAAAACACCTTAATCTCAGTAGCTAATTACCAAAACCCCATAGTATGTTATATCAATATTCTTCTTTTGAATTATTTCATCCAAATATGCAATAAAATTTGAGGCATTCCATTTAAATAATCCCCTGTACAATTGCCAATATTTTAGAACTGTGCCCTCAACTGTCATGTATAACATTCCATAAATAGATTTTCCCAAAATGTATTTGATTATGAGTAATATTTCGTCCACACATGGATGGGTCACCCTGTATACCCTTATTAGTCCATGTATTATTGTTTTCAAAGTTTTGGATCTTCTACACAGTTACTGTACTCGATCATCATGAAAAGTCAATTTCTACTTCTTCTAGCTGGCTTTCTATTCTTGATTTTAACTGCCAGCACTTTGACCCTACGTTGTTATTGGTCCCATGATACTACAATACATCTGGACATTTGCACTTATGCAGATTGTTACTTTATACTCTATGGAGTCTATGGCAATTCTATCTCAAGATGCTAATGTTTAAGATTCCGGAACAACATCCTTACCTGCTGGTCAGCACATGTACCCATTCAGTATTGTCTTACCGACTAACCTTCCTGGAACATACAGCTGCGATGAAGGAAACATAACATACAAGTTGATATCTATAGTTGACCGACCTATGGCGTTTGATTACCAAGATGAACTGATTTTCGTAGTTGTGGCACCTATCGATTTGAATCTAATAGGAAGAAGTGACTTGCTGGTAAGTAGTCTACAAACAATGGAAACATGTTGCAGCGACTGAAAGTTTCGCGAAACTTATTTTGCAAGATGGTGTGCTTGGACGTTCGCATATTCAGAGCCATATTGCCAAGTAGGGTCGCGGTAATTCCCTCAGAACTAATAAAAATAGTTTCGATTGCCTGCCGCATCAGTCCATAGTTGGCACAAATATAGTTGTGAGCATAGTAAACCTTGCAAATCCCAATTATAAATATTGACTCTGTTTAAAATCATGATTGGTAGAAGATATCATCAATCTGGCAATCTAAATTAAATCTACAATAGTAAAGATCCGATTCCATTTGCCTTCAAAGTTCTTTTGATTCATAGAAATGGAGTTTTACAATAAACCCGCACAGGATTTTCCTTATAGTGATGTGCTGATACCCCAGCATATGATTCCGCAAATAATTTTATGAAAAAACGATCATATACTGAGTGACAAAAAAAGTTAAACACCTACGTATGTTTTTCCGATTTTAATAATTTATGTTCAGTGTCACTTACTAGTAAAGTGATTAAATTTTCAGCTTCATTCTTCAACTGACTGCAGCAGTTGGTTCAATAATGTGTTGAGGATCCACGATTTCTTATACACTCGCTGACACGTGCTGATAAGGTGGTCGATATCCTGTTGGGGTATCTCATTCCAGGCTACTGCGACTTCGTGAGTAAGAGCTGCTAAAGTCTGTGGAGGGTGTTGCAAATTCAAGACCCTGCGACCTGTCATGTCGAAGACTTGTTCAATTGGAGATAGATCAGGCGATCGTGGTGGCCAATGTAAACGGTTGATGTGATGTTGATCCATGAAGGCTAACGATGCTCTGGCAACATGCGGTCTGGCATTGTCTTGCTGAAAAATCGTGTTTTGGATGATGTTTAGGTATGGAACAAGAAGAGGCTCTACTACTTCCTGAATATAGCGTCGGGCTGCCATATTTCCTCTGATGAAAATAAGTGGTGATCTGCTACCATAAGCAATAACACCCCATACCATAACTCCCACGGTGTGATGAACATGACGCTCTTTGTCAAATTGTGGTCACGTCCTTCATCACGTCGCCTTCTCACTCTTGCCCGACCATCGTGCATCCCCAGACAGAAGCGGGATAAAGACCACCTGATTCCATTCCCAGTCCTATAGAATTCTTTCTCTACACCAGATCAAACGGTTACGCTTATGTTCAGCTGAAGAGATTACACCCAATGTGGGCAGAAGTCTTAACCGACGGTCTTGTCGCTCTGTGCTCCATCTGACACGTCCAGAACCCCTCGCTCGCTGTCCTCGGCCTTCATGAGTGCACGCTCGTTCACATTGCAGTATACTGCTCCTCCTAGAAACTTCTCTTATCGATAGACCGGCTTCACGCAACCCCTCTCAAAGTCACTTAGCTGGGACAGCCAGCGAATTCTACGCACTCTAGGCATTTTGAGCAACCACAAAAAGGCTCCTCAATAAGCTACACGAAATTTAACATTTAACTGACACCGTAAATGTACGAAAACTGAATGCTTCTTTATCACCAAACAATACACGCAGCCACCATAAAAACTTAAAAGAAAAACCCGACCATTTTATTACTTGTAGTTCATGGCAAGATATCTATATTTTAAAATTATTGAATTCTAATAAACATACGTAGGTGTTAACCTTTTTATGTCAATTTCCTTAGCTTGAACATTTCTATATAAACACATCAGATGGACCATTTTTTTATTAAAAGTTACCAAATGACATCATTTCAGTGACGGCGCAATAGATTAGATGTTATATTAAAATATGTCATCGCGCATTCTTTTATAATATACTAAAATTAAAAATTATACGTAATGTACTTTCAAAGAAAAACAATAAAAAATTGAATTAAAATTAAACACCCTACAGTAAAAAAGTTAAGCCGTTGCGGACATGCTCATATAAATATTTCTTCTTGAAATTATCTGAGGGATCATATCTTGGAATATGAGAACGTTAATAAAAGGAACAATCTGTATTTGTTTTGTTTATTCAAATACACTTTATTAGTAAAAAGTATATAATTATTATGCTTCAATGGGGGTAATCTGGAAAGCTAAAAGCAGATGGCGCTAGTTAGTCTTATATCTCATATCTGAAATAATCTAAGATTATGAACAAACATGTCAAATGCTGATCAGCTGCTTACGTCAATAGACGACAAAAAGTGAAAACTAAGTTACTTTTCTATCAAATCTGTCTATTTCCTATCACCTGTCTACGGTGATGTTCAAATTTGGCTGACGTCGTAATGTGCACGGGAGATAAGCGCGAGAAGCGTCCAGTATGTATGTTAGAAAAAGTGTGCCGATGGCATCCGTAGCCTCGTCATACGGGTTGCTAGGCAACGAGGTGCTTCTGTCTCTTTCTAACACACGTATTGCACGCTTCTCTCTCGTACACATTACATCAGTGGTATTTGGTTTTCAATATATAAAATAACGTCACGTTTCCATCAAATCTACGTTTGACAGCTTTGACTCCCAACCACACAGCGCCACCTAGCGGGAGCAAAGTCAGACATCGCCGCCATTTGTTTATAATATTGTTTCGTCTTTAAAGGAACCAACGAGTTACTCGAATGATAAAACTATCTGCTGCTGGTGTTGTGCACAAGGCCCAATTTCTTTGGACGTTGAACTACCAAGAAAGACTTTAACTCCTGGTGAGACTGTTAACATTACTGCAAGGGTCTCGAACATGTCCAATACGAATTTAGAAGGCGTCAGATTCAAACTCACACAGGTAATGTGAACAAAGAAGGATATGACATGTAATCATGTATTAGTTTGTATGTGAAGCCCGGCATGCTGTCAAACCTCGCGAATGAGTGGCCAGATGGAAGAGTGATCGACTCACGTCGAGTCCGATACAAATCAAAGTTGTCTCATTTTCATTACGCACTACGTTCTTAGCTGTTTCAGACTGGAATTTCAAATGCACAATATTATATTAAACTTTGTCCAAGACTATCGGTCACTCCGCTATTGCAGCAGACACACCCAGGGCCGTATCGTTAGTCGTTCCTACTTGATTTTCATAGTTGTCGACTGTTCCGTGTCAGCGCTCTATTTTGAGGTTATGTCACAAATATCAATTTGCATTAAATTGTGCATGGTTTTGAT
The DNA here is from genome assembly GCA_963669975.1 of Acanthoscelides obtectus. Classification (NCBI taxonomy): domain Eukaryota; kingdom Metazoa; phylum Arthropoda; class Insecta; order Coleoptera; family Chrysomelidae; genus Acanthoscelides; species Acanthoscelides obtectus. The sequence continues at coordinate 83,447,818 of CAVLJG010000001.1, read as the reverse complement.
TCATATCATCTGTAATATCAGCTTGAAATTGCGTACAATTCAAAAAGAAAACAAAGCCTCACAAATAGAAATACCACAGCCTTTCTGAAGGAGAGAAAAGCATAGAGGCCATAAAGGCGTCATACAATTGTAGGAACGAAAGTCGATACGGCCCTTAGACATAGCTGCGCGTCAATCCTAATCCTAGACAATCTTAACTAGTACATATTCGCGTCCACTCGGAAAAATATTTTGTTTCCGTTTTTTTGCATAATCTTTTTGAAAAAGACCCCTTCTAAGGAATCTGTCTATAAAGTTGATAGTTTCTCAATGCAAATTCTGCGTGAGTGCGATAGAGTTACAGCTGGCAACTGTCCATCGGGGGAACGACGTCGCACGTATCGACACCAGACTGTAGGCGAATTTTTTTTTAGTTTCAAGAGAAAATGTACGGGGACATCTATGATGAGTGAGATAGACCTAATATGTGCGTAGAATCACTGATGTTGGAGGCGTATGAATATATCAACGTTAAAAAGTTGATTAGAAATAACCAAAAAACGAAGTTTGACCGATTTAATTTTTTTTTTGTTTTTGTTGTTTTTGTCAGACGCAAGTGGGCGGATTTTACATGGTTATTCGTGATGTACATGTCATATACACATCCAAAATACATAATACCTCGTTTTCGAAAATTGTTGAGATTACAATAGTAAGCGTGGGAAGTTAAACGAGAAGTTTACAACACCCAAAAATACTTTTGAAATTGTTGTAATATGATGTTTGAAAAATATTAGGAACGTTGCAACATTAAACACATTGTTTTTTCATGTTATTTTTCCGGGTGATAGACGGCATATTTCGCACTTTTCAAATATTAAATCGCGTACATCTCAGAAAGTATCAACTTTAGATAAAAGTTCATAAGAGCCCATTTTGTCCGGAACGAAAACCTAAAAAACCTTTGCGGGGCGAATTTAATTAAAAACCCGGTGACATGCAGATTCGTTGAAAGTCGTCTTTTTGAATAAGATCATATAAGACACTGTATCAGATTCTTTTTCGAACCGATGCTCAACGTTGTAATTTCCAGAATATAACATGTAAAGTAGATGAACCAAATAGAGATGACAAGACAATCTACAACACCTTGGTGGAACAAAACGACGTTGGACTTGGAGCACATGGAGAACACACGTACACCTTCCCTGTAATGTTACCTATGAATATAATCTTGCCCAATTTCTGTATGTGTAGACTATTCAGGGTGGAGTACACGTACAAGGTAGGAACAATATAATTCTTAAAAGTTTATTGTTGAATCAGTTTGACTGTCCTGATCGCCTTACAAGCAAATTCTACACAAAAATCGAAGACGAGAAATATGGGTTGAAACCTCATCTTTTTTTAATTTTTCTAGTTTCTCCAGGCAACAGCGCTGTATTGAAACAATTGGTTTCAAAAACTTGAGACAAAGAAATGATAGACATTTTGAAGCCTATAGAATAAATTGACAATCGCTTGCCAGAACAGCAAACTTGCTTGGAGAGATTTGGTAAACATAAATACCGAATATGTAATAGTAGGAGAACCAGCGACACAGTACCCTCCGTGACAAGTTATATATTTTTACGCGGAGAAAATAAAAATGCACGTCCGCCTATCAAAACTTGAACATTTATCTGAAACTTACGAGTAGTTAAATGGTACATCAAATTACGTGTCTCATTACCGCGTCAAAACACCTCCCCGAATGTTCAACATAATGTTCGTAAGTATCCACAGATAACATTGCACTTTGTCCGCCTAACCCCACCCTCGGAAATGTGTCCGGCGGACATGTAAAATGTTCATTTGCAGTATATCATTACCATGGCAGGAAACCGGACTGATTTATTATATTTTGTTTATTGTAGTGTGATATTCAAGAACACACATATGTATGTCCGCCAAGCAAAATCCTGACCCTTATAGATGGAGCACTAAGTTATTCATGATCTCTCAACTCGTTACTCGCGTGCTAGTTTTTTGAAAAATCCAACAAAAATCATTGAAATAAAGCTTGGATACATGGTATTCTGAACTTTTTGATTTCATGTGATTTTTATATCAAATTTGTTTGATCCTATTAGGTAACAGCAAAATTACCAGGTGTTCATTCGAACTTAGAAGTGCAGATGAATCCCGAAATAGGAAATGTCCAAATAGGTCAAGCACCAACCTCAGCCACAAGCGGCTACACCATGGGATTCCAAGTACCTACCTCACCTTCTGCGCCCAATCAAGGGCTACCATACCCCCCAGTTGGCGGTGTTCCAGTCTTTCCGCCATCTGCACCTCCAGCACGTAAGTTCATGATAAGGATGAAACATGAAACAGCGACAGGATCTCTTAAATAGCTATACACCTCTATTTGAGGCTCATTTGCGCCCTGTTAAAACTGAAGCATAACGCAGAACCCGAGCTTCAATTTCTCGTTTTCCTGTTAGTCAACGGACCAGGCAGCCCCTGTCAGGTGCATAAAAGCGGTTTTAAAACAGCATAGGTGAGATGTTAATAGATAACTTTGGACGCCACGAAATTTACTACGCCTTTTTTTATAAACAAGAGAAAATGGTTGTTTTTTACATTAATTAATGAGTTAATAAATAAATAAGGCACTATAAATGAAATCTTAGGGTCAGCCAATGCAAAACAGCTGTCTAGTGGCGTGCAAATTCAGGCCCTAGCTCAATAAAGCGGAGAGTAGGGGGGTTAAGAGCGCCAGTGACTTAAGATGGATTAAGCCACAAATCCCGGAGATGTTAATCAGAGCTTGTTTTGCCTGACCACGTACACAAAAGAAAATAATCTCACAGTAACGATGAAACATAATTAATTGTACACAGAGAGCCAAATAAAACAAGATATTTAAAAAAGAATCACAATATATTATCAAAACAAGCAGCACATATGCTACACCACTGGAGTGCAAGTTGAAAGAAAGGATATTATTCAGAACTACCTGACAATAAAATTTAGACCGTGATAATTAACCCTGCAAAACGTTTACCATGGTACACGTACGAAGGCTTTACAACCGAGATGTCCTCCAGCTCTCAAACACCAGAGGCCAGCAGTGGGCAGTGTCGTGATGAACGTCACAAGGTGCTTGGCTCGTTTTCCAAAATGTACGGTATAAAAAAACCTAGACACAAAAAGACTGCTTAAAAATCTACTTCTCTACTCTCTGTCTGAGACAAAACTACTCGTTAAAAACACTCAAACTTGAAGAAAAACCGTGTACATTCTTTTATACGAAAAGTAAAGCAAAGGCAAGAAAAGATACTAATATATATTATAATATATATCTCAGAAAGTTACCGCTTGTTCTAAAATAAAGTTATTGCAGCTCAAAAATCAAAATCATGATCAATGTAATGTAATGCCCAATAGAAGGTGTCATGTAGACACTGCCCTATATTTGAATACGAAAAAAGGCCAAACAAAATCTAGGACACTTCAAGAATTTCAGTCAGCAATAATCAATATCTAAATATCTATAAAATACTCAGTTAAAATGATATTTTACCTGTTCACATCAGGATATTTTGTCAAGAGGAAGGGGTGGCTCAACAAAATCGGCTGTGAAACAGCTACAAGCAGCTACAAAACAACGCTGGAGAAGTGTGAATGGTGGTTCTTCGCAATGCTTTTCAACTAAAAGGAAGCAGATATTGAACAAACTTCTTCAGGACATGCATTAAAGGACGTGGTCCGATGGTATACAAAAAAGAACTTATCGCTGAAGGTTAAAATCCCATTAGAAAATGGACGGTGTAGCACCCAAACCAAAACAACTAAACGTAAGGTACAAAATAAAGGGTACTACTCCGTAAACTGGAGTTTGGGAGTCCTATGTCCCAGAATCTGGAAGAAACAACGCCCACACCATACCTCAGCAGAAAGAAAATAAAAATGCAGCTGGGCCCGTCTGCACACGCAACCCCTAAAACAAGGTATCTTGATAGGATTTAAAAGATGGTATCTTGATAGGAAACCAAGTATTCCTATACGGCTAGTACGTGCAGAAATCACAAGGTGGCGCTGGTTGCCAGTAGGCGGAACCAACTCTACCAGAGCCCAACGATATTTTATGAGGAAATTTCTGAGATAGTCGTTGATAATACTATAACATTAGTGTTCAAAAGATTTCGACACAATACTGAATCGCTGAGAAAGAAAGATATAATACGCGTAAAATTATACAATCAATAAACTATGAAATTTGCCAAAAGAAAATCATTAAAAAGGGTTTGGCTCTGGAATCGGCACTCTACTATTAGTAAAGAGAAACTCAAATTACTGATAAGTGATCAACATAGTAAAAAAAAAGGTTACGTGATTTTGGCACGTGACAGTGGATATAATTAAAAATCATCAAGATTTTGTGCGCAAGTATGTGAAAAGTCAGAGAATATCCGCCTACCAATAGTACGCCAAAGCTGATTGTTCTACGCTAAGAGCAGAGATGTCGCATCGTACCATCAGAGTCATCTGTCAAGTGTTCGAAATACAACGTATTGAGTCCTTCAAAAGACCATACCCACTTGTTTGCTTTCCGTTTCGTGTGTAGACCTAAACCTAAATGTATACCGCACTGATGAGTTGCTAATGAGCACGTAACAGTGGTGTCTGTGAATGGTCATGGTTATAAAAGCCGGAAAGCAAGCATGTCCAAATTGAATCAAAATCTCGAAAACAGTAGAATACGTCAGTTCTGCTAGCTCCACATGGATAAAATTTTGTTAGTCGCTTGTTTAACAAACTTTGTAACTCTGACGGTTGCCGAGATGTAAATGATATTTGAAGAGGCTAGTTAATACTTGCTTAAGTAGTTAGTATTTATTCTATAAAGGCCGTCTGTTACGATACGAAATTTCGTGCTAAATTTAGCTACCAGATTTTGTGAGAAAATTCGTTACTGAATTTAGTTCCCAGATTGTTTACAAATTACAAACCTGTCTGACACGTAAAGAAATGTTTATACTAAATTGCGTACGAAATCTGTAGTTGGTAGAAAACAACTATAACTGCCAACTTCTAACTGTCATTTATCACGTCAAAGTCATTCTAACTACAGTTCCCTCTGCGATTGCTAGCTTATTCCTTTATTTTCAAATACAGGGTGTTTCAGAACTATGAGATCAAACTTGTAGGGGTTATTCAGTGTAACGGTAGAAAACATTTGAGTATAGGGATCCATATCCGGAAAAGTGTCACTACAGCACTACGGCCCTAAGACGCGTTAAAATTTAGAAAGACGATGAATTGCCTAAATAGGATTTAATGCATTTAATTTTTACCTTTTGTATATGATTTCATCACAACAATTGTTCAAAATGTCTTCCTCCAACCTGAATACACCGTTCCTGTGGGGACATGTAAACTCTTTGGTTTACGAAACTCCAGTAGAAACAGAGCAAGACTCAATTGGACGAATTACAGCAGCATTTGAAATCATTCAGAACGAGTATAAAATGTTTAGTCAAGTCCGCCGAAATCATGTGCGACGTTTAAATCGGTGTATTCATGTTGGAGGAAGACATTTTGAACAATTGTTGTGATGATATCATGTACAAAAGGCAAAAATTAAATGCATTAAATAATATTTAGGCAATTCATCGCCTTTCTAAATGTTAACGCGTCTTAGGGCTGTAGTGACACTTTTCCAGATATGGGTCCCTATACTCAACTTTTTTCTACTGTTACACTGAATAACCCGTAGAAGTTTGATCCCTAAGTTCTAAAACACCCTGTATATTATATGCAACTGCGATACTGCGTTGTAGCTGTTCACCTTATGAAAAAACAAACAAGTAAACGAAACTGTAAGATAATTTGGTGCCGAAAGTGGATCAGGGAGAGAGACCATCAGGGCATGTAGTGTGCTCCATTTATGCTGAATAAAGAACTTCTAGAGCAGGATCCACTAGCTTACAAGCCTAATTGGCTCTTAAGTCATTCTGATTTTATCCAACGCAGTTTATTTGGCTTTTCTGTTTTTATAGGCCTCGCTTTTTACAGCATATGTTATACTCGTAAACAATCATATTTCTCATACTCGTTTAGTAATATGTCACTCTGCTATTTTGATCATCACATCTTTTAAGTTTTCAATCTATAAGTAGAACAGCGTACGCAGATGAGTTTCGCGAAACTGATGAACACAACAGATAATGAAAGTGTTTTATGTTATGTCAGCCATTGTACTGCTCCAAATGCGCAGTAGTCGTCTGCGCACTTTTAGTATGATATTATTTAGAACAGTTTCTACAAATTCATACAAAATTATGTACTAAATACTGTCTGACACTATCCTTAATTTTGTACGAAATTTAGCACAAAATTTCCTATCGTGACAGACGGCCTTTAGGTGTAAAAAATTAAAGCTATATTTTAGTTTAAAGGTATATTTTACTTAGACAAATGAAAATATGTTTGGCCCATATATTAATGTGGTCTGACGTTATACCATTTGTAAACAGGATCTGAAAGCAGCATAACCTCTCAAACTTTTAAACATATAAACGTGACTTCTACTAGTTCACATGAAAAATATAGTAATTATCGTTATTGTATCGCCTGAGAATGTAAAAACACATCGATAAAGACCCCACGAAAGTTGTGGATTAGAGTGTCCAGGGAAATAAATATACGCCACACGGCCTATTGCGTGGAAACATATTTTACATTTTACTGTGCAGATTTTAGCTTCTCGTTCAAGTTTGGCGTAACCTCCGGCATCATCACCGTAAGATTCCCTTGCAGATGTGTAAGAAGAAATACAATATACGATAAAATTATTCAGAGGTGGTGACACATGAGCTTAGCTTTGTATGACTTCTGAAAAGTAAGATTATGTAAATGTATTTCTTATTCTATATTTTATGTATATCATTATGTCACCTGCACTGTACTTACATAACTTCTTGATGATCCTCAGCTCAGCAGAGCATAAATCTGGGTTGAAAGCAGAAAAATCAGTCTCAACTATCAATGTGTTGCAAATTTGGGCTTTCTGCTTTCACGAATCCAACGTCCGTGATTATTTTTTTAACGAAAAACGATTACTTTTTACGTTGATTAGGAGTTTTCTAGAAATATTTAAAGGAGGCAACGTTAAAACACATGAGTGACATACGGATGACGTTCCTTTGTTTACAATTTGTATGACGTCACATCATGGCCATGTTTTCACTATTTCAAATTAAAAATAAAAAATATATTATTTGAATTGGACCCATGTCATCTTACGTATATATACTTATTTATTCTATGAAATTAGATACTCGTATGGGTAAAGTAGCCTATCATTGATACGAAGTTCAAATAAAGAGTTTATCTGCGATAAAAAAAATATTGTTTTAGATCTAAAAGAACAAGACCAAGGCTATGGTGGTGGTGAGGGAACAAATAGTGAACCACGTAAGTATAATGTGCTCTGTATTTATTCATACTCACACATTTCTGCTATGACACATTACTTCCAGAATTCAGAGGTGTTAAGTGGCCTTGTTATACAGTATGTTACCAATTGAAAGCCGCGACCACTATCTTTAGGTGCCAGCCAGGTGTCACCTTTCGGACTGTTACCGTAGTTTATGGGATTTCCGTTGTTGAAAAACCCTGAGAATTCTAATCACTGCGGTCCTAATTAGTAGCGTAACTGTGATAATGGAAATGCAGAATGTCCAGAGAGAAAGTTCATATTTCAAATTTGAATTACACGGCAACCGTATACGCGAGGAAGTGGGAAGAGGTCTTGATCGATGCGTTCGGCGTGCGGGTTAAATAATCACAATGGAACGTTGGACTGGAGCGCAACGTGCTTTTGCTATCGAGGCTTACTTTAAGAGTGGTGATTCATACGCAGCTGCCCTTGGGAAATTTTGTGCACGATTCAACATTCTTCGACCAAGAAATGCCCCAAGTAAGAACCTATTGAAAAAGTGGATTAAGAGGTTCCGTGAAACAGGCTCTAGTCTTATTCAACTCATTCCTAGCCCCACACCTACTGTATCAACCGAAGAACATGTGCGTCGAGTAAGTGATTCGGTCATTGGAAATTCTCGGCGTTCTGTACGGCAGCATTCCGCTGTTTTGGGAATCCCTAGGTCAACACTGCATGAAATAATGGATTTTCATCCTTATCAAAATTAAATCAGTCAAAGCTTTAAAGGAAAGTGATTAGGTATTCCGGAAATCTTGTGCTGAACGGATGTTGAATCTTTTTCCTACGCAGCGCAGACTCGAGAACGTTGTTTTCAGTGACGAGGCCCATTTCCACTTAGACGGTTATATGAACAAGCAAAATTGCAGATATTGGGCACCAACGAATCCAAAAGAGAATCATCAACAACCTCTACATAGTGCAAAGGTGACTGTTTGGAGCGTCATATCCACTGTCGGTATTATTGGGCTGTATTTCTTTGAAGATGAAAACGATCATGCATTGACAGTTAATTCCGAGCGATACAATAAGAACATGATTGACACTTTTTTGCTCCTATTGTAAGAACAGAACGTCGATTCAACAGAAACACATGGTTTCAACAGGATGGTGCCACTGCCCATACGTCCAGAGAATCGAAGGACACGGTGAAAGCACTTTTTCCTCAAAAAGTTATATCAAAGTTTGGAGACATTCACAGGCCTCCTAGGTCACCCGACCTCACGCCACGTGATTATTTCTTGTGGGGTTATAACTCTGCAAGAGAACGTTTCAGAATTTGCGCGCGCGATTTGAAGAGTATCCGAAGGGATAACAAATATTTGACATAAGAAATAAAACCTACCGAATTTACGAATATGTTGATAGTAATAAATATTTTCTTTTCATTGAGTTTGTATTTTTTTTCTTAAATCAAAAAGTGAACTTTCCCACTGGACAGCCCTATGTCAACGTCCATATGGTGGGCGAGAATATAATTTTTT